>SKCR01030749.1:0-95749 GCA_019454045.1 Zanthoxylum bungeanum
TAAAGGTGACTTGTTACATCCATCAACTAGTCGTGTCAAGTGATGAGACTTCGCGATGTGATTTGCGGGTCCCACTCGTTTCAAAATACGAATGTGTCCGCAAACACTTTCGGGCTCGGTTTCGCTAATTCCGAATTAATGAATTTCCGTCGCGACGTAAATTAACTAATTATGCCTAGCGAAATTACTATTCACATCGCTAACGAATTAATTCTAAATTAATTCGTTTGCCCGAATTAAAATCCGATTTTAATTCCGCGTCGAAATCTAATTTCGTTTAATATATCGAATATATTTTTTATCGATTAATTCCAAATTAATCGTTCTCTCTCCTAATTAGGCATTTTATCCAAGATAAAGTTTCTCTCCGTAATTAATCCAAGATTAATAAAGTTCGAATCAAATATCATAGGTGAATCTTCAGGAAGCGACCCAAGAGATCTCCGGATATGTTGGCAGTAAATACGGTCGTTGGATAATCCAAACACGTACGTACCTCGTACTACGTTTTTACCGATTTACAAGACAAGGTTGGCTTCTAGCAAATCGCCATGCCTACCCAATTCTCCAGAAATATTCTTATTGGAATATTAGATCTTTATCAAGCGTAGTATACCGTAGTATCGCGTACATCGATCCAGTATCGGACGATCATATGTTAGGCCTGGGGCTGGAAATGTGTCTGCCCCGTACGAAACATATATCGGACATCAAACAACTAGTCTCTTTAAATCGGACAATCCTGACCTGGTTATATTGTCCCGACGGTTGCAACCTTTTATAGAGTACTAGTTCTGTATCCTGCGTGATCGCATCTCCATATGTCTGAAGTGATACTTCCATCTTGACATCACATCTAGTACACTACGATTCTCGATAAACCCAGAAGAGGCGTACACAGAACCGTTAAAGCCCCGAACCACCAAAACCAAAGTTTAACCGATTGTCGCAAGTACTAGCGATGCAAGTCTCAAGTTAAGACCATATACACCTACCCTGATGCGGCCTCCCATAGACACGCAGACATACTACCAATGGGATTCCGCGGGGTCTATCCAGAGCGAAGCTGTTTTCCGTACCATCGGTAAAACACAACCTCCTATCGCACTTGCATAAGTATCCAATACTTAAATATATGAGAACTATGTCGTTGTGCCATCACAACTCGCACAAGTGCAATACTAGTCTATTCCGCATTATCGATGTCCGATCTCGATAATACTCCGACTAGGGATATTTAATGATTAAACCTTTTATATTGATACTGTCTCATATCATCTCAATACGGAACTAATCATATGGACTTTTGCCATTAATATATCAAAGTAAATAATTTACAAAACGGCAAAAGGCATTTCATTATCACATAGTTAATTTTGTACAATAATACAATATCATTTACAAAACAGTGACGCTATAGGTCATAATGTCTAACAGCCATGATTGACTAGACAATTCTAATCAATTCTCTTTCGACAAAGGAATCATCATTTATGAAAGATGAATATTATATATTATATATTATAGACCTTAACTGTCAAACAGTTATATACAACTGTCACACAAATAGTTCACTGTATCCTTTATTATATCATATATAATATATGACAAATGGGAGCATCTCACAAGTCTATTGTTTTATATCATATACAAAACTTTATATCGAATATAACAGAGACAACTCACATTGCTTTCACACGGAGAAAATAAGACCCAGGTAAACCTTTTACCTAATAAATATCTCATTATTACCTTAATAATGATAATGTCATTATGATGTAAAACACTAGAAAGAAATTTGTACGCTCTCACTAACCCTTCTATCTCATATGTATTCTCCATGCTTTGATAAAATCAAACAATCTGACTTATATCAAAATTAGAAAACATACATTTCCAGAAAGCTCATCTGAGTCTATAATAGACTCTATAAGCTAGTATACCAAACTATAATTTAGCAGAATACAAACTATAGGGCCATTCCAAAATGAACTCTTCAAACTAAAAAATCACAATGGATCTCTTATCTAAAGAAACCATTCAGAAACGCCACTTTGCATTTCTAGCTTAAACATACAGTTTAATATTAACATTAACCAACAAATCTTTAATTGTTCAATTAGTGAGACTAGAGACAAGTTTCCTTAGAATCTATAATAGATTACTGAGTATAACGTTTCTCATTGTCGTACTATAAAGGTCAGACCTTTAATAAGCTCACTTTGCTTTTGCTGCACAAACCATTGCACATTTATGAACGATTCATAACGTAAGCTTAATCAAGTTCAAAACTTGATGTAGTAAGCTATGGATAGTCTTAGATCTATGGTTTAATGCTAATTTCCAGAATCGATATCAAATATCGTTCCCACTATAAGTTATAGGATAATTTTCTTCGATAAGATAAGAAAAAATAGAACCATTAAGTATCAAATACTTTGCAAATGATTCTGACATCTTATTGAACTTATATGGAAATAATTAAAGGGTATTTTCATCTTATTAATTATGTAGTTCCATTTATAGTTTATCACTCTCACTTTTGACTTTTATAAGTCAAGTCTTCTCTCTAATGGTCAACATCTAATGCTACACACTAAGTAATAAAACATTTTATTGTTGGGATTGTAGAGAAAAAAATATTCTATCAAATAGATTATAATATTCTATTAAATAGAATAAATGATAAACTTCTACCCGTGCCTCCGAGGCGCGCAAGTATCTTCATTATATAACAATTATACAAAAGAAAGATTCAAATCTTAAACATTTCAAGATTCCAATTTTCTAATTGTACGTATCATATACGTAACTGTAGAAACTAATGGAACCTGAATTAAATGGATGAATAACTGTTTCTGGAGCATATCCTCAAGAGTATTGAAACTAATTCGGTAACACTCAAAATCAAGCAAATCAAATCATATTAGATTCGATTTCTCCCACTAACCAATTCCATTACGATAGAATCGTAGAAGAATAATATTGAGTAAGAATCGTATTCATTCAATAACCTTAGAACTAATTGCCATAAATTCATATGTTTGATTATATCAAACATCTTTGAACAATTCAAAGACTCACGATGAATTTCAAAGATACAATTTTCAAAACATCAGATGGAATATCTTTGAACCAGTCAAAATATTCTATCCGCGTTTCATCAGAGACAACTAAGTCACGACGATTCATTGACTAAGTTACGAAGTAAAGAAAACTACCTTAAGTAATTTATAACTCATTAAAGTACATACATCAAATGTATCAGTTTAATAAATTTTCTGGTCCCAATGACAATCATTGGTTAAATGAGATTTAATCACATTCCCGAATACAATATTCATTAAATGGATAAGGATATGTGGTGTGATCTAGTATCAGACATCATTTACCCTATGGAATAAGCATCTAATACTTAAGTGCTAAATCTCATAAAATATTGTTCTAGTTATTACTTAACCGAATATTTTCCTTAATATTTATCTATCGTCAATGACACTAATAGTGTATTAAAATATATAATAATTGTTTACAGAGAACAAGTAACTATCCAATAGTCGCAAGTTCTGATATCAATATTGAAACAATCATTCAATAATATTTTAAATTACTAGACGGGAGATCTGATATCCAATACCTATAGTTATCGTATTGTGAAAATCGATATTTTCTATACACAACTATACGCATCTTCTTTCTTTAGCTTTATTATTTACCTTCAACTATTTACAACATTTGCAAATAATTGAAAAGCAAATAGTGTCGGACATGTGACCTCTAAATGTCACTAAAGCCAAGAAACGTCGTTATCAGATAAATAAATATCTAATGGGGTTTTCTTAATGCCAGTGAAGAATCTCAAGCCATGAACCATTTCATGTCAATCTTTACTACATAAGAAACTATTATGTCTAGAATGATTATATCAGAGTCTATTCTAATCTAGAACCAATACTATAAATCTGCAACCATAAGTGAAGTCAGAAAACATATATAAAATATGCATGCAGTGGATAAAAGTTTAATTCTTCTAAAAATAGAATAAGGAAAAACATAATCGATGATTTTCATAGTATTACACAATGCCTTAGTTATGGATTTTTAACCTAGCAGTGCCTCCCACTACTTTACGTAATACCATAATCCCCAACGGAAAATGAGAATTCAATAATTAAATCAAATTCTATAATGGGAAGTGGACCCCATGAATATATTTCAACTCACAGCTTTGGCATGTTCACGCCTACGTATATTCACGGGTAGACAACTCATTGTCAATCACACTCATTGTGACTCCTGATTTTGTCATGGCCATTTCTCGTTGTAACAGCTTAGGCACGTTCACAGGAGGCGTATCAAGGCTTCACTTGTCAATGACAAACTCAAGCTACCGATGTAGTCATGACAGCTTTGGCACGTTCAGGATTTCAACACTTCACTTGAATTTATCTCTTATCATATAAGTTCTACCGGTGAAAATGAACTACCTTCAACCATAACTGCACAGCTTTGGCACTATACAGCCATAACATCATGAAAACATTCACATCTGTATTGACAAGGCGGACAAAGAAACAAGTATTCCTAATACTAGTCACTTTATAAAACCTTATTTAACGGGGATTTTCCTAAAAGATGTAATTCACTTTATTTAATCAAATTAAATAAATACATGCATGTAAAAAGTAAAGATTAGATTAAATATCAAATTTAAAGGGCTAATCATATCATCGGTTCAGAATCAGACTCGCTCTGATACTATTTTATTGGGGTTTTATCATCAGGGCAGAGCAGCGGAAGAAGCGCGGTTGGGATGAAATCGTAGTTTAAAATTTTTAAAATTATGAATAAATTATTTAATATCCAATATTAATATTTCATTCATATTTCACGTAACAATTTATTTGACTATCATTATAAAGACATAAATAATATAGAAAAAACACCGCGAAACTTTATGAAAAATATTTTTCCGTAAAATAGCATAAAACGCGTTTCCGATCGAATCGACTGACCAATGCATACGGGGGCTGCCCAGGTCAGCCCCAAAAACATTTGGATAGTTCGTGGGCTGCCCAAACAGTGACCAACTCATTGTTTGGGCAGCTATTACCTGGTAACGCCGTTTTTCACCATTTTCACGTATTTTCACTTCGAAATAATTTTCGGTAATTATTGTTCTTGGGAAAGTAAAATAAACCAATTTATTCTAATTACTCAATAAATAAAAATAGAATTTTTAATCCAAAAATAAGATTTATCACTAATTACCGTGGGACCCCAATACTTTCCATTTTGATCATTTTAGTCCTAATTTGTCAAATACAAATCTAAGTGATTTCAAATCACTACCAAAATTATTTACACATGTCTTACACATGAAAATATAAATTGCAACTCAAAACCCACAATTTCCCCAAATTGCCGAGAGTTGCATCAACTTTCAATTTTGATCAATTTGGTCCAAATTTGTTCAAAACAACTTCGAATGATTTCAATCACACCAAGTTAAATGTACATTATATATACATCATTATACAACACATATATGAAAAACCCCAATTTTAGTTTAGGTTAAGAACCCTAATTTCTCAAATTAGTCTAATTAACAAAATTAACCAAATTAAATACTTTAATTTAATCTCTACAACACTAAATAAGTCTCACCACTTCGAAACAACTCAAGAACAATTCTAGGTCATCAATGAGTGACCTAACAACTCTAGAATGGCAACAAGATCATTAAATGATCAAAAGAAAGCTTATACACCATTTATAAGCTTACTTTATTAAACGTACATGCATACATCTTTCTTTCATGCTTCCAACCATCAAAACATAAACATAAGAGAGTAGAAAAATTTAAGAACTACACATTTTGTAGCCAAGAACAAAAGGAACAAGTTTCCTTCTAATAAAAAGTTGTAAAAACTTACTTAAATCCAAACTTTCTTCATTTTTCTTCTTGGTTTCTTTTTTTTTTCTCTCTCAACACTTTTGTTTTAGTTTTTGGTGGCTTGAACTTGTGTGAAGCAAATGAAAAACAAAACTTTATATACTTAGGTCATGGTGGCTGAATTTTATAAAGGAAAAATACAAGATATTTTTCCAATTTTCAAAACAAAATATCAAGCAAGTCAAATGTCTTTTTAACACCTTTAATTAAATGGTAAAGTCAAACTTATACACAAATTAATCATGACCTAACTTTATCATAATGGTAGATATTTATATTTTAATTACTTTAATCATTTAACAATTAAATAATTAATTAATTAATTAAATACCAAATATCTCAAATATATTGTATTATATTACTTTAAATATCTCAAATACATATATTAATGATATATGTCAAATATCACAATTTGACATTTATTAATGTGTATTTAATAAAATCAAATATTAAATACATATTAATTAGGAAATGATCAAAAGGTCCCATTACATGACAAGAACTCACTTGGGTTGGAAACCAAGCAAACCCTCAAGCATCTTTCTCAAAACCTCAAGAACTTTGAATACTGATTTTGTAGGAACAAAACCCAACCAAGATCAGCTCCTAACCACCATGAAACTCACGTCCATGATAACCACAAGCATGAAATCAGATTGTATTTTTCCAGCAATGGAGACGCCATTAAGTTGCCAAGCTTAGATAAGCCAATTTGAACTTGAAAAGGGGAATCCCTCCCTCAACAAGGGTTTGGCCAAAGCCATGGAAAGCTCAAGCTTTTATGTCTTTCAAAATGTTGTATATTACGTTCTTTTTGATAAAATTTACAAAGGAGAGTTATATAGTTAGGGTTACAAGAGAGTAAAATGACTAAAATGACCCTAGAGCTAAAATTACCAAAAGCCCTAAGTCAAGCACCTCAACCACGACCATTACGGTCCTTTTGCACCTAAATAAACTTAAAACAAAGATTGAAGCTAATCTCACTTAAGCCTAATTGAGGTGCTTACATGCTATAGTAAATTGACGTGTTTCCGGCTAAGTAGAGATCTAAGCATAATTAACGGCCTATGGCATAGTCAACCATGCTAATTACATCATAAATAAAGTCAACATGTCGAGCACAAATGACAACAAATGTCCCCATTTGGCCGAATTCAACATAGTCCCAAAATATGTCAAATTGGGTCAAAAGCGTGCTAGTGTTGAAGCTACTCTGCTATATTTCAGTCTGAGCTGATTTGGGTCAAATGAAATAGCTTGGGTACCTCTCTGGTTATGCCCATATGTGTCTATAGTGTGCACTTGACTTGGTTTCTGTAACTGGTCACATAGCTCTAAGCTAGTCCCGCAAAGGCCTTTTCTGATCCTCTTTGCTCTTTGGCGTGTGATTGGACCTGTTGGCAACTACATGGGTTCCTCCAAGTTGTTAGCTGCATCCTGTAATGTCTTTGGTGTGTTTGGACTCATGTCATTGAATGTATCTTTCGTTTAACCGTTAAACGATTTACAAATAATCAGTATTATTCATAAAAGTTGCCCTAGTGCTCTACGAGTATATTTCATTAGTGAGACTCTCTTAGTTCAGGCATATCCATCACAAAATCTAATTTCGTGTCCATAATTTACCCACATGTAAATTAGGACGACCATGGATAAACTCGTTGAACCATACAGGTTGAGGTTATCGTATACGTATAATCCATCCTTCATAGGTATTCAGATTATTCCAAAGATATAGATATTAACGTCAAATCTCTTTAGGTATATTCTCGTCGACGATTCTATTAGCAATCTTATAATAACACTTAGAACTAACTTCTATAGGGAACCACAGATCCATGGATTTAACGGATTGCTAATCCCATAATGAATACTTATGACATGTACACAGGACTGACAGATTCTATCTTGATACACACAGGATATCATGAGCATGAGTCCACACCCAACGAACAAGCGGAGGTCTAATCTTAATAGATTGGTGACGTGACTGCCATCTAAGAGTGGAGGATAACTGATACGGAACTCACTTGGATGTTTAAGGTTAAGCAAACCCTCGCAACGGATAGAACCCCAAGCACCACGAATTCAATTTTGTAGGAACAAAACCCTTCCAAGGCCACAAAGCAGACCCACAAAGAACTTGTCTTTGAGAACCCTTAAGATGATTCCTTACAGTGTTCTGCTAGCACGGAGACGCCACCAAGTTTGCCACGCCTTAGATAAGTCAAAGCTGAAACAAAGGGGAATCCCTCCCTTAAGCTTGAAATTCGGCCATAGCCTTTTTATTGAAGAAGACAAAGTTTACAATATATAGGATAAGGCAAATTTACTAAAATGCCCTTCAAAAGGTAAAAAGACCAAAAGGTCATAAAACTACCCAATGGCTACATAAAGCTAAAACCCTAAGTAGTCATTTACTAAATATTACAAATATCCCCACCAAGATCTGTATGCAAGTGGCAAAAAGATCAAAAAGAAAAAGTCAACAAAATGGGCATCTTTTCTAAAGAATGCCTAATGGGTCCTTTAACTAAGTAACTTAGTTCTAATCCAATTTAACCTAAATGGCTAAGCTAAGTAAGTTACAAATAATAACTAAAGTCATAATTAGTCAACATTACAAAGATAAAAATCAAAAGTCAACAAAAGTGGTAACTTTTCCCAAAATTACAAAATCGTCCCTTTTGCACAAAATCCTCCAAATTTCATGGACTTCCATTTACAAGGCCCAAATGATGTGTCTCAAGTCAATTAAGTCTTGTCTTGGTCGAATATTTTGTGTTGGACTTGATTCGGCTTGATTCATCAAAATGCTCAAATTATGTCGTTGATGCAGTTGGGAATGTATCTCTGAGCTGGGTGATTCTTATGCTACGAGAATCATGTCATTCCTTCAATCCTCGAAAGGATTCGTCCTCGAATCCAAACCTGGATCAAAGATAAAGATTATAAAGTGCGCCTTGCGCTTCTTGCCTTATTGTAAAGTTTGACTTTGTCTCCTTGAGAATAGTCATTAACTCTCCAAGAGTTTACTATTGCAATATATAGTACTTCTAAGATCTAAAATAGATCTATGAAGATCCTTCAATTTCAGTATCATACTTTAAGGATCTAATCATTAGTTCTGATTAAGAAATTAAGGAGTCTACTGCGACAAGCTAAATGGATTAAGCACTAAAGTTATCATCACATGAATCTTCCAAAGACCATGCTCTACTATTTGCTTAACTCCGGGCTTAGGCCTAATATGTTATTTTATCAAATAAAGTAACTTATTATTTTCCAGGACCATCATGAAATTATTCCCAATTTGAAAATTAAACCATTTAAATACATTTTCCCTAGGATTATGTTTTAATGTCAATCTTCCAATTTTCTCTTGATTCTAATAGTCCAACTATTTAATCAATGATTTTAGGTACTATTTATTATAATGATTATTACAGTCCAACTATATAATCAACTATAATTAATTCAATCAAATATATTGATTATTATAATCCAATTATATAATCAAATATAAGTGAATAGGTTGAATACATTCCAACTGTTTTATTAAAACAACTATTTAAATATTAGTCCAACTAACATTTAATTTATTTAACGAATGATATTTGTTTGAGCTGAGCGCATATGGCAAGTAATTAAATGAATATTGCAAATTTAATACTTGTCTCCCACTATTTTTCGACGAGGCTCTAACCCTCTGTCGAGTACTCGGGAAACCGTGTTTCCTAGCGGGCTAGGATCCCGTTAAATATCACACAATCTTGACTTTGGCCAACAAATTGTATGATAATTAACTAGGTAGATCTCTAAGATCAATTGGATCCAATCCAATTCCTAGATCCAGTAGGGGGACATCCAAGTCCGAAACATATATCTTATATATGCCAATATATCCAATATATTGCCTAACCTTTTTCCTTTGAATCAACTAAGCCTTGGCTTTGGCACAACAAACTTAGTGATCCCAGTTAAGCGGAACCCATTGACCATGGAAAGCTTCGTAATCAATATCGATGGACAAGAAATGGTCTTGACTTTGGCCAACAAACCACAACTTGGACAAGACAACAATATGGAACAAAGCCTTCATGATTCAAACACATCCTCGACGGACAAAGGCCTTGACTTTGGCCAACAAGCCAATGTCAGTCTTAGATCTTGAGTAAGAATCACTCAATGGAAGGAAAAACGCTTAATATTTGTGAGGGTTTTTCGCGTGCAAATTGGCAACCAATTTATTATCTTTGTTAAGGTCTCATCATCATACACCCTTAAACATGCATTCTAAATACATAATAAAGCGCGTATAATAAAATAATAATGATATGCGGATGGATACTTAAACATTGATCCTATATCAAATCTCCATTTCCTCTCTCCCGCTAGCACAAGTATTTACTTCTACTTGTTACACTACACTTCTAAAGAAACCTCATTTACATTGAGGGGAATAGGTGAGAAGAGAATACAAAGAGTTAGGAGGTAATAAGGCTGGACACGCAGATCCAATTAATAAATTCCAAATTTATTACAAAAATTTCTAAAATTGCCCCACCCATCTAATATCCATCTGATATACATTATTCATGCATTTCAACCATGTATTCACACAAGCATGTTATCAATCAATCTAATCAAATTAATTAATATGATAATTAATGACCATCCAATGTTCAAACAACGATTTGATTTTGCGCGAGTCAAACTCATTTTGCGAATAAGTACTCAAAGTACGAATTCTCGAATTAAATTAAACTACATAATTAAATCCAATTCAATTTGTATTTAATTCTAATTCACTATTTAATTCCAAATTAAATACTACACTTTATTAATGAACTTTTACGACTTAAATTCCAAATTTAATCGTTACGGGTCTCAAAGCCCGATTAACGTCCAACGTTAATTTAATTAAAGTCCAATGGGCTTTTAATTAATTTTTTTAAGGCGTGGACTTTTGTTCAACTCGGGTCAAACCCAATAACCAAAACCCAATCAAGGAGTAGTAACCCCATAAGCCTAGAAATCAATTTAGGCCCATTAGACCCAATTAAATTTTAAAGGTCCATTAGTCGCATTTGGGCTTTATGGAAGCGGTTTTGGGCCCAATTGGATCCAACCAATTTAGCCTAAACCTAACTTAGTACAACCAAGCCCAATAAGCCCATTTACAACATTACAAGCCCAAATCCAATTTAAACCTAAATAATTTAATTCCAAAAAATTCCAAATTTCTCAATTAAATTAATCCAAGTGTATAGCATAATTAATTACACAAATAAATATTTCCAAAACACCAAATTAGCCTAATTAATCATGCTTATCAACATTAAATCATGTCCAACACAATTTAACAAAAATCAAACCCATATCATGCTATAATGCTCTCGGCAATGGGGTTAATTTTATGTCCAATTTTAATTCAATCCAATTAAATCAAATCTAACATTAAATCAACATCCTCAATCATTTCAAGTCATCAAATGATCAACGAAACAAAAATCCAAGACATTTAGGGCTAGTGTAGGATTCGGCCAAGCCATCCAAAAGGGGGAAAAATGATCCAATCATAATTTCTTCAAATTGATCCAAGCAATCTTCAATAAAACATGTTTTAAGAATACTCAAACATCCAATTTAATTAAATCATGCTCAAACACATTTTACCCAAATTTTAACCCCAAGTCATATTTCATGCTTTTACTCCGCTCAGATACCATTGTTGGAGTTCTACGGTCCCGAGGATCGAATAACAAGCAAGAAATATATGCGAATACAAATCGAGGAAGTTACTGAATACTTACATCGATCGGTTAAGCGACGCGGTGGACAAAAAAATAAATTTTCTGCCTCCTCCAAGTCACGGTAGTTCACCGCTTCTGAGTCATCCATTTGCGGCTTTGATCCTCCATGAAAGCTCCAAGATTTGTGATGAAATCCCAAGCTCACGGGTGGGTTTCCCTATCACCTTCACAAAACTCCTATGTGTGCTAGCATTCAAGAAATTTTCCATAAATTTCACTTTTTTCCTTCTCATTGCTCTCGGCAGTGAGCTGAGAAAAACAGAAGAAAATAAGCCTTTGTTGGGCGAGAGAGAAGAAGAGATTGAGAGAGAAAATGTTGTGTATGTTGGTTGTAATTAATTTTCCAAAAATCATATATACCATTTTGGCTTTCAAAAGTCAAACAATTAAAGCCATAAATGCCAACCACTTCCATCAACTCACATCACTCATTCAAATTGTCATATCACTCAAAGTGACATATGATTTGACGCTTGATGTGACTAATGACTTGACGCTTGATTTGACTTACGTGCCGCGCTCGAATTCGAAATGTGAATGCGCTCGCAAATAATCCCGGGCTCGGGTTCGCTAATTCCAAAATAACGAATTTCCCGTTGCGACGTAATTAAATGATTATGCCTAGCGAAATCACTATTCACGTCGCTAACGAATTAATTCTAAATTAACTCGTTCGCCTGAATTAAAATCTAATTTCAATTCCGCATCGAAATCCAATTTCGTATAATATATCGAATATATTGTTTTAATCGATTAATTCCAAATTAATCGTTCTCTCTCTTTAAATGATATTTTATCCCAGATAAAATATCTCCGCAATTAATCCCAGATTAATTTTCTCTCTCATCTAATTAATCCCAGATTAATAAACTGCGAGTCATATGTCATCGGTGAATCTTCGGGAAGCGACCCATGAGATCCCCAGATATGTTGGCAGTAAATTCGGTCGTCGGACTATCCAAACACGTAAGTACCTAGTACTACGTTTATACCGATTTACAAGACAATGTGGCTTCTAGCAAAGCGTCATGCCTACCCAATTCTCCAGAAACATGCTTACAGGAATAAGCGATCTATATCAGGCGTAGAATAGGTAGTATTGCGTATTTCGATCCAGTATCGGATGATCATATGCAAGGCCTGAGGCTGGTACAATGTCTGCCCCGTACGAAGCATATATCGGATTACTAGCAACTAGTCTCTTTATTATCGGATAATCATGACCAAGTCATATTATCTCGATGGTTGCAACCCTTTAGAGAACCAGTTCTGTATCCCTACGCGATCATCATCTCCATATGACTGGACTGATACTTCCGTCTTGACATCACACACCCAACACACTACGATTCTCAATATACCCAGCAGAGGCGTACACAGAACTGGTTAAAGCCCTGGACGACCAAAACCAAATTATATTGATTGTCGCAAGTATTAGCGGTGCAAGTCTCAGGTTAAGACCAAATACACCTACCCTGATTATGGACTTCCATAGACATATAGTCATACAACCAATGGAATTCCGAGGGGGTCTATCCAGAGCGAAGCTGTTTCCCGTACCATCGGTAAAACACAACCTCCAATTACACTTGTATGAGCATGCTATACCCAAATATATGAGAACTATGTCGTTGTGCGCTCACAACGCGCACAAGTGTTGGCACTCTCTGAGAACTCGTACATTGAAATAAATGTAATGGTTGTTGGCACTCTCTGAGAACTCGTACATTGAAATAAATGTACGCGACCTGGTGTCTCATATGCTTTGAGCATATGGAGTCACAATCAGGCCAATCCAAGTGAAAGTCACTGGATTGATGTTAAGAACATCCTTAAGTATCTTAGATGAACTAAGGATGCTTTCTTAAGCTATGGAGAATGAGAACTTGAAGTGACTGGGTTCACTGTTGCAGCAATAGAAGCACTTTGGATCTTAATAATCCTAATTAGATTAGGTTTAGTTCTGTTAGCAGCTGAGCTAGGCTACAGCACAGGCTAAAGAATTAATGGTCTCATCAACGATCCAAGTATATACTTCAACTATTCATCTAATTCGTTCGGATCATACATCGCGGCGATGTGATGATCCAATAAATCGCATCAGATGATAACTTTGCAAATCCGCTGACGAAAGCAGTTTCTCAGCAGAAGTGTGAGCGAACCGTACATAGTTCAAGTGTAGGACACTTGAATGATTGGCTATAGGCCAAGTGGGAGATTGTTGGACAATTATGACCCATAGCATCACTATTTGTACAGAACATTGTGTTGTTGTACAAATTAACTATGTGACAAATGAAATTGCTCTTTTATCATTTGTAATTGGATTACTGGGATATATAAATGATAAAAATCCATATGATTAATTCCAAATTAATAAGATATGAGACAGTATTAATCCACTAAGGTTTAATCATTAAAACATCCCTAGTCATAGTATTATCGAGATTGGACATCGATGATGCGGAATAGACTAGTATTGCACTTGTGCGTGTTATGGGAGCCATAACGACATAGTTCTAATATATTGGGGTATTTGGATACTCATGTGAGTGTAATAGGAGGTGTGTGTTTACCGATGGTACGGAAAGAGCTTCCCTCTGGATAGACCCCTCGGAATTCCATTGGTAGTATGACTATGTGTCTATGGAAGTCCGAATCAGGGTAGGTGTATTTGGTCTTAACCTGAGACTTACACCGCTAATACTGCGACAATCAATATACTTTGGTTTTGGTCGTCCAAGGCTTTAACCGGTTCTGTGACGCCTTTGCCTGGGTTATATCGAGAATCGTAGTGTGTTGGGTGTGATGTTGACCGGCGTAAACACACGCGTATAACGCAAGCGCACGTATCGTTCAAGTAGTATAAAAATATCGATCCCACGCGGGACTTAATTCCTACGTAGTATTAATTGTTGAAATATTTATTTACAAATATCTAATTAATGGAGAAGAGAATGATTTTTGGTTGGTTGAATGTGGTTTTCCTTAATTAAAAAATAAAATAAACAAAAGAAAAACTAAGAAAATAACAAAAGACTAAGATCTAGGGTTGTGAATCATTCTAATATCTTTTAAAAGATAAAGTGATTATTTTATGTTTGTGTAATAATAAATCAGTTTACTAACCTGGAACACGAAATTATGCGAAAGCCTATGTCGATGGTCAGACGCAAATACCAGTTTAACCCAATTGAACCATATATGGTCAACCAAATTACTTGGATTCATTAATTTTAAGTTCCATTTATGGCTACCCCCACCCGACAGGTATATGTCTATCATGTAAGGAAATCTATTAAAGGGTTATCTATCCTCATGGAAGATCCTGGGCTATTAAATTAAGTCTAAGGCTGAAACCTAAAATTCCTTTGTAAAGTTTATTTTAGATTTACCACATCAATCTATTGGTGATCAGACAACAAGAATCATTAAGCTTAAGACTAAATAAGTAAACCTTTAAATTACCCAAAGTATAAAATAACCTCTTATAAACCGGTGATATTGGATTTCATCACAACCCCAGATAACTGGCTTAGTTACGACACATATTTACGGGTAGTAAAAACTTAAATAAAATAAAAGACATAAAGTAAAATGCTGAAAAGTAGATTGCTGAAAAGTAAATGACGGAAAGTAAATGCTGAAATTAAATACTGAAAATTAAATGCTGAAAAGTAAATGCTGATGAAAGTAAATACTAAAAGTAAATGCTGTTGAAAGTAAAGTAAATGCGTGAAAAGTAAATGGTGAAAAGTAAATGCTGAACGATAAATTGCTGAAGTAAATTGCTGAAAAGTAAATGCTGAAAGTAAATTGCAGAAAAGAAAACAAATAAAGTAAAAGTACAATAAAAGAAAATGCTGAGGTAAAAGGATCCACTTTAATTACTTCTATTTTAGATATCTCCCTTAATATAATATATTAACTTTGCATGATAATTACCAACCAGCCATATAGGCGGTATCCAGATTAAGTCAAATTAATAATTAATTACCAACCGACCAATCAGGCGGTATCCAGTTTAGTCAGGTTAAACCCAATTTAAATAATTACCAACCGACCAATATGGCGGTATCCTCATTAAGTCAGTTTTAACTAGTTTATATATTATAATTAAGGGAGATTAATCTAAATATTAGTAATAAAAGTTTTACCTTTTACCTCAGCAAAGGGGAGTTACCTCCTCATTACTGAAAAGTAAAAACTGAAAATAAAGAAGAAAAGTATTGTGCGTAAAAGTAATTGCTTAAAGTAAAAACTGAAAAAAAGTAATAAAAAAGTGCGAAAGCGGAAATTAATTACTGAAAGCTGTAAATAAACAAATAAGATACAATCTTCTTAGTATTCTTAAGGAATTCCTTAGAAGAAAGTATGAATTTACAAATGAAATGGCTTGGTATTTATAGGAAAAATTTTGCCTCCATCAATTCATCCACCAAATCCATTATTAATTGCTCCACTAATTGCTCCACGAAATCCATTATTAATTTCTCCACTAATTGCTTATCATGTTTGGTGGTGATTTGATAATTTTTATTATTTATTTATTAATTTATTTTTTACTTTGAAAATGATTGAAAGTGACTTTAATAATTACACACAACACACTTCTGGATGGTTCATCAATTTCGGGCATGAAATCTTCAGAATTAAAAATTATTTTGTGTTTCAAAGTTGTAGATATTTGAGTCTTATTTACGATGGAACTTGAATCAGCTCAATCCGATATCGGAGTAAAAAGTTATGCCCAAAATATGACAGATGTGCAAAACTGGAATTTCCAAAACTGCACTTCGTTAAAACGCCCTTTCAAGTTTCCAATCTCCAAAATTAATATGTCAAGTCCAAATTTTGCCCTTATTTGACCCACATTTCATCCTAAATGATTTCATTGTGTCCCAATATTATTTTATCTGCAAAATAAACTAAAACACATCAAAACGTTCATCAAACCCGAGAAACTAAACAAAATATTAAGTAAAAAGGGCGGTAAATATTGATATATTTTCCACTCATCACACCCCCGAACCTAACATTTTGCTATTCCTCGAGCAAAACAACAAAATAAAATATAAGAAACAATTAAAATTAAACTAAGCCACTTTCGTAGGGATCACAGTTGCATTTAGCATATACAACAAGCCTTTAAACCCCTAGGTGTCCCTAGTGGACGAGTTATAGTCTCGTGAGGGCTTACAACAACGATACCCACAAACATTTTATAAAAGTAAAAAAAATAATAAAACTAATGCACACAAAAGCAAAAAGGCAAGAGAAAAGAGAATAAAGAAGTTAGTGACTAATCAGGTGAAACTTCTACTCCAAGTTACTAGTTATTTTCTTTCTTTCTAAATTACTGAATAAGTAAATTCTCCGATTATATTTACCATTCTCCATATGCACAGCCGACAAAATATTAATCAACTCATTTTTGCCCACAACAGTCACAAGTGCAGTTGATAAGAGAGTAAATTTTTGTCCTAAAGTTTTATCAGAATTCACACTTTTTTACAGAAATGGAATAAATTTTCTGAATTTTCTGATTTTTTTCATTGATTTTTATTTTTGATTTATTTATATACAATATCTTCCGTCTATGTAGCGAGCTTTGGGCCGGTGGCTCCCAAACCAGTTGGCTTTAGAGCTCCATGTGTTAAGACACCCCTACGGACTTAATTACTCAGACTTCAGATATATATATATATATATATATATATATATATATATATATATATATATATATATATATATTTTGCAACATCCTTGATCCATGTAGCGAGCTTTGGGCCAGTAACTCCCAAACCAGTTGGTTTTAGGGCACTAGGTGTTAAAACACCCTTACAGACTTAATAACTCGGATCTCAGATGTTTTTTATTTTTTATTTTTTTTACTCCATCACTTTTTGAGATGCTTCCTCCAATTAAACTAGAGCACTAAATATTACAAACTTTTCAATTTTAGCTCATGTCCGTATGTTATTATGTATGTTGATAATATCTGCTAACTGAACATATGAAGATCCATTTTAGTCCTTTTTATGGAGAATTTACAAATTAAATAATTTAAAATGAAATAAACAAAAATTAACTTGTTCCGAAATAGGTTTGAGATACGTCTCAAGAGTGGAAACTCCTTACTCAGCTATTCTCTTACCAATTTCACCTTTTTAGTCAAAATAAAAACACAAAAACAAAAAAAAAAACAAAAATTGTAATTTTTGAAAATTTTTCAATTTTTTTGTATTTTTGAAAATTTTGGACTAAAAATCTAATAAAAATAACACAAAATAAACAAGATACTAATCAACTATTCCCTCCCCCAACCTAAATGAGACATTGTCCCCAATGTCTTAAACAGTCGAAGAGGAGGTTAAGAAGGTCGTACCTGATTAGCTGAAAATCTACGAAAAATTACCGATTAAGATCTATGTCCAATTTACGCTTTTTACCACGATCGCTATCTGAACAGTTCAACTTGGAAAGAATTGGGTCGATTTTTGGTTCAAAGTCTAGGATTTGGTCAATTAATTCTTCGGCCTTTGTCGTAGTCAGGAAAATATCTTGTACTGATTTGGTGACGAAATCATGTCTTTTGGCTTCCGCAAGAAATACAAACATGAAATTGAAGAAATGCTCAATGTTAAGTAACCCAATGGGCTTCCGATGAATGTTTAAGTGTGCCCATGGTTCTACGGTGAACATTTATTCAAACGTTCCAAGCCCACCTGGTAATGCAATAAACGCATCTGCAGTATTGATCATTTCATGGATTTGTTCAGACATACCTGATACAATACGTTCATCTCCATTTGTTGGTCCAATTAATTATTCGTCTGCCAAAGGTTTTGGAATGATTCCCAAAATATGACCGCCACCTTCCTGAACGGCTTTTGAAATGCTTCCCATCATTCCAAGATTGCCACCGCCATATACTAGGTGCATATTTTTCTCTGATATGACTCTCCCCAATTCCTTTGCAGCCTCAATGAATTCTGGTTTATTACCAGAATTGGATCCACAGAAAACATAAATTCGCTTGACTCGCTGGTGTGAAGTTGCTTCCATTTTCTTTCTCTAATGTTTATCTGAATATGTCGAAGAAAGAAATGTAGAGCTGAATTTATAGAACCTGAAAATGGGTGAGTAGTAGTATTAGCACTAGTACTGCCAAATGACAATTATTAGATTAACGTTAAAATAAATCATGAAAAATTTAAAAAGTTTAGATCTTGTCCGCGCGAAAATAAAGGAAATAAAAACAGAAAAGCAAATCAAAGCAATTATTAAGGCAACGGAATTGTGTACGCAATACGCCACTAGCTTATTATAAATTCATAATGATGCGTCTCAAGAATTAATTCTTTACTCAGCCATCACAGATGAATTAGCTCTATCCTTTGTGATTGCCAAACACCATTCCTTATGTCTTAAAATGCTCCGTTTGTGCTTTTCCCTACAAAAATAACACACAAAATTAAAAACTCTACAACATGTATACACAAAATATGAAAACAGAAATTACAACAAAGTGCATGGGTTGCCTCCCTGCTAGCGCTAAATTTTTCATCTTCAGCCAGACGTGACTGAAATCCATCTGTTAAGGAGGTTTCAGCGTCGTTTTGGATGTTCGATTAAAGACAATCCCGTGAGCGTTGCTTTTGAAGGGTCTCTTCCAACGGCAAAGGGAAAAAAGACTTTGTCTTATTTCGTGCTCGTGCCACCTTTTTAACCTTGTGTTGCGCAGTGGTTCCTGAAAAGAAAAATAAAATCAGGAGGTCTCGTATGGTGCTTGACTTGAATAGAAGTTCCATTCTGTCAAGCTTCTGGGTGATATCTTGATCAGTACTCCCCAAAACAGTGATGTTTCTCTGAATGTTCTGGATCTTTAATAAGTTCAGACATTTGCTCCTCCATTTGCTCTGCTTCTTGCTCCTTTTTTCTTGATCCATTTTTCACAAATATTTAGGATTTCCGCATTCAATTCTTCATCTGTCATCTGTGAAATGCATGCTCCAGAAGTATCAACGTGAGGATGTAAAGATGTGTTTGACATTAGGTCTTCATCCTCTGAGGCTGATGTGATTGGCTCAGATAGATCTTCTTCAAACATTTGTGCAAATCATTCTCCAAGATCTTTATTTTGAGGCTGAAAAGTTTCATCCCTTTGTTGGTGCAATTGGTACTAACAGCTCAGCTTCATCCTCGTCAGAATCTGAATAATAAAAATCAAATTGAGACTTCACTGGTTTGGGTTCCCGAACTGATACCTCAGATTCCTGATACTTCTCAGCCTCCTCATTTTCTAAACTGTCATCGTGAAATGCTTGGTACTCGAAGGCTTCATCAGTGTCATCTGAAAATGGTCCTTGAGGTATGTAGCTCTGGTTTTCTGTTAATTGTCTCACTTGATCTGTCATCCTCTGAATGGATTCTAATTGGCTCTGAATACTTTCGAGTTGATTCTGGAATGTTTCAAGCATTGTATCCATCTTTTCATCTCGTTTCTTGAACACATCTTTGAGCATGTCAATCATCTGATCTTCTTCTGATTGTTCTGATTGAGGATGAAGATCATTGTAGGTGGGTGGGGATAAGATGGAAAATGTGATTCTGTGAAATGTGATGGCTCGTCGTACCATGAATGATCTTGATAGCTCTGCCACCCTGGATGGTAGTTGTATTCGCAATAATCTCTAGGGTGGTTACTATTACATATGTCACATCTCCCCATTGCGTTCTGTTGAGAAAATGTGGTATTGCTTGGTTCTGGCATCCAGTGATAATTGTTGGGCTGGACAACAGGCTTCAGAAAACCAGACTGTTGCTCCCAGATTTGGGGTGTATATCTTCTAGTAAAGCTCGTGATCTCTCAACTCCCAATAATGTTCCATTTTTCAATCACCTGAAAACAAAAGAAAGAGATAAAAATTACAGATAAAAATAAAGAAAATTAGATACAAGTAAATTAGATAGGTTCAAAATTAATAACTCAAGAAAAATAAGTCCCCGGCAACTGCGCCAAAAACTTGACCAGCGTAAACACACGCGTATAATGCAAGCGCACGTATCGTTCAAGTAGTATAAAAATATCGATCCCACGAGGACTTAATTCCTACTGTTGTTATTAATTGTTGAATCTATTTATTTACAATATCTAATTAAATGGAGAAGAGAATGATTGTTGATTGGTTGAATGTGGTTTTCCTTAATTAAAATAAATAAAATAAAAAAGAAAATACTAAGGAAAATAATAAAAGACTCAAAGATCTAGGGTTGTGAATCATTCTAATATCTTTTAAAAGATGAAGTGATTATTTTATGTTTGTGTAATAAATCAGTTTACTAACCTGGAACACGAAATTATGCGAAAGCCTCTGTCGATGGTCAGACGCAAATACCCAGTTTAACCAATTGAACCATATGTCTATGTCAACCAAATTACTGGATTCATTAAGTTTAAATTCCAATTATGGCTACCCCCACCCGACAGGTATATGTCTATCCTGTAAGGAAATCTATTAAAGGGTTATCTATCCTCAAGGAAGATCGTGGGCTATTAAGTCTAAGGCTGAAACCTAAAATTCCTTGTCAAGTTTATTTTAGATTTACCACATCAATCTTATTGGTGATCAGACAACAAGAAGCATTAAGCTTAAGACTAAATAAGTAAACCTTTAAATTACCCAAACTATAAAATACCCTCTTATAAACCGGTGATATTGGATTCATCAAAACCCCAGATAACTGGCTTAGTTACGACACATATTTAGGGTAGTAAAAACTAAATAAAATAAAAGACATAAAGTAAAATGCTGAAAAGTAGATTGCTGAAAAGTAAATGACGGAAAGTAAATGCTGAAATTAAATACTGAAAATTAAATGCTGAAAGTAAATGCTGAAAGTAAATTACTAAAAGTAAATGCTGAAAGTAAATTGCTGAAAGTAAATTTGTGAAAAGTAAATTGCTGAAAAGTAAATGCTGAAAGTAAATTACTGAAAAGCAAATAAAGTAAAAGTACAATAAAAGAAAATGCTGAGGTAAAATGATCCACTTTTATTACTTCTATTTTAGATATCTCTCTTAATATAATATATTAACTTTGCATGATAATTACCAACCAGCCATATAGGCGGTATCCAGATTAAGTCAAATTAATAATTAATTACCAACCGACCAATCAGGCGGTATCCAGTTTAGTCAGGTTAAAACCAATTTAAATAATTATCAACTGACCAATATGGCGGTATCCTCGTTAAGTCAGGTTTTAACTAGTTTATATATTATAATTAAGGGAGATTAATCTAAATATTAATAATAAAAGTTTTACCTTTTACCCTAGCAAAGGGGAGTTACCTCCTCATTACTGAAAAGTAAAAACTGAAAATTAAAGAAAGAAAAGTATTGTGCGTAAAAGTAAATTGCGGAAAGTAAAAACTGAAAATTAAAGAAAAGAAAGTGCAAAAGCGGAAATTAATTACTGAAAGCTGTAAATAAACAAACAAGATACAATCTTCTTAGTATTCTTAAGGAATTCCTTAGAAGAAAGTATGAATTTACAAATGAAATGGCTTGGTATTTATAGGTAAAATTTTGCCTCCATCAAATCATCCACCAAATCCATTATTAATTGCTCCACTAATTACTCCACCAAATCAATTATTAATTGCTCCACTAATTGCTTATCATGTTTGGTGGTGATTTGATAATTTTTATTATTTATTTATTAATTTATTGTTTGCTTTGAAAATGATTGAAAGTGACTTTAATAATTACACACAACACACTTCTTGATGCTTCATCAATATCGGGCATGAAATATTCAGAATTCGAAATTATTTTGTCTTTCCAAGTTGTAGATATTTGAGTCTTTTTTAATCTAGAACTTGAATCAGCTCAATCCGATATCGGAGTAAAACGTTATGCCCAAAATATGACAGATGCGCAAAATTAGAATTTCCAAAACTGCACTTCGTTAAAACGCCCTTTCAAGTTTCCAATCTCCAAAATTAATATGTCAAGTCCAAATTTTGCCCTTATTTGACCCACATTTCGTCCTAAATGATTTCATTGTGTCCCAATATTATTTTATCTACAAAATAAACTAAAACACATCAAAACGTTCATCAAACACGAGAAACTAAACAAAATATTAAGTAAAATTGGCGGTAAATATTGATATATTTTCCACTCATCAGATGTCAAGACGGAAGTATCACTCCAGTCATATGGAGATGATCATGTAGGGATACAGAACTGGTTCTCTAAAGGGTTGCAACCATCGGGATAATATGACTTGGTCATGATTATCCGATAATAAAGAGACTAGTTGCTAATAATCCGATATATCCTTCGTACGGGGCAGACACTGTACCAGCCCCAGGCCTTGCATGTGATCATCCGATACTGGATCATAATACGCAATACTACGTATACTACGCCTGATATAGATCACTTATTCCTGTAAGCATGTTTATAGAGAATTAGGCAGGCATGACGCTTTGCTAGAAGCCAACCTTGTCTTGTAAATCGGTATAAACGTAGTACTAGGTACTTACGTGTTCGGATAGTCCAACGACCTAATTTACTGCCAACATATCCGGGGATCTCATGGGTCGCTTCCCAAAGATTCACCGATGACGTATGACTCACACTTTATTAATCTGGGATTAATTAGATGAGAGAGAAAATTAATCTGGGATTAATTGAGGAGATATTTTATCTGGGATAAAATATCATTTAAAGAGAGAGAACGATTAATTTGGAATCAATCAATTAAAACAATATATTTGATATATTATACGAAATTGGATTTTGACGCGGATTGAAATTAGATTTTAATTCGGGCGAACGAGTTAATTTAGAATTAATTCGTTAGCGACGTGAATAGTGATTTCGCTAGGCATATCATTTAATTACGTCGCAACGGAAAATTCGTTAATTTGGAATTAGCGAACCCGAGCCCGGGATTGTTTGCGAGCGCATTCGCATTTCGAATTCGAGCACGTCACGTAAGTCAAATCAAGCGTCAAGTCATTAGTCACATCAAGCGTCAAATCACATGTCACTTTGAGTGATGTGACAATTTGAATGAGTGATGTGAGTTGGTGGAAGTGGTTGGCATTTATGGCTTTAATTGTTTGACTTTTGAAAGCCAAAAGGTATATATGATTTTTGGAAAATTAATTACAACCAACATACACAAAATTTCTCTCTTAATCTCTTTTTCTCTCTCGCCCAACAAGGGCTAATTTTCTTCAATTTTTCTCAGACTCACTGCCGAGAGCAATGATAAGGAAAAGAGTGAAATTTGTGGCAATTTCTTGAGTGCTAGCACACATAAGAGTCTTGCGAATGTGATAGGGAAACCCACCCGTGAGCTTGGGATTTCATCACAAAGCTTGGAGCTTTCATGGAGGATCAAAGCCGCAAATGGAGGACTCATAAGCAGTGAACTGTCGTGACTTGGAGGAGGCAGAAAATCGATTTTATTGTCTACCGCGTCGCTCAACCGATCGATGTAAGTATTCCACAACTTCCTCGATTTGTAGTCGCACATATTTCTTATTTGTTATTCGATCCTCGGGACCGTAGAACTCCAACACAATACTAGTCTATTCCGCATTATCGATGTCCAATCTCGATAATACTACGACTAGGGATGTTTTAATGATTAAACCTTAGTGGATTAATACTGTCTCATATCTTATTAATCCGGAACTAATCATATTGACTTTTATCATTTATATATCCCGGTAATCCAATTACAAATGATAAAAGAGCAATTTCCTTTGTCACATAGTTAATTTGTACAACAACACAATGTTCTGTACAAATAATGATGCTATGGGTCATAATTGTCCAACAGTTACGTGGTTGTCGGAAGGGTTGATACTCCGCGGCTTTTTCGATTTACTGGTTCATTGTTTTCCTTCGTTGTTTCACTATTTCGGGCTACTGTTGGCTCACTATATCTGTGGTATTCGGGCAGTGTTTCAGGGCAGAATTTCGGTGGTTTAAAGCAGCTTTACTGGGACTGTTTTAGGTGTTTTAAGGTGCATTTCAGGGGCTATTTAGGGGTACAGTTGAGTGGATGGTCTGTGTCTTTGTGCGAGTGGGCTGTGTCTTTTGAGGGTTATTCTCAGTTTGCTAGTGGAGGCCGGTTTTTTTGTGGTCGATGTGGGAGCCTTTGTGAGCGAGGGCTTTTAAGGATATTGTGGAGAGGGGCACGAGGGCTACTCACGTTGATTTATTATTTGTGGGCTACGTGGTTAGTGTTTGGCATGAGTGGGTAGTTAATCGTGAAGGGCGTGGTCTTGTTTGGGTGCTGGGTGCGTGAGTTCTTGATGGTTCACGTGAAGCTTAGGGTTTGTTCATATGTTTGCTGATCAAGCCGAGAGAGATGGAAGAGATAAGGGAAATGAGTTGGGCTGCTGGCTTAGACTTGTTTATTGCGTTAGTGGGGTCTGCTACACGGTTTGTGGCCGAGAGCTTTAGAAGGGGCTGTCTTAGGGTTTATTTTTTGGTAATTGTCGTGAATGCTCCAGAGGTATGAAGGGTTGGTTTAGGCTTCTTCTTATAGGCAAGGATTGAGGTTATCCTTATGCGAATAGGGAAAGGATTTTGTGTAATTATGAGGATATCTTCTAATTAGTGTGTTATAACGAAAAATCTATTTAATTAGGGATGTGATTTAATTTGATTTGATTTCTTCTCTTTTGATTAACGATATGATTTAATTGAATTAGGAAAGTGTTTGATGAGATTTGATTTGAATCTTTTAATTTGGGAAGGTGATTTGTCTTGATTTTAGCATGTTTTTAATGTGTGATTTTGTTATTTTAGAATGCTTTAGGCATGGCTTTGGTCTTCTTGGGCATGAGTTTGGTCCATTTTGGTGGGCTTGGTGTGTAGCTTGGTGATGTGTGGGCTTGGTGTGTGACTTACGGGGGTTTGGGCCAAGGATAAGTTTAAAAAAGAGATCTAACGAGCAAACCCGAAGCTAAGCAAACGAATTAAATCCAACAAGGTGTCAATTTCTGACTCTTCCCTTCCGACGTCCGTTTCCCGTGACTTCAACAACTTAAAGAGGTAGTGTCTCCATGTGAGACTCATCATCGGGACTTATATGTAAAAATACAGTGCCTACAGTCGCCCCCACTTTGATGGGACTTGTGCAATGTGTGACGATGACAATCCTATCAAAGTTATGCAATGCATTTTTACTTACCTGGCTCGCCACCTGCCACTTGACTTGCCTACTTCTTCGAACTGAGTTGATGATGTAGTGGGCCCTCGACCCTGGGATGCATCCCGAAACTGCGACTGATTTGTGGGCCTCGACCCTAGGACACATCCTAAAACTGATGATGTAGTGGGCCCTCGACCCTGGGACGCATAACGGAACTACAACTGACGATGCAGTGGGTCCTCGACCCTGGGACGCATCCCGGAACTGCAACTGACAACGGGGGCCTCGACCTTGGGACGCATCCCAATATCGCTGACAATATGGGCCCTCGACCCTGGGACGCATCCCAAAACTGATGATGTAGTGGGCCCTCGACCCTAGGATACATCCCGAAACTAAAACTGGTGATGGAGTGGGTCATCGACCTTGGGACGCATCCCAGAACTGCAACTGATAATATGGGCCCTCGACCCTGGGACTCATCCAAAAAATGGCTGATGTGGGCCTCGCCCCCAAACTGATACTGATGTGGGCCTCGCCCCTAAGTTGATACTGATGTGGGCCTCGACCCCAAATCTATATTGATGTGGGCCTCACCCCAAAACCGATACTGATGTGGGCCTCGCCCTTAAATTGAGACTGATGTGGGCCTCGCCCCCAAACTGATACTGATGTGGGCCTCGCCCCCAAACTGATGTTGATTTGGGCCTCGCCCCCAAACTGATACTGATATGGGCCTTGCCCCTAAACTGGTATTGATGTGGGCCTCTCCCTTAAACTGATACTGATGTGGGCCTCGCCCCCAAACTGATACTGATGTGGGCCTTGCCCTTAAACTGATACTGATGTGGGCCTCGCCCCCAAACTGATACTGATGTGGGCCTCACCCCCAAACTGATGCTGATGTGGGCCTCACCCCCAAACCGATACTGATGCGGGCCTCGCCCCTAAACTAGTACTGATGTGGGCCTCACCCCCAAACTGATACTGATGTGGGCCTCGCCCCCAAACTGATGCCATTGTTGATGTTGCATATCAACATGCTGTATTGCCTCTCACGAGATAATCCCGATGGCTTAATCATTTTTTCGTCCTCAACGGATGCTTCGTGGCGAAACTAGAGAACCTTCAAAGTATTTAATACACTCAAATCCGATCGTCTGCATGAGTGATCTGAACTAGACTCCTAGTGTGTGTGTCAAGGCTCTTTCGCAGCTTAATCCTTAAGTAAGCCAACTCGATGATTTTGTCTCGGAGAATTGGATCAGTGGGTCTAACCAACCGAGATGTCTTGATCATACTTTGTGATTACTTCCTCGTACTCAACATGATATGGTTTTCTTCTTTTTTTCTTCGTCTCTTTCTTTTCATTTTAAACTTCTTTTTCTATTTTTTTTTTCTTTTCCTCTTTTCTTTCTTTCTCTTTTTTTCGACACACCTACCCTTTGATGAGCGGAAAATATATCAATATTTACCGCCCCTTTAACTTAATATTTTGTTTAGTTTCTCGGGTTTGATGAACGTTTTGATGTGTTTTATTTTATTTTGCAGATAAAATAATATCGGGTCTCAATGAAATCATTTAGGATGAAATATGGGTCAAATAAGGGCAATTATTGGACTTGATATTTTAATTTTGGAGATTGGAAACTTGAAATGGCGTTTTTGACGAAGTGCAGTTTTGGAAATTCCAGTTTTGCGCATCTGTCGTATTTTGGGCATAACTTTTTACTCTGATATTGGATTGAGCTGATTCAAGTTCCAGATTAAATAAGACTCAAAGATCTACAGCTCTGAAAGACAAAATAATTTCGAATTCTGACGATTTCATGCCCGAAAGTGATGAGTCATCCAGAAGTGTGTTGTGTGTAATTATTAAAGTCACTTTCAATCATTTTCAAAGCAAAAAAATAAATTAATAAATAAATAATAAAAATTATCAAATCATCACCAAACATGATAAGAGATTAGTGGAGCAATTAATAATGGATTTGGTGGAGCAATTAGTGGAGCAATTAATAATTGATTTGATGGATGATTTGATGGAGGCAAAATGTTGCCTATAAATACCAAGCCATTTCATTTGTAAAATTCATACTTTCTTCTAAGGAATTCCTTAAGAATACTAAAAAGATTGTATCTTGTTTGTTTATTTACAGCTTTCAGTAATTAATTTCCGCTTTCGCACTTTCTTTTCTTTAATTTTCAATTTTTACTTTCCGCAATTTACTTTTACGCACGGTACTTTTCTTTCTTTAATTTTCAGTTTTTACTTTTCAGTAATTTACTTTCAGCAATTTACTTTTCAGCAATTTACTTTTCAGCAATTTACTTTCAGCAATTTACTTTCAGTAATTTACTTTCAGCATTTAATTTTCAGTATTTAATTTCAGCATTTACTTTCAGCATTTACTTTTCAGTATTTAATTTTCAGTATTTTACTTTATGTCTTTTATTTTATTTAAGTTTTTTTTTACTACCCGTAAATATGTGTCGTAACTAAGCCAGTTATCTGGGGTTGTGATGAAATCCAATATCACCGGTTTATAATGGGTTAGATTATAGCTTGGGTAATATAAAGATTTATTTATTGAGTCTTAATCTTAATGTTTTTTCATTAACTGGCCATTAATAAAATTGAACTAGGAAACTTAAAATGAACTAGACATAGGGATTTTAAGTTTAAGACCTTAGACTCAATAGTCAACGATCTTCCTTGAGGATAGATAACCATTTAATAGATTTCCTTACAGGACAGACATATACCTGTCGGGCGGGGGTAGCCATAATTGGAAATTAAACTTAATGAATCCAAATAATTTGGTTGACATAGACATATGGTTCAATTGGGTTAAACTAGGTATTTGTGTCTGACCATCGACACAGGCTTACACATAATTTAGTGTTCCAGGTTAATAAATCAATATATTACCAAACTTTAAGATAACCACTTCATCTTTAAAATGATATTGGAAGAAATCACAACCCTAGATAGTTTTTAATATGGTTCAATTGGGTTAAACTGGGTATTTGTGTCTGACCATCGACAGAGGCTTACACATAATTTAGTGTTCCAGGTTAATAAATCAATATATTACCCAACTTTAAGATAACCACTTCATCTTTAAAATGATATTGGAAGAAATCACAACCCTAGATAGTTTTTAATATGAATTTTCTTAAAACCTACTTTCGAACAATTTTATTTACTTGTTTTTAAATTTAGAATCGTCACCATTTCAAATCAATCAAACAACCTGTTAGTTACTAGTAATCATTTGACCTCATAAAATTAATAGATTAGATATTAAGTCCTCGTGGGATCGATATTTTTATACTACTTGAACGATACGTGCGCTTGCGTTATACGCTTGTGTTTACGCCGGTCAAGTTTTTGGCGCCGTTGCCGGGGACTTATTTATCTTTCACTATTAATTTTGGGGTTAGATACGTTACTTGTATCCAATTTTTTTTTACTTATTGTTTTTGTTTTCTTGTGTTTCAGGTTCTCAGAAACTACATGAGACGAACCAGAAGCTTTGAACTCCGATCGCTTGACCCAGAAATTGAAAGAACCATCAGACAATTGAGAAGGGAAAGGCGAGAAGGCCAAGAAGCTTTAGTCAACATGGAACCTGAACCGTTGGAGGTTGAACCACCAATTCCCATTCGAGACAGAACCATTCCGGTGGCTGACAGACTCATTTCATGTATTGTACTTCCTCCCTTACCAGAAAATACGTGTGACAACAAAACATGCATTCGGATGATTCAGCAGTCAGTTCAGTTCGGGGGGAATGCAACTGAAGATCCTAATGCCCACATCAGTAACTTCCTGGAAGTTTGCGGCACTTTCAACTACAACAGAGCATCAGAAGAAGCAATGAGACTGCGTGTTTTCCCATACTCCTTGAAGGACAGAGCTAAAGCTTGGCTACATTCACTACCAGCAGGTTCTATAACAACTTGGAACACTTTAGCCACCAAATTTCTTGCAAAGTACTTTCCACCAGCCAGAACTGGAAAGCTGAGGAATGACATCACATCCTTTGTACAACAAGATTCAGAATCCCTCTGCAAAGCTTGGGAAAGATTCAAAGATTTACTCCAGAAATGTCCTCACCATGAGTTTCCAAAATGGCTTCAAGTCCAAACATTCTATAATGGACTTTCTGGAATAATGAGAACCACAATCGATGCTGCTGCTGGAGGAGCTTTACTGGCAAAAGGAGAAGATGAAGCCTGGGACCTAATCGGAGAAATGGCCAATAATAATTCTTTATGGCCAACAGAAAGGAGCATGATCCAAAGAATTGCAGGAATTTATGAAGTTGGAGCCAACACAGCACTGAATTCCAAGCTGGATGTGATTTGCAAAAATCTGGAAACTCTTAACATAAAAGTTAATGGTGGATCCACAAGTTCACCATTTGGAGGAGCACCTGAGTCAGAATATTTCAACCAACATAAAGAAACGGTGAATTATGTCAATAATTTCAACAGACAGGGGAACATTCCATATTCCAACACCTACAACCCAGGGTGGAGGAATCATCCCAATTTCGCATGGAGTAACAATTCAGGGCAAATGAACAATCCACTACCCGGATTCCAACAACAGAACAAAAGCCAGGAACAGGCAAATGAACCAGGAATAACAGAAGTGTTGACCCACTTGAAAAAGATAGAAGCAAAACACGACTCTCAAGCAGCAAGATATGATGCTATGTTCAATCTCAAGCAGCAAGATATGATGATATGTTTCAATCCCAAGCAGCATTAATTCAAAGTCAATCAGCTTCTATTAAAGCACTGGAGAATCAAATTGGACAACTGGCCAATGCTCAGAGTTACAGACCGCCAGGTACCATTCCTAGCAACACAGAGCCAAATCCAAGGAACATGGGGAAGGAGAAATGTCATGCCATCATGTTAAAAAGTGGTACTGAAATCAACAAAGATGTTGGAATCAAGACAACAACAATTGAATATTTTCCAAAAGAAACAAAGCAACAGATGGAGGAAAAAGAAGCAAAGGAAAAAGAACAGATCACTCCACCTCCACCTTTTCCTCAACGTCTTCAGAAGAATAAACTGGACAAGCAGTTTGCTCGATTCTTGAAAGTGTTTAAAAAGCTGCATATCAACATTCCATTTGCAGAAGCGTTGGAACAAATGCCCAGTTATGCCAAATTCAAGAAAGACATTCTTTCACGAAAGCGGAGATTGGAGATTATGAGACAGTAGCATTATCAGAAGAATGCAGCGCCATCATTCAGAGAAAACTTCCTCCAAAGTTGAAAGATCCTGGCAGTTTCACTGTTCCTTGCACCATAGGAGAACATGACTTTGGTAAGGCTCTGTGTGATTTAGGTGCTAGTGTTAACTTGATGCCTTTTTCTATTTTCATGAAACTGTAGATTGGAGAAACAATTCCCACTTCAGTCTCACTACAACTTGCTGATAGAACGCTCGTATTTCCAAGAGGTGTAGTTGAGGATGTGCTGGTTGTAGGACACAGAAATGGACGACGCTGTTCCGGGCTCGCGGCCCAGTTGGGAGTACGGAGTAGCCGCGGGGGACTAAACCGGAGAAATAGAATGGAGTCGCCACCCGGTGTGAACCGGGAAAATGATTTAAGGCCGCACTCACCCCTCGCAAGGGAAGACCTGAAACCGTTGAGTTCGGAATGGTCCATTACTTATGCCACTTGTAATGAGCGGATTTGTGCAATAATTTAACCAAGTCTACACAACATACATGCCCAAGAATAACCTAAATCTAGTTCGCATTCATAAAAATAAATCATATGTCTAGGTATCATGCTTTGAAAGTAATTTTCTATAATGGTAAACACATGATATCTCACATCAAACATGCTAAGTAAATAATAATATAAACATACCATAACTTAAATTCCTAATGCAAAAGGTAAATAACTAAGTCATGCCAAAAATAAAAATAACATTCTAATAGCCTAATCATGCTCAAATACAAGGTTTGGATGAAACGAAATACGTGTGTGTCTCAAGTGATACGTGGCATTGTATCCCGAGTGCAAACCACAATACCGTCCATTCGGATTCGGCTACGGAATTTACGTCCGAGTTTCCATCCGATATACCACAAGAGAGAACACATATTTCGTTCACCCAGAAATCACATCATGCACCAATTCACAATAATCATGCGAAATAAAACAATAAAATAACTGAAAATAAAGGATAATAAATAAAAGGGTGCCCACAGGTCTTACCTTTTAAGTCGCTTTCCGAGAGTGCGTTCCACGGTGCTGGAAGGGATATGATTTTGCTGTTTTCACTGGTCCGCTATTTCCGCTGTTTTCACAGGTTCACTGTTTTCTCTATTTTCACTGGTCTGCTATTTTCACGGGTTCACTATTTTCACTGTTTCTGCTGTTTTATTTGTTTTCACTCGTGGCTTCCGCTCGCCGTTTTCTCTATTTTTCTCACTGTTTTCAGTTTATTACCCGGGGTTGTTTTTTTGGTGCTTCAGTGGACTATTTTAAGGTTGGATTTTGGGGTTATTTTGCTGCTGGTTTTGGGATCGGTTATTGGGCAGTTTTTTGTTTGGTTTTGGCTCCTGTTTGTGTTTTATTTTTGGCTTGTTCACGGTCTGGGTACTTCTTCACGTGGCCTGTGAGTATTTTTGGTTTGTCTTTTCTTTTGTTGGTTTACGTTGCATGGCTGGTTGATGAGGGTGGTTTATTTTCACGGTAATGGGCTGGTTTGGTGGCTCAGTTCACGTCCAGGGTTGCGTTTGAAGTGTGTTGAATGTGTGAGGTTATGGACGTGAGCTGTAGGCTATTTTTGAGGGCATGTGGGGCTGTTGATCTGTGAATTTGAGGACTTTACAGTGGCTTGTTTTGGTCAGTTTGGTTAGTGAAATGGCTGTGTGAGGGTTGCGATGAGAGGTTTTACGAGTAGTTATGTGTTGTTTCATTTTTGAGAAATCTGTTTGTTCATGGCATGTGTGAGGGGAGAGCTAGGTGTCGTGGAGAACTGAGTGCAATGTGGGCGTGGATGCTTTGTTGCGTAGATGGCGTGAAGCTATGACGAAAGGTGGAGTTGAGTGAAAGGAGGGGCTGGTGGCTTTATTTGAGAGTGAGTGTGTTTAATGGGCCTGAGTGGGTTTTTGAGCCAATGAGGCTTACGTGAGGCAGTGAGGGGTTTGTGTGTGTGTCGGTGATAAGGAGGGCTAGAGGACGTGAAAAATGATCAATGGGCAGGGGCTGCTCAGGTACGTGTGATGTGGGGCAGTGTCTAGGCGACGTGGAGAGGGGCTGTTGAGGCAGGTTTGTGTTATGCGAAGGGCGTTGCTGGCGTGGAGTAGAGTTGGTGGTTATTCACATGAATCAGTGGGGGTGTGCAGGTCTGTCGATGCCGAGAATGAGGGCAATGGCGTTAAGGGCTAGCCGTGAGAAAGAGGTGAGATGAGGGTTGAGTAAGGTCTATGGTTCTACCGAGTTTGTTTTATGAATTTTCGGATTATTATCTTTTGTTGTTGGCCTGAAAATGAGAGTGTGCCCCCCAGGTGCGTGAATGGTGATGAATTTAAAGGGTGAAATAGAAGTGTTTAGGGTCTTTTAGAGAGAGAGACGACAGCATGGTTTGGTTATGGGTGGTAGTTTATTGATTGCATGGGTAGTTTATTGGGGGGTTGATTGTGTATGGGTGAGAGGCATTGATGGTGCATGGGTTTTGTTAGTTTTGTGTTTGTGATTAGGCGTGAAACATGGAGGGTGCATGGGAATAATGTATGGGCGTTTATGGGTCTGCATGGAGGGTGGTTATGGGTGTTTAGGGGGAGATGAGTTATTATTCACGTGAAGCATGGGGTGTTTTTCGGGTAGGATATGGGTTTCTTTGTTTGTTAGTTGTTTGTTTTAGTATTTGGTGAATGTGAGGGAATTATTGATGTTGTTTATTTTATTGTTTATTTGGTTTAAGTTTGTGTGTGTGTGTGTATGTTACACGTGAATGATGGATTTGTTTTATTTTGTTTGCTTTGTTTATTTTATATTTGTGTTGATGAATTGGAATGGGTTTTGGTTTATGTTTGGTTAGTATTTTTTTATTTTTTTGATTTTCTTTAAATTTGTTTAATTGGTTGGTGGCTTATTATTTTATGTTTGTGCATGGAAGTTGAAGGGTCACAGGGGTAGGCTTTATGGTTCGGGGCGAGAATAAATTTTGAAATAGAGGCTCCATGAGCAAACCCGAGGTTAAGCGAGCGAACAAAAATCCAACAAAACGTCAATTCTTGACTTTTCCCTTCCGTCGTCTGTTTCCCGCGACTCCCGCGACTTAAAAGGTGGTGCCTCCGTACGAGTCTCATCATTGGGCTGGTATGCAAAAATGCAATGCCTACAGTCGACCCACTTTGATGGGACTTGTGCAGTGTGTGACAATGACAATTCTATCAAAGTACGTGCAATGTATTTTTACTTACCTGGCTCGCCAGCTACCACCTGACTCACCTGTTGCATCGAACTGAATTGATTTGGTGGTGAGGTACTGCGACCCCTAGGTCTTGTTCCCGAAGTGAGCTGAGGGTCTTGTTCCCTGAATTGAGTTGTGGTCTTGTTCCCGATCTGAACTGTGTTGAGGGTCTTTTTCCCTGAACTGAGTTGTGGGTCTTGTTCCCGATCTGAATTGTGTTGAGGGTCTTGTTCCCAGAACTGAGTTGTGGGTCTTTTTCCCGATCTGAATTGTGGGTATTGTTCCCGACTTGAGCTGAGGGTATTGTTCCCTGAATTGTGTTGAGTTGTGTTGTGGGTCTTGTTCCCGTGGGTCTTGTTCCCATTTTGAGCTGAGGGTCTTGTTCCCTGGATTGTGTTGAGTTATGTTGTGGGTCTTGTTCCCGTGGGTCTTGTTCCCATTTTTAGCTGAGGGTCTTGTTCCCTGAATTGAGTTGTGGGTCTTGTTCCCGATCTAAATTGTGTTGAGGGTCTTATTCCCTGAACTGAGTTGTGGGTCTTGTTCCCGATCTGAATTGTGTTGTGGGTCTTGTTCCCGACTTGAGCTGAGGGTCTTGTTCCCTGAATTGTGTTGAGTTGTGTTGTGGGTCTTGTTCCCGTGGGTCTTGTTCCCATTTTGAGCTGAGGGTCTTGTTCCCTGGATTGTGTTGAGTTGTGTTGTGTTGTGGGTCTTGTTCCCGTGGGTCTTGTTCCCATTTTGAGCTGAGGGTCTTGTTCCCTGAATTGTGGGTCTTGTTCCCGATCTGAATTTTGTTGAGGGTCTTGTTCCCTGAACTGAGTTGTGGGTATTGTTCCCTATCTGAATTGTGTTGAGGGTCTTGTTCCCTGAACTGAGTTGTGGGTCTTGTTCCCGATCTGAATTATGGGTCTTGTTCCCGATCTGAATTGTGGGTCTTGTTCCCTGAATTGTGGGTCTTGTTCCCGTGGGTCTTGTTCCCTGAACTGAGTTGTGGGTCTTGTTCCCAGACTGACACTGATGTGGGCCTCGCCCCAAACTGATATGGGCCTCGCCCCAACTGATACTGATATGGGCCTCGCCCAAATCGATACTGATATAGGCCTCGCCCCTAGACTGATACTGATGTGGGCGTCGCCCCAAACTGATACTGATATGGGCATCGCCCCAAACTGATACTGATATGGGCCTCGCCCCAAAACTGATACTGATATGGGCCTCGCCCCAAAACTGATACTGACATGGGCCTCGCCCCAAACTGATACTGATATGTGCCCCGTCCCCATACTAATACTGATGTGGGCCTCACCCCAAACTGATACTGATATGGGCCTCGTCCCCATACTAATACTGATGTGGGCCTCACCCCAAACTGATACTAATGTGGGCCTCGCCCCAAACTGATACTGATGTGGGCCTCGCCCCCGACTGATACTGATATGGGCCCCGCCCCAACTGATACTGATATGGGCCTCGCCCCAAACTGATATTGATATGGGCCTCACCCCCAGACTGATACTGATGTGGGCCTCGCCCCAAACTGATACTGATGTGGGCATCGCCCCCGACTGATACTGATATGGGCCTCGCCCCAACTGATACTGATATGGGCCTTGCCCCAAAATTGATATGGGCATTGTTTCTGAACTATGCTAAGATGGGGCTTTATTCCCCTGAGCTTTATTCTCGAACTGTTTTGAAGGTGGGCTTTATTCCCCTAGGCCTTATTCCCGGACTGTGTTAAGATAGAGCTTTATTCCCTGATTATGTTGACTATGGGCCTTGTTCCCGAACTGTGCTAAGATGAGGCTTTATTCCCCTGAGCTTTATTCTCGAACTGTTAATATGAGGCTTTATTCCTCCGAGCTTTATTCCCGAACTGTACTGAGATGAGGCTTTATTCCTTCGAGTTTTATTCCAGAACTGTACTGATATCGAGCTTTGTTCCCGAACTGTTGAGATGAGGCTTTATTCCCTCGAGCTTTGTTCCCGAATTGTACTGACTGTAGGCTTTGTTCCTGAACTATACTGACTGTAGGCTTTGTTCCTGAACTGTACTGAATGTGAGCTTTATTCCTGGACTGAGCTGCTGTGGGCCTCGACCCTGGGACTCATCCCCGAAAACTGATACTGAAGCTGATGTGTCTCCATACCCGGAGTGCTATACTTGGAAAAGACTGATAGTGATGTGGGCCTCGCCCGCAGAGTGTCATACCCGGCAAATACTGATAGTGATGTGGGCCTCGCCCCCAGAGTGCCATACTCGGCAAAGACTGATAGTGATGTGGGCCTCGCCCGCAGAGTGTCGTACCCGGCAAAGACTGATAGTGAGTGGGTCTCAACCCGCAAAGTGCCATACCCGGCAAGGACTGATAACGATGTGGGCCTCGCCCCCAGAGTGACATACCCAGTAAAGACTGATAGTGATGTGGGCCTCAACCCGCAGAGTACCATACCCGGAAAAGACTGATAATGATGTAAATGATTTATTTCAAAATACTATATTGCTCTCCTCGAGACAATCTTAATAGCTAAACATATTTTCGTCCTCAACGAATGCTTCGTGTCGAAACCAGAGAACCTTCAAAGTACTTGATACACTCAATTTCGATTGTCTGAATGGGTGATTTGAACTAGACTCTTAGTGCATGTGTGCTAAGGCTCTTTCGCAGCTTAGTCCTTTAGTAAGCCAACTCGATGATTTTGCTTTGGAGAATCGAACTAGTGGGTCTAACCAACCTGGATGTCTTAATCACGTTCTGTGATTACTTCAGCATACTCAATATGATATGGTCTTCGCCTTTTTTTTTTGTCTCTTTCTTTTCATTTTTTTTTTCTTTTTTCTTTTCTCTTTTCTTTTCTGACACACCTACCCTTTAAGGTAGTATTTCTCCTCATGGCGGTCCTAATACTCGCCCATGGGTAGCTTCACACTTATCGGTTATAGGTGGTCTATTTTTTTCTTCTTTTCTTTTTTATTTCAGAGACTTTTTCTTTATTTCCAACCATATCATATATCATAGCATCAGTAAACAAGTGTGGACACCCAGGCAAACGGTCATTCACTAATACATCATCTCTTCAACTAGTCACCTCGATAACTACTCAGGTTTCTATTGTTAGGATCCCGTAATCAAGAGCTCGTGAGTCTAACTGAGATCAATCCATTCAGAATTCCGAAAGAGAGCGTGTCTTGCACTTATCGTTTCTAGGGTTTCTCCCTACAGTAAACAATGTCATCACCGGACATATGTCTAACTATCAAAGATTTCTCTCTCTCTTTTTTTTTTTTCTCTATCCCCTCTCTTTTTTTTCTTTTTTTTTTTTGCACTCATTCCACAGAATTCTTCCGTAATCTTCTGATAATGTGGGCTTCGCCCCTTGGGATCCATTCCCGAAACTCAAACTCATGTGGGCCTCAACCCTGGGATTCCTCCTCAATACCAACATCAATGTGGGCCTCAACCCTCAAATTAATACCTGAATCTAACACCAATATGGGCCTCAGCCCTAGGATTATTACCCGAATCCGATATTGTGCTTTCACTGTTTCTAAATGGCTTGTCTTTACCGCTTTCTATTTTCTTCTTCAAAACCTGTGAACATAAAACAAAACAAACACAAAAGGAATGCAAAATGGGTTACGTGTATGCATGTATGCATGTGTTTCTTATCCCGTCGGGTTAGGTCTTCCGCAGATTCTCTTGGTGACTGCTCAATCTTCTTTTTTTCCTAACCCAACGGGTATCTATGATGTCTTTTGGAACTGCATGTTAGCATGTATGCATGTAATGCATGAAATACACAAGTCTATCAAGATGTTTATACAAGTTGGTCCATTATCATTTTAAAGCATTTAATCATAATATTGCTGGGTGCAAACTTGTCCCAGTTGAAAAGGCCCAACAAGTTTATACTTTTGCGATACATGGCTAAACAACTTCAAATTATAAGAGGCCCCAATACAAAATGGCCCATCGGCATTTTAGAAACTTTTGACCCAATTTTCGAAAGACACAAACTCGTTCCAGTTTAAATGGCCCAACCAGTTAATATCTCTTGACAAAAAGTCCAATTGAATCCAAATAACGATTGTCCCAAACACAAGCATAAAAGAAATGATTTCTATGGGTCATACAAGTAGGGTTCACATGCAGGTTTAAACGAATGTAAACAAAGGCTCTCGCTGATGAAGGATTGCCCACAACTAGGACTCCCCACTCAAGGGTTCGAGCGACCAAGTGAGCGCACCTTTTTTATACCTTACGGTACGTGCCAACGAGTTATGGTGTGTGACTGACTGTCAAATGGATTTCCCATTGTAGATTCCCCAGAGGGAGGGTGGAGCGAGGCTCTCTTAAATACCCTAGACTCTTAGGCTCTTATCGCTTGGTGTCAGGAATAAACAAAGAGTCCTTCAAATTAGTCTATCACAATGAGCTACGGATGAATGATTATCTAGGTGCCTTCCCAGCTTTTCCTTATAGAAAGGTAGTGAGTGAAGGAAGACGCCAAATCATCACCTAGCCTTAATACCTTTGATTAAACTCCCTAAACCCACAATAGACATGGTTAATTTAAAGCACAAATCACAAACATTACAAGACATTATTCCGGGGCCGATTCTCTGTCCCCAGTGGAGTCGCCAGACTGTAGGACACGGAAATGGACGACGCTGTTCCGGGCTCGCGGTCTGGTTGGGAGTACGGAGTAGCCCGCGGGGGACTAAACCGGAGAAATAGAATGGAGTCGCCACCCGGTGTGAACCGGGAAAATGATTTAAGGCCGCACTCACCCCTCGCAAGGGAAGACCTCAAACCGTTGGGTTCGGAATGGTCCCTTACTTATGCCACTTGTAATGAGCGGATTTGTGCAATAATTTAACCAATTCTACACAACATACATGCCCAAGAATAACCTAAATCTAGTTCGCATTCATAAAAATAAATCCTATGTCTAGGTCATCATGCTTTGAAAGTAATTTTCTATAACGGTAAACACATGATATCTCACATCAAACATGCTAAGTAAATAATGATATAAACATACCATAACTTAAATTCCTAATGCAAAAGGTAAATAACTAAGTCATGCCCAAAATAAAAATAACATTCTAATATCCTAATCATGCTCAAATACAAGGTTTGGATGAAACGAAATACGTGTGTCTCTCAAGTGATACGTGGCATTGTATCCCTAGTGCAAACCGCAATACCGTCCATTCGGATTCGGCTACGGAATTTACGTCCGAGTTTCCATCCGATATACCACAAGAGAGAACACATATTTCGTTCACCCAGAAATCACATCATGCACCAATTCACAATAATCATGCGAAATAAAACAATAAAATAACTAAAAATAAAGGATAATAAATAAAAGGGTGCCCTCAGGTCTTACCTTTTAAGTCGCTTTCCGGGAGTGCGTTCCACTGTGCCTGAAGGGATATCGTTTTGCTATTTTCACTGGTCCAATGTTTCCGCTGTTTTCACAGGTTCACTGTTTTCTCTGTTTTCACTGGTCCGCTATTTTCACGGGTTCATTGTTTTCGCTGTTTCCGCTATTTTTTTTGTTTTTACTCGTGGCTTCCGCTCGCTGTTTTCTCTATTTTTCTCATTGTTTTCAGTTTATTACTCGGGGTTGTTTTTTTGGTGCTTCAGAGGACTATTTTAAGGTTGGGTTTTGGGGCTATTTTACTGCTGGTTTTGGGATCGGTTATGGGGCAGTTTGTTATTTGGTTTTGGCTCCTGTTTGTGTTTTATTTTTGGCTTGTTCACGGTCTGGGTACTTCTTCACGTCGCCTGTGAGTATTTTTGGCTTGTCTTTTCTTTTGTTGGTTTACGTTGCATGGCTGGTTGATGAAGGTGGTTTATTTTCACGATAATGGGCTGGTTTGGTGGCTCATTTCACGTCCAGGGTTGCGTTTGAAGTGTGTTGAATGTGTGAGGTTATGGACGTGAGCTGTAGGCTATTTTTGAGGGCGTGTGGGGCTGTTGATCTGTGAATTTGAGGACTTTACAGTGGCTTGTTTTGGTCAGTTTGGTCAGTGAAATGGCTGTGTGAGGGCTGCGATGAGAGGTTTTACGGGTAGTTATGTGTTGTTTCATTTTTGAGAAATCTGTTTGTTCATGGCATGTGTGAGGGGATAGCTAGGTGTCGTGGAGAACTGAGTGCAATGTGGGCATGGATGCTTTGTTGCGTAGGTGGCGTGAAGCTATGACAAGTGGTGGAGTGTAGTGAAAGGAGGGGCTGGTGGCGTTATTTGAGAGTGAGTGTGTTTAATGGGCGTGAGTGGGTTTTTGAGCCAATGAGGCTTACGTGAGACAGTGAGGGGTTTGTGTGTGTGTCAGTGATAAGGAGGGCTAGAGGAAGTGAAAAATGATCAATGGGCAGGGGCTGCTCAGGTACGTCTGATGTGGGGCAGTGTCTAGGCGACGTGGAGAAGGGCTGTTGAGGCAGGTTTGGGTTATGTGAAGGGCGTTGCTGGCGTGGAGTAGAGTTGGTGGTTATTCACATGAATCAGTGGGGGTGTGCAGGTCTGTCGATGTCGAGAATGAGGGCAATGGCGTTAAGGGCTGGCCGTGAGAGAGAGGTGAGATGAGGGTTGAGTGAGGTCTAGGGTTCTACCGAGTTTGTTTTATGAATTTTGGGATTATTATCTTTTGTTGTTGGCCTGAAAATGAGAGTGTGCCCCCCCAGGTGCGTGAATGGTGATGAATTTAAAGGGTGAAATAGAGGTGTTTAGGGTCTTTTAGAGAGAGAGACGACAGCATGGGTTGGTTATGGGTGGTAGTATATTGATTGCATGGGTAGTTTATGGGGGGTTGATTGTGTATGGGTGAGAGGCATGGATGGTGCATGGGTTTTGTTAGTTTTGTGTTTGTGATTAGGCGTGAAGCATGGAGGGTGCAGGGGAATAATGTATGGGCGTTTATGGGTCTGCATGGAGGGTGGTTATGGTTGTTTAGGGGGAGATAATTTATTATTCACGTGAAGCATGGGGTGTTTTTCGGGTAGGATATGGGTTTCTTTGTTTGTTAGTTGTTTGTTTTAGTATTTGGTGAATGTGAGGGAATTATTGATGTTGTTTATTTTATTGTTTATTTGGTTTAAGTTTGTGTGTGTGTGTGTATGTTACACATGAATGATGGATTTGTTTTATTTTGTTTGCTTTGTTTATTTTATATTTGTGTTGATGAATTGGAATGGGTTTTGGTTTATGTTTGGTTAGTATTTTTTTATTTGTTTGATTTTCTTTGAATTTGTTTAATTGGTTGGTGGCTTATTATTTTCTTTTTGTGCATGGAAGTTGAAGGGTCACAGGGGTAGGCTTAAAGGTTCGGGGCGAGAATAAATTTTGAAATAGAGGCTCCATGAGCAAACCCGAGGTTAAGCGAGCGAACAAAAATCCAACAAATCGTCAATTCTTGACTTTTCCCTTCCGTCGTCCGTTTCCCGCGACTCCCGCGACTTAAAAGGTGGTGCCTCCGTACTAGGCTCATCATTGGGCTGGTATACAAAAATGCAATGCCTACACTGGTCAAGGTTGACAAATTCATTTTCCCAGCAAATTTTATTGTCCTTGATATGGAGGAAGACGCAGACGTGCCAATCATCCTCGGGAGACCATTCTTGGCTACAGGTCGAACCATTATTGATGTACAAAAAGGAGAACTAACCATGAGGGTACAAGACCAAGAAGTAACATTCAATTTTTTCAAAGCCATGAATTTCCTAGATGATGAAAAGAAGGAGGAATGTTTCAGACTTGATGTGATACATAGTACTGTTCAGAACTCTGATGAAAGACAAAGTTCTACTGACAAACTTAAAGCATGTCAATTACCTGTGGAGCCTGAAGATAAAGCGCACTGCGTACTGAAGAAGCCTATTCTTGCACTACAAGCAACAGAAGAGAAAAAGTTCCACCAGCTCAACAAATTGGAGGAATTTCACATACAGCCTTTTGAGGATGCCAAATTGTACAAAGAAAAGGCCAAGAAGAGACAAGATGAGAAGTTAGTACGCATACAACTGGAATCAGGGCAGAAGGTACTGTTAAACAAATCAAGGGGGAAATTCTTCCCATGGAAGCCAAAATCACGGTGGTCAGGTCCATTTGTGATCACCAAGGTTTTACCAGACAGAGCCGTTGAGATATATGATCCTGACTCCAACAAACTTTCAAGGTTAAAAACAAGCGTGTTAAGCACTACTGGGGAGAATCATTTGAGCGACAAAAAGAAAGTGTCACACTTTCAAATCTATCATAACGTTCGAGAAGTCACGTCTAGCTGAAGACTTTAAACTTAGTGCTCGCAGGGAGGCAACCCATGCAATTTTTGTATATATTGTGATCTGGTGTGTTTTATTTTTGTGTGTTTAATTTTTGCAGGTTTAGTCATTTCACGATGGAAGAAGCTCTCGCAAATCTTCACAAGCAATTTACTTCTCTCCCTTAAAAATCTCTGATGAAAGTCTACAAAGCTCACTTGGAATGGATGAGACTAGTGATGATCAAAGGTATTCCTAATGACATTCGTTGGGTAATTGAAGCACGAGTCTGATTGGCAGGTGAGTCTTCTGACTCTTTTATTTCACATCTGCCTGGTTTTGGAAGAAGCACCTATGCAAAGAAACGTAGAACTAAACAAATGAGTGTTTGTTACAAATGTGCAGGCTAGAATTGCAATACTCGTTGTCGTTCTTTAGGAATGGTGTCTGATAATCGCGAAGAAAAAATTAAATTCATTAGGGATGGCTTGAGTAAGGAGTCTTTAGATGATATATCTTTAACTCTTGAGACGCATCCCAGTGGATATGTTCACATAGCCATTCGCAAATTACATACACAATTCCAAAAAAGAAAGACAACAATTAAGTCTTGGGAATCTGACTCAAAAAGACCCTGTTTGCCAGTTTATAAGAAAATTGGATGGGAAGCTTGTCCCTGACGCATAGACGTCAATCAAGCCATTACTTTTCTTGTAAATATTATATCTCTTTATCTTTTCTTAATAATTATGATTTGTTTTTTTATTTTCTTTTATTTTCTCCGACAGGATCCAGACCTTTTTGACTATCACAATATTATTTCGCTACTAATCGTCCTCTGGAAGATACTTATGCTATTTTTACTCACCCTTTTCAGGTACTATAAATTCAGCCCGTCATTGCACTTTTGAAGGCATCCAGAGTTGAGAAAGAAATACATATGAAAAATGGAAGCCACTTCAAGAAGACGAGTTGAAAACATCTGTGTGTTTTGCGGTTGTAGTGTTGATGTTAAGCCACAATACGTAGAAGCAGCACAAGAATTGGGTCGAGTCTTAGCTGCAAGAAATATGCACTTAATATATGGCGGAGGCAATCTTGGACTTACGGGGATCGTTTCAAAAGCTGTACAGGAAAGAGGCAGTCACGTTTTGGGAATCATCCCAAAACCCTTGGCAGAAGCAAATCTTATTGAACCATCAAACAGAGAGGAACTGATCGTGCCAGGTATGTCTGAACGTTTGGTAGAAATGATTAACCGTGCTGATGCTTTTATTGCTTTGTCAGGTGGCTTGGGTACATTGGAGGAAATTTTTATTGTGCTATCTTGGGCGAACCTGAACATACACCAGAAACCAATTGGGTTGTACAACGTTGATGGATTTTATGATTTTCTTTGTGTGTCTCTTGATGATGCCCGGAGAAATGGGTTCGTGTCAAAACCTTTGAAAGAACTCATCTTTACTGCCAGAACTGCTCCGGATCTAATAGACCAACTCATAGCCTATGAACCACGAGTTGACCCTATCCTTTCAAAGATAAATTGGACTGAGGACGATCGTGGTAAGAGGCGTAGGATTAATCTGGATCTTAACCTTTAATTTCCTGTAGAATTTCAGCTAACCAGGTATTATTTTCTAAACTCTTCTTCTAATTTTTAAGACATTGGGAACAATGTCTCATTTAGGTTTGGGGGAGGGAATTAGTTGATTAGTACCTTGTTTTTAGTTTGTGTGTTTTTTTTATTTTTAGTCCAAAATTTTTCGAAAAATACAAAAAAATTGAAAATTTTTCAAAAATTACAAAAAATATTTTGCGTTTTTGTGTTTTTTTTGAATAAAAGGGTGAAATTGGTTAGAGATAGCTGAGTAAGGAGTTTCCACTCCTGAGACGTATCTCAAGCCTATTTTCGAAATAAGTTAATTTTTGTTTATTTCCTTTTGAATTATTTAATTTGTGAATTCTCCATAAAACAGACTAAAATGGATCTTCATATGCTCAGTTGACAGGTATTATCAACATATATAGTAACATACGAACATGAGCTAAAATTGAAAAGTTTGTAATATTCGGTGCTCTAGTTTAATTAGAGGAAGCATCTCAAAAAGCAATGGAGTAAAAAAAAAACGTTTGAGATCCGAGTTATTAAGTCTGTAAGGGTGTTTTAACATCTAGTGCCCTAAAACCAACTGGTTTGGGAGTCACTGGCCCAAAGCTCGTTACATGGATCAAAGATGCTGCAAAAATATATATATATGAAGTCTGAGTAATTAAGTTCGTAGGGGTGTCTTAACACCTGGTGCCCTAAAGCCAACTGGTTTGGGAGCCACCGACTCAACACTCGCTACATAGATGGAAGATATTGTATATAAATAAAAAATAGAGAAAAATCAAAGAAAAAATCAGAAAAATCAGAAAAATTATTCCATTACTACAAAAAGGTGTGAAATCTGATAGAACTTTAGGATAAAAATATTACTCTCTTATCAACTGCACTTATGACTGTTGTGGGCAAAAATGAGTTGATTAATATTTTGTCGACTGTGTATATGGAGAATGGTAAAAATAATCGGAGAATTTACTTATTCGGTAATTTAGAATGAAACAAAACAACTATTGATTGGAGTAGAAGTTTCACCTGATTAGTCACTAACTTCTTTATTCTCTTTTCTCTTGTCTTTTTTCTTTTGTGTGCATTAGTTTTATCTTTTTACTTTTGTAAAACGTTTGTGGGTATCATGCTGTAAGCCCTCACGAGACTACAACTCGTCCACTAGGGACACCTAGGGGTTTAAGGCTTGTTGCATATACTAAATGCAACCGTGATCCCTACGAAAGTGGCTTAGTTTAATTTTAATTATTTCTTGTATTTATTTATTGTTTTGCTCAAGGACTAGCAAAATGTTAGGTTTGGGGGGTGTGATGAGCGGAAAATATATCAATATTTACCGCCCCTTTAACTTAATATTTTGTTTAGTTTCTCGGGTTTGATAAACGTTTTGATGTGTTTTATTTTATTTTGCAGATAAAATAATATCGAGTCTCAATGAAATCATTTAGGATGAAATATGGGTCAGATAAGGGCAATTATTGGACTTGATATTTTAATTTTGGAGATTGGAAACTTGAAAGGGCGTTTTTTACGAAGTGCAGTTTTGGAAATTCCAATTTTACGCATCTGTCGTATTTTGGGCATAACTTTTTACTCCGATATCGGATTGAGCTGATTCAAGTTCCAATTAAAGAAGACGCAAAGATCTACAGCTTTGACAGACAAAATAATTTCGAATTCTGACGATTTCATGCCCGAAAGTGATGACCCATCCAAAAGTGTGTTGTGTGTAATTATTAAAGTCACTTTCAATCATTTTCAAAGCAAAAAAATAAATTAATAAATAAATAATAAAAATTATCAAATCATCACCAAACATGATAAGAGATTAGTGGAGCAATTAATAATGGATTTGGTGGAGCAATTAGTGGAGCAATTAGTGGAGTAATTAATAATTGATTTGGTGGATGATTTGATGGAGGCAAAATTTTGCCTATAAATACCAATCCATTTCATTTGTAAAATTCATACTTTCTTCTAAGGAATTCCTTAAGAATACTAAGAAGATTGTATCTTGTTTGTTTATTTACAGCTTTCAGTAATTAATTTCCGCTTTCGCACTTTCTTTTCTTTAATTTTCAATTTTTACTTTCCGCAATTTACTTTTACGCACAATACTTTTCTTTCTTTAATTTTCAGTTTTTACTTTTCAGTAATTTACTTTCAGCAATTTACTTTTCAGCAATTTACTTTTCAGCAATTTACTTTTCAGCAATTTACTTTCAGCAATTTACTTTCAGTAATTTACTTTTCAGCATTTAATTTTCAGTATTTAATTTCAGCATTTACTAGGCATGGGCATTATCGAATTCGGATCGGATCGGACCGAATCCGAATTCGATCCGATCCGAAATTCGCGGAATTTTATGATTCGATCGGATCGGATCAGCTAATCGGACTCGATCCGATTCGGTCCGATAATTATCGGATCGAATCGGATCAATCCGATTCGATCCGATCCGATTCGGATCGGACCGAAATAGGCTTAATTCGGACCGATCTGATCTGATTCGGATCGGATCAGTCCGATCCGAAATCGAACTATTTCGGATCGGACCGATCTGATCCGATCCGATTCGAATCAGACAGAGAATTACCAGGCACATATACAGCAAAAACCAAAAACTGCCAATACAGTTGAAGAAGATAATGGAATCAAACATCTCACAACACCACTAAAATGACACTTCATTTCTTAAAATGCACACTTTAAAATGCACACTGAAGCACAAACCAATGCACATCAAACATCTCACAAGACAGGCAAAGCATGATTTAGCAGCATACAGAATTACACATCCCCCCCGATCAAAACAGCATCAGTTGCATATCAAAACAGCATCAGTTGTATATAAAACTTGACCACATTAATGCAACAATAAGGAATAATCCACTAAGACCAAAGGACCTCTAGAAGCCATTCACAAGATCCAATCCAACTCATGAATATAATTACATATAAATATATTGCGTCCAGGATGAACAAAATATAACAATACTATCCAATATCCCCACCCCAGTGTCCTTCCACTTCCAGCACGGCAGCAGCACAACAACATCAAGCCTAAACAATGTTTCTGAAATATAAAATATAAGTATAACACCACTTCATAATTCATATCGTACTCAAAATCAAAGAAAAACATAACTTTGTCAAAATTGTACCTTCAAAGATAATTCGCCTCAAACTCTGTTGCCAACGACATAATCCGGTGACTGTGATTCAGATTGTAACTTGTGTCTTGTGATATTCTTCAAATAAAATAAAATAAAAAATTATTCACAGTTAGTAAGTTTGCATTTAATGGTATTCATTATAACAATTAAAAAACTAATAACAATTAAAAAACTAGTAAGTTAGTAAATTTTGTTTTTACCTTCCTCAAGTTTTTCGTAGTACTCTGCCTCCAATAACATTGCTTCCACTTCATTGGTTTTGTCAATTGTAAGTCTATTCCGTATCCAATTTTGAGTGCATATCAGAGCCTCGACCATAACGGGAGTTAATGAGCTACGAAAACTGTCAAGAACACGACCGCTCGTACTAAATGCCGATTCAGATGCCACAGTCGATACCGGCATTGCAAAAATATCACGAGCAATCCTAGCCAAAATTGGATACTTACCGGTATTTGTTTTCCACCACATCAGAACACTAAAGTTAGGGTCACGACTAATCTCATAGGGTTCCATTAAATACATTTCAACCTCAGTATTATCCTCTTGATGCATTGCATGACTAGTCTGAAAAACTTGAAATGGATCATCAGGTTGCACGTTTGTATTGCGCTTACGGACTCTATCTTGTACTCGCGGTCTAACAAATGGCTGAGATTGTGTACTACAATGTGTAGCACTAGACCCCTCTCACCAACACTAGTTACACCCCAGCCCTTGATCCATCACTGTCAAAAACAACCCATTTGTGCCATACCAATCATTATACATATCGTATAATCTCTTCAATAAATCTCTAGAAGACTTTCTCATTTCCTCTATCTTCACATCATCATTATCAAAAAGTATACCAAAGCAAACAGAGGCAAATGTCATCTTCCGTCGTGGATCAAGAATAGTACTGACAATCAATAATTTATTGATTTTGGCAGTGGTCTCCCAATATTTATCAAACTTCATCTTCATAGATAATGCCATGTCATGCAAAAGAGGATGTTCATTACGCGCCAGGTTTTTCAAACTTGTATGAATCTTACAAATCTCATTGTAGGTGAAACAAGATGTGACGGTGGATGAGGCACTGAACATATTCGTTGCATCATAAAAAATCTCCAAAAAATCAGCAAAGTATTGAGCTTTCTCCCAATCTATATCTGTAGGAGGCCCAACCCTTTTGCTCCAATTTTCATCATCTCTAAAATATGGAGCGTAGTGACCATCATCATCAATCATTCGATCAAAGGCCTTCTGAAAGTCTAATGCAGCATTCAACATTAAGTAGGTGGAATTCCACCTAGTAGGAACATCTAAGATGACACTGCCCTTGCTCTCAATCTTCTCACGTGCTACCGCCGATTTAAATGCTTCCAATCTTGATGGAGAAGATCTCACATACTTAACAGCATTTCGAATTGCTATAATGCTGTCATCCATTTGTTTCAAACCATCAGACACAACTAAGTTTAATATGTGAGCACAACACACCGCATATGCACATACTCTCCATTAAGCACCAATGCATCTCCCCTCCACGTCCTCATCTTCCTCACCAACTGTTGGATGGCTACGGCATTGGCACTGGCGTTATCCACAGTTATAGTAAAAATTCTCTCAATACCCCAATGCTGTAAACAAGATTCTATTAACCTTCCGATAGTGTCTCCTTTGTGATTGTTAATTGGACAGAAGCTAAGGATTCGCCGATGCAACTGCCAATCATTGTCTATAAAATGTCCAGTGATAACCATGTAATTAATATTTTGAATTGACGTCCATATGTCGGTGGTCAAACTAACTCTCAGATAACCCGCAGATAAAATACTCTTCAACATCACTTTTTCATCAGCAAACAACTGTAGGATATCTCTCGTTATAGTCCTACGAGATGGGACATTAAAACGAGGGACGGCAACACTACAGAAATGTCGAAAACCCTCTTTCTCTATCGGATAAATGAATCAAATCCGATCCGATTTGATCCGATTTTTTCGGATCAAATCGGATCGGATTTGATCTGATCCGATCCGATGCCCACCCCTAGCATTTACTTTCAGCATTTACTTTTTAGTATTTAATTTTCAGTATTTTACTTTATGTCTTTTATTTTATTTAAGTTTTTTTTTACTACCCGTAAATATGTGTCGTAACTAAGCCAGTTATCTGGGGTTGTGATGAAATCCAATATCACCGGTTTATAAGGGGTTAGATTATAGCTTGGGTAATATAAAGATTTATTTATTGAGTCTTAATCTTAATGCTTTTTCATTAACTGGCCATTAATAAAATTGAACTGGGAAACTTAAAATGAACTAGACATAGGGATTTTAAGTTTAAGACCTTAGACTCAATAGTCCACAATCTTCCTTGAGGATAAATAACCATTTAATAGATTTCCTTACAGGATAGACATATACCTGTCGGGCGGGGGTAGCCATAATTGGAACTTAAACTTAATGAATCCAGATAATTTGGTTGACATAGACATATGGTTCAATTGGGTTAAACTGGGTATTTGTGTTTGACCATCGACAGAGGGTTACACATAATTTAGTGTTCCAGGTTAATAAATCAATATATTACCCAACTTTAGGATAACCACTTCATCTTTAAAATGATATTGGAATAAATCACAACCATAGATAGTTTTTAATATTGAATTTTCTTAAAACCTACTTTCGAACAATTTTATTTACTTGTTTTTAAATTTAGAATCGTCACCATTTCAAATCAATCAAACAACCTGTTAGATACTAGTAATCATTTGACCTCATAAAATTAATAGATTGGATATTAAGTCCTCGTGGGATCGATATTTTTATACGACTTGAACGATATGTGCGCTTGCGTTATACGCGTGTGTTTACGCCGGCCACCCTTTAAGGTAGCATTTCTCCTCATGGTGGTCCTAATACTCGCCCATGGATAACTTGACGATGCATGCATGTATGAATGAATTTCCTATTCTGTTGGGTTAGGTCTTCCGTTGGTGACTGCTTGGTCTTCTTCTCCTTAGGCAAAATACTGCTTCAATCTATCCACGTTGATCGGCTCGGTGAACTCGTTCCCTTCCAAGTCTGACAGTCACACTGCCCCATTTCCCATTACTTTCTGGACTACGTAGGGTCCTTCCCAGTTAGGTCTAAACTTTCCCCTCGGGTCGGTCGTCGACGGCTTTGACTGTTTAAGTACCAGATCACCATTTCTGATTTCAGTAGGACACACCTTCTTGTCGAATGCTCGAGCCAACCACTTTTGGTATATCTGCATATGCTGTAAGGACTTCATCCTCTTCTCATCAAACAATGCTAATTGTTCAAATCTCTGTGAGGCTGTAGGAAACAGAAATCAGCGACGCTGTCCCGGGCTCGCGGTCCGGTCGGGAGTACGGAGTAGCCCGCGGGGAACTAAACCGGAGAAATAAAATGGAGTCGCCACCCAGTGTGAACTGGGAAATGATTTAAGGCCGCACTCACCCCTCGCAAGGGAAGACCTCAAACTGTTGGGTTCGGAATGGTCCCTTACTTATGCCAATTGTAATGAAAAGATTAATGCAATAGTATAACCAAGCCTAAGCAACATATTTCCAAGGATAATTTATTCATAAGTTCGCATGCATAGGTACAAAGCTCATATCTAAGTTTACATATAACACATTTTTCATGTTTGCATACAACCTATTTGTATATAATCTATGTCTGAATTCATGCATAAAGATATATTGACATACGGAAGACATACAATCTCACATTGGTAGGCACAGAAGCGCAAACACATAGCATTCATACAGCATGCATATTAGGGAAAGTCACTTAAGCGCATAATAGAAATAGATAACTAAAGAGGTAATACAAATGCATAAGGTAAAAAGAGATAACTATATGCTAAGATAGACATGTCGTGATGTGATGCAGGAGGACCTATTTACCGTGGGCATTCGTGCGGCGTTCGTATACGCGTTCGAACGGTAAACAGAAGGTTCACGTTCGTATAGCGTTTGATAACGAGTTCGAACGGGACCAGACAGAAAACATGCATTCGTGTGGCGTTCTGAAACGCGTTCGAATGGGGTTACAGCGACGACCTCTAAAATGCAGTAAAAACATGACATATACATGAACGGATGAATAGATGACATCTAATAAATAATAACGGGCTAAAAGCGCGGCAAAGCATCGTGGTAAAGGATTTTAACCTCTCAAAATAGAGGACCTTTAATCGCACTTACTAAGCCCATGCGCAATCAACACAATACATATATAAAAAGTAAAGACAATGATATCGGACTCCATATACCCGATTGAACACATCTTACATTCAACCGAATATACATCAATCGGCGCGGCAAAGCATCGTGGTAAATGATTTTAACCCCTCAGAATAGGGGACCTTTAATCCACCTTACTAAGCCCATGCTCACGATCACGTCATACATATAAACAATAAAAAAACAATAATATCGGACATCGTATACCCGATTGAACACATCTTACGTTCAACCAAGTATACATCAATCGGCGCGGCAAAGCATCGTGATAAAGGATTTTAACCCCTCAAAATAGGGGACCTTTAGTCCAACTTACTAAGCCCATGCGCTCGATCATATCATTACATAAACAAATAACATGCGGAATTTAAATGATGAATAATAAATAAATCAAAGCAACATAAAACAAAAGAATGTGTCGTTTACTCAAGCGATACGTGGAGTTGTATCCCGAGTACAGATCATACTACCGTCCATTCGGAATCGGCTATGAAATTTATGTCCGGGTTTCCATCCGATATACCGCGAGAGTTGACATATCTTTCATTTTATTCCAAGGCCACAACATACAATATTATGTAATACGTGCATATTTATCTACTCAAGGGCTACAACATGCATTTTAACATAATAATCATGCGAACAATACTCAATAAATAATAAAAATAAAACTGAAAACGAGTGTGAAAAAATACCCTATGGTCTAACCTTTTTTGCCGACTTTCGGATTTGCGTTTCACGGAGATCGGAAGGGTTAAAGCTCCTCAACTTCTCCGGTTCACTGGTTTAGCGTCTTAACTCACTATTTTGCTATTTTGCTTGCTGTTTGACCTCCGTTTTACTGCTATTTCCTCTGTATTTTCTGCTTACTGTTTCAGGTCTTCAAAGCTATTGTTTTTGCATTTTTTAGGGGGTCTAAGGGCTGTGTGTTTCGGTTGTTTAAGGAGGCTTAGAGTGCAGTTTTTTATGTTACTATTTTAAGGATTTTAGGGACTATTTTAGGGGTGCAGGGCTGCTATTTCTGCGTGTAAAAGGGCTGTTGATTGGGGCGTTTTTACTCACTGTTTTGGATGTGGATGGTTGGTTGTTTTTTGGGTAATTTTCGGTGTATGGAGGAGGGAATAGATGAAGAGAAATCTGGTGGTTATTTTTGTGATTTGCATGAAATGTCAAGGATTTCTTGTTGTGATTTTCGTGTGAGTTTTCTATTGTGAAGGGGTGGCATGTCTTGGTTAGGGGTTGTTTATATAGAGAAGGCTAGGGCTTCTCATTGTCTCACAATGAAGGATTTTGGCATTAAAGAGAGATATGATTTGGTGTTAGACAAGGAAAGCAAGGGATTTGATGGGGGACAAATTTTGGTGAATTAGGAAGGTTGAATATTTGATTGGCTTGGTTTAGGAATACAATTTGTTAGATTAGGAAGTCAATATTTTTAATTGGTTATGATTGATTTTAATTAGGCATAATATTTCTTTAATTTAGTATATAATATTTTAAGTTAGGAAGTTACAATATTTTAATTTGGTATAATTATATTTTATGTTTTATTTAATTTGGTATATCAATTAATTAATATTTATTTAGTTAATATTTAATTTAATTAATATTTGATTTAATTTGTGTGTATTTTAGGGTGATGGGCGTGTGGGCCTAAGTGGTGGTGGTGTGGGCTTTGTCTTGGTGGGTTAGGTGTTGTGTTGGTATGATGAGTGGGTTTGGGCCAAGGTTAAATGGTTCTGGGTTTTTTAGGCCAAAGGTGCTTTAAAACGGAGGTCCAACGAGCGAGCTTGGAGCTAAACATGCGGATAAAATTTAACGAAATGCCGATTCCCTTCCGACAACCGTTTCCCGCAACTTCCTCGACTAAAAAGGGAGTGCCTCCAAATGAGACTCATCATAGGGACTCACATGCAAAAATGTAATACCTACAGTCGCCCCCACTTTGATGGGACTTGTGCAGTGTGTGACTTTGAAAAATCCTATCAAAGTTATGCAATGCATTTCTACTTACCTGGCTCGCCAGCTGTTGCTTAACTTACTTGTTATCCTGAGATGCTTTGACCTTTAGGCCTTATTCCCGAACTGTATTGAGAGAGAGCTTTATTCTCCTGGGCTTTATTCCCGAGCTGTTTTGCAAATGGGCTTTATCCCTCTAGGCTTTGTTCCTGAACTGTGTAGAGATATGGCTTTATTCCCCTAGGCCTTATTCCCGAGCTGTGTTAAGATAAAGCTTTATTCTCTTGGGCCTTGTTCCCGAACTTTATTGAAAGTGGGCTTTATTACCTTGGGCCTTGTTCCCGAACTATGTTAAGATAGAGATTTATTCCCATGGGCTGTATTCCCGAATTGTGTTAAGATAGGGCTTTATTCCCCTGGGCCTTGTTCCCGAACTGCTTTGAAAGTGGGCTTTATTCCTCTAGGCTTTTTTCCAAACTGTGTTGAGAAATGGCTTTATTCCCCTGGGCCTTGTTCCCGAGCTGTATTGAAGGTGGGCTTTATTCCTCTAGGCTTTTTTCCAAACTGTGTTGAGAGATGGCTTTATTCTCCTGGGCTGTATTCCTGAACCGTGCTGAGAGAGAGTTTTATTCCTCTGGGCTGTATTCCCGAACTGTACTGAGAGAGAGCTTTATTCTCCTGCGCTATATTCCCGAACTGTGCTGAGAGATAGCTTTATTCATCTGGGATGTATTCCCGAACTGTGCTGAGAGAGAGCTTTATTCTCCTGGGCTGTATTCCCGAACTGTATTGAGAGAGAGCTTTATTCTTCTGGGCTGTATTCCCGAACTGTGCTGAAAGAGAGCTTTATTCCTCTGGGCTGTATTCCCGAATTATGTTGACTATGGGCCTGGTTCCCGAACTGTACTGATTGAAGGCTTTATTCCCCTGGGCCTTGTTCCCGAACTGTACTGAATGTGGGCTTTATTCCCGAACTGAGCTGACTGTAGGCTTTGTTCCTGAATTGTACTGAATGTGGGCTTTATCCCCGATATGAGTTGACTGTGGGCTTTATTCCTGAATTGCACTGAATGTGGGCTTTGTTCTGAATTATACTGAATGTGGGCTTTATCCCCTATCTGAGCTGACTGTGGGCTTTGTTCCTGAATTGCACTGAATGTGGGCTTTATTCCCTTATCTGAGCTGACTGTGGGCTTTATTCCCGAACTGTGTTGAATGTGGGCTTTATTCCCCTGGGCCTTGTTCCCGAAACTGTTACCGATGTAGTGGTTCTTCGACCTCAAACTGACGTGGGCCTCGCCCCAAAATTGATACTGATGTGGGCCTCGCCCTCAACTAATACTGATGTGGGCCTCGCCCCCAGACTGATACTAATATGGGCCTCGCCCCAAACTGATACTGATGTGGGCCTCGCCCCCAGACTGATACTGATATGGGCTTCGCCTCTAGGCTGATACCTTTTTTATACCTTACAGTACGTGCCAACGAGTTATGGTGTGTGACTGACTGTCAGATGGATTTCCCGTTGTAGAAGCCCCAGAGGGAGGGTGGAGCGAGGCTCTCTTAAGTACCCTAGCCTCTTAGGCTCTTATCGCTTGGTGACAAGAATAAACAACGAGTCCTCCAAATTAGTCCATCATAGTAGGCTACGAGTAGATGATTATCTAGGTGCCTTCACAGCGTTTCCTTCTAGAAAGGTAGTGAGTGAAGGAAGACACCAAACCATTACCCAGCCTAAACAATATGCCTTTTATTAAACCCCTTTTAACTCACAGTAGACACAGTTAATTAAAACACAAATCATAATATTACAAGACATTATTTCGGGGCCGATTATTTATCCCCAGTGGAGTCGCCAGACTGTAAGACACAGAAATCGACGATGCTGTCCCGGGCTCGCGGCCCGGTCGGGAGTACGGAGTAGCCCGCAGAGAACTAAACCGGAAAAATAAAATGGAGTCGCCACCTAGTGTGAACTGGGAAATTATTTAAGGCCGCACTCACCCCTCGCAAGGGAAGACCTCAAACCGTTGGGTTCAGAATTGTCCCTTACTTATGCCAATTGTAATGAAAAGATTAATGCAATAGTATAACCAAGCCTAAGCAACATATTTCCAAGGATAATTTACTCATAAGTTCGCATGCATAGGTACAAAGCTCATATCTAAGTTTACATATAACACATTTTTTATGTTTACATACAACATATTTGTATATAATCTATGGCTGAATTCATGCATAAAGATATATTGACGTACGGAAGACATACAATCTCACATTGGTAGGCACAGAAGCGCAAACACATAGCATTCATACAAACATGCATATTAGGGAAAGATAATTTACTCATAAGTTCGCATGCGTGTAAAAGGCATGTTGTTTGGGGCATTTTTACTCACTGTTTTGGACGTGGATGGTTGTTATTTTTGGGGTAATTTTCGGTGTATGGAGGAGGGAAGAGATGAAGAGAAATCTGGTGGTTATTTTTGTGATTTGCATGAAATGTCAAGGATTTCTTGTTGTGAATTTCGTGTGAGTTGTCTATTGTGAAGGGGTGGCATGTCTTGGTTAGGGGTTGTTTATATAGAGAAGGGCTAGGGCTTCTCCTTGTCTCACAATGAAGGGATTTTGTCATTAAAGAGAGATATGATTTGGTGTTAGACAAGGAAAGCAAGGGATTTGATGGGGGACAAATTTTGGTGAATTAGGAAGGTTGAATATTTGATTGGCTTGGTTTAGGAATACAATTTGTTAGATTATGAAGTCAATATTTTTAATTGGTTATGATTGATTTTAATTAGGCATAATATTTCTTTAATTTAGTATATAATATTTTAAGTTATGAAGTTACAATATTTTAATTTGGTATAATTATATTTTATGTTTTATTTAATTTGGTATATCAATTAATTAATATTTTATTTAGTTAATATTTAATTTAATTAAAATTTGATTTAATTTGTATGTATTTTAGGGTGATGGGCGTGTGGGCCTAGGTGGTGGTGGTGTGGGCTTTGTCTTGGTGGGTTAGGTGTTGTGTTGGTTTGGTGAGTGGGTTTGGGCCAAAGTGAAATGGTTCTGGGTTTTTTAGGCCAAATGTGCTTTAAAACGGAGGTCCAACGAGCGAGCTTGGAGCTAAACATGCGGATAAAATTTAATGAAATTCCGATTCCCTTCCGACAATCGTTTCCCGCAACTTCCTCGACTAAAAAGGTAGTGCCTCCAAATGAGACTCATCATAGGGACTCACATGAAAAAATGCAATGCCTACAGAGGCCCATTCCTATTCAGGTAATTCTTTTTCTGCTAATACCCGCATAGACTATATCTCAACTTCTACTGGCAATACTGCTTCCATTCCGTAGACCAAAGAGTAAGGCGTGGCTCCCGTTGCTGTTCTCACAGAAGTTTTGTATCCCCACAGGGCGTACGGTAGTTTATCGGCCCAATCTTTATAGTTCTCTGTCATCTTGGCTAATATCGTCTTGATCATCTAGTTGGCTACCTTAACTGCTCCATTTGCCTACGGTCTGTATGGTGACGACTTGTGATGTCCTATCCCGTACTTCTGTAGCATAACCTTTGTTTCTCCTCGGAACGGACTCTAATTGTCTGTGACCATATGATGCGGCATTCCATATCGACATATGAGATTTCGGGCTATGAACTTCGCCATCTGCTTTGCTGTAACATTACGGAATGACTCGGTTTCCACCTATTTCCAAAAGTAGTCTACTGCCACTAATATGAAGTGATGTCCATTCGATGCTGAGAAAGGCCACGGCTCTGACAGCCCATGTAACTCTGTGTGCGGCAGATGATTCAAGTTACCGTGAGCTTGGCAATCATGACAATGTTTTACCAGCTTCACGCAGTCAGCTTCCATGGTCGACCAGTAGAAGCCTTATCTTACTATCTTGCGAGATAAATTCAACCAATTCATGTGCGTTCCACATACTCCGGCGTGTACTTCTTCCATTACCTTTTGATCCTATTCTTTTCTTAAGCACTTCAACTGAATGCCATTCGCTTGCCTCTTGTATAGTTCTCCCTTCAAACTCACATAATGAGAAGCCAACTTCTGGATGGCTATCATGTCCTTTCTGCTTGCAACTTCTGGGAATTCCTTGTGTTCTATGTATCGCTGAATGTCATAGTACCAAGGTTTCCCATCATTGACTTCTACTTCTAAGATTCTTTCTATCTCATAAACTGGTTTGCTCGCCTTTGTCAACACCAGAGGTCTCATCACCAACTTCTCCGGATTTTCCCAAGTTGCAGCAAGTGTAGCCAATGCGTCTGCCATTTGGTTCTCTTCTTGCGGCAAGTGCTGGAATTTATAATCAGGGAGGTCTGTGCTAGACTCTTGAGGTGGAACAAGTAGGGTTTCAACCGTTCTTCCTTCAATTCCCATTCTCCTTGCAGTTGTCGGACTACTAATATTGAGTCTCCATAGACTTCCACGCTCTTAGCTTTCAAGGCTATCAATGCCATCAATCCGAAGGCGCATGCTTCATACTCAGCTATATTGTTGGTTACTCTGAATGTCAACCTCTTGGCCATAGGCAGGATTTCTCCTTTAGGGGTTACTATCACAATTCCGATTCCGGCTCCTTTGCAGTTCACTACTCCGTCGAAGTACGTCTTTCATCCTTGGACTATTATAGCTTGGATTTCCTCGTCCGGGAACTCAAACTTGTATTGATCTCCTTCTATCGGTTGTAATGCTAGGAACTCTGCCACGGCTCGCCCTTTGATTACTTTGGAAGTGAGGTACTCAATATCGAACTCTCTCAGCAACACCAACCATCTGCCTAACTTCCCAACTAGCGAAGGCACTGAATGCAGATACTTCAAAGGATTCTCTTTTGCTATAACTTGGATCTTATAAGATTGGAAGTAATGACGCAACTTTCTGGACGCCCACACTACTGCCAAACAGATCTTCTCTACTTCTTGATAGCGAGCTTTATACGGAAGCATCTTCTTACTGAGGTAGTAGACTGCATGCTCTACCCCTGTTTCATCTGCTTGTACCATCATTGCCCCCAGTGCTTCGGGTTCAATGGCCAAATATAATACCAAAGGTTTGCCCAGTCTTGGAGGTTTCAAAACAAGAGGTTTCACCAAATATTCTCTGATCTTGTCGAAGGCTTTTTGGCATTGCTCATTACATTTCACTGGCTGGTCTTTTCTCAGCAATTTGAAGATAGTCTCACATACCGACGTCAACTTGACGATGAACCAACTGATGTACTGAATCTTCCCGAGGAATGCTCTAACTTATTTCTCTGTCTTCGGTGCAAGCATTTCTGTAATCGCCTGGATCTTCTCAGGGTCTACTTCTATTCCTCCCATTCCAACCGCGTGTCCCAGCAGCTTGTCTGACGTTATCCCGAACACACACTTCTTGGGATTTAGCCGTAAGTTATATTTGTCGACTCGTTCAAGAAACTTATCCAGTGCTTCTATACGTCCTCTTCTTGTCTCTGATTTCCACCATAATGTCATCCACATATACTTCAATTTCCTTATGCATCAAATCATGGAATAACGTAGTGGCCATCCCTGGTAAGTGGCTCCTGCATTCTTAAGCCCAAACGGCATCACTTTGTAGCAATACGTACCCAATTCAATAACATATGTAGTCTTATACTTGTCTTCTTCAGCCATAAGAACCTGATTATATCATGAGAACCCATCCGCGAATGAGTACATGGTAGATAAAGCCGCACTATCAACCAATACGTCTATATGGGGTAAAGGAAAATCATCCTTTGGGCAAGCTTTGTTAAGGTCTCTGTAATCCAAGTACATGTTGACCTTCCCATCTTTCTTCGGCACCGACACAATGTTTGCCAACCACTGGGGTATTTCACCACTTCTAGAAATCCCACATCTATCTGCTTCTTGACTTCTTCTCTAACCTTCTCGGCCCACTCAGGTCTCATCCTTCAGAGTTTCTGCTTTTCCCGGCTTCATATTTGGATAAGTTGGTATCGTATGTTGGGCGATACTTCAGTCTACCCCGGCATGTCCTCATAGGACCAAACGAATACTTGGCATATTTGACCAAATTCTCTTCTAATTTCTTCCGCTCTTCAAAGGTAACCTCACTCGCAATTAAGACTTCCTTGGGGCTTTCAAGCATACCAAGGTTGAATACGTTTGTTTTGGTCGATTTGATGTCAAATATACTCAAGTCATGCAAATTGAAAGGGGGAGACTCAATCAAGTAAGCGAAATGAAAGTCTTTATTGCTAGCAGATACAGGAATACATTCAAATAAATCAGAGAGATAAACATCTTCATCCTCAGCAGATGCTTCATCCCCCACAGCCGGGTCTTCCTTGGTTTCCTTATTCTCCTCGAGGGTCAGGTTCTCCAGCTTCATCAACTCTTCCTCCCACTTCTTTTCCTCATTTGCAACTTCTACTGTCAGCAGTTTCTCACCAAGAACATCTTGGAAGATCTCAAACCCCGATACCATGACCCCATTAACTTCCACTGGTTCGGGCTCTTCTTGATACCTTGTAGCCTTCACAAAGCATTCCATCAGCTTCAACTCTTTCTTCTTAGCCTTCGACTTATCCTCATCATACTTGTATCCCAAACCCATCCGGGTGGTCTGCCCCTTGAAGTCGGGCATGCTCCTCTGATACTCGAACCTGTACCTGGCTCGAAATTCATCTTCTTCATGATCCTAGATACCTTAGGATCTACCTATTCCTCAAAATTTGTCGACACTTGGAATCTCATGAAATGTTGTATTTCCAAAGCGGCCACAATATTGTCTTCCTCAACTCGGATGGTGACAATCACTCCCCCGTACGGAAACTTAATAACTTGATCCAGAGTGGAGGGCACGCCCCTAAGCTTGTGAAACCATGGCCTTCCCAACAACAAAGCAAAAGTGGCCGGGATATCCAGCACTGTGAACTCAACCTCATCCTCAATTGGGCCAACCTTGACTACTGTGGCAAAGGTGCCCTCAACTCCTCGCATACTGTCATCATATGCTTTGATGGTCATGTTGGAGGGACTCAGATCTGTTGCCTTCATTCCCAACTTCGCCAAAATCTTCAATGGGCACACATTGATGGATGAGCCATCATCCACCATTACACAGGATGTCTTCTTACCCCTCACTTCAGCCCTTATGAATAATGGCCTATTATGATTCATTCCCTCCGTCGGGAGTTCCTCCTCAGAAAAGGTTATCACCTGTGAAGCTTCTTTCTGCACCGATCCCATAAACATCATAGGGTTGGCATCTTCTGGTATTCTTATCTTGCTCAAGGCCTCAACCATGGCCCGTCTGTGCTCCTGCGATGCACACAGAAACTCCCAAATGCTTAGATGTGCTCGCATCTTCTTTAGCTGACACAGCACTACATCTCATTCGGCATTATCCCCGTTTTCTGCTATTTCTCTGCCATCTGCCAACACTTCCTTGCCCTTTTCTGCAGTATCACTATAGAAACACCACTGCGGGTCATTCCTCTCACCTCCTCTTCATCACTACTGGAGAAGTCTTCCTAGAAATTCTTCCCCTGCTCTGTTTTATCCTCACTATTGCTATCCCAAATCCCCAGGCAAAAGGCTTGGTGATTAAAGGACTTGAGGACAAAGCTTGCAGGTAAGCCAGAGCTTATCATATAGGTAGGTGGTGGGACAGAGTGATAATTTGGTTGGGGGTTTCGGTTTGTGTTAGGCTGTGTCTTTTTCGGGGTCGGATATTTTGTGGGAATCTATGAGGTCTTGGATTTCGTGTCTGAGGCGAGAACAGTTGTCAGTGTCATGGCCCTTCTGCTGGTGGTAGTGATAGTAAAGGTTCTGGTTATAGTGAGATGGTGGGGGATTGGGGAGTGGTCTAGCTTCTAAGGGTTTAAGGAGCCATTGTCTCGCCAACTTCTCAAGCACCTTAGACTAAGGTCTACCCAGGTTAGAAAAACGCCGGCTTCTGATTGCGGCTACCTCAGCAGAGACAGGTTTGGCACCTGATGGTCCTCCAACAGTCCTCCTGTTCAGACTATAAAACTTTTTGTTCTCTGCTTCCTCTTCTTCAATGTCCATGAAAGTCTCCCTCAACTGCCGAAAATCCGTAATCATGGAGGTCACTCTCCTTAGCTTGCCATAGATAGAGGGATTGGTGCCCTTGATGATCATTTTGATTTAGTCATTCTCCGAGGGCCGAGTCTACATTTTCAGAAGCTGGCTTCTCCAGCGGTCCACATAATCTTTGAAGCTCTCTTCCTGCTTCTGCTTGGTATTCTCCAGGTCGCGAAGCGACAAGTCGATCTCCAAATATGTGATATATTGTTTCAGAAAGGCTTCTGCCAGCTCTCTCTAATCTTCCTTAACCTTCCTTTCAAGGCCATGGTACCACACTACGGGTGCCCCCTCAAGCGACATCCCAAACATCTTCTGAACCTGACGCTGCGACAGACCCACAGAACTCATTATAGAAACATATTGTCGGAGATGGACCCTCGGATCCCCGTTCCCATTGAACTTGGCTATGTCAGATATTTTGAAATAAGCCGGCAGCTGCTCCTCAAAAGTCATCGCCTCATAATCCAATAAATCCTCATGCTTACCCTTCAGTTTGCGGGTAACCGATTCCATCTGATCGCGGAGTTTCTGCGATTCGGCCTGAGATCCGGCTATCCTTCCTCCGGCATACTCAGCCATGTCATCATCAAAGACGGGGACATCATCATTCAACCCACTCGGAGGGCCCTCACGCCTCTCATTCTCAAAGCCTCTCGCAGCGCGGGGCACAGGCATATTAGTCATAGCAGTGGTCAAAGCTTGCAGTTGCTCGGTAACCTTAGTGAGATTAGCTTCCAGTTGATCCATACGAGATCCCTCGTTAAGTGATTCGCTCATGTTCGCTAATGGCCTTTTGATGAGTCTTCTTTCTTCCCTAACCCAACAGATATCTATGTCTTTTAAAACCCTGAGTCAGCATGTATGCGTGTGATTCATGGAATGTGTAAGTCGGCCCACTATCATTTTAAAGCATTCAATCATACTATTGCGTGGTGCAAACTTGTCCCAGTTGAAAAGGCCCAACAGGTTTACACTTTTGCGATAACATGGCTAAACAACTTCAAATGATAAAAGGCCTAAACATAAAGTGGCCCATCGGTATTTTAGAAGCCTTTGGCCCGACTGCCATAAAGTACGGACTCATCCCAGTTTAAATGGCCCAACAAGCCCATACCTCATGACAAAAAGTCCAACTGAATCCAAATGACGATGGTCCTAAACGCAAGCATAACAGAATAGTTTTTATTGGTCTACAACTACAGTTCATATGTGGGTTTATAGGAGTATAGACACAGGCTCTTGTCGATGAAGGATTGCCCACAACTAGTGTAGGATACAGAACTTGACGACGTTGTTCTAGGCTCGCGGCCTAGTTGGGAGTACGGAATAGTCTGCGGGGGAACTAAACCGGAGATATAGCATGGAGTCGCCACCCGGTGTGAACCGGGACAAAAGATTTAAGGCCGCACTCACCCCTCGCAAGGGAAGACCTCAAACCGTTGGGTTCATAATGGTCCCTTACTTATGTCACTTGTGATGGTATAATTTGTGCAATAAATCAACCGAATCTATTCAATAATCATGCTCAAGAGTATTCAGATCTAACATGCATTCACTAAATAAATCATATTCTAAGTTTGCATGATTGAAAGTAAGTCTTTAAACAGCAAACACAATTCCACGCAATGAGCACATTAAACCATAGAATCAACGTATATGAATTATCATTCAAACATACCGTAAACTAATCAAAATAATAGGCATAAAGAATAACATAAATATGCTTTAAAAATGAATAACAAACTAAATTAAATCATGCTTTAAATAATAATAAATAAATAACCTATGAATTATAACATGCTCAAACACAAGTTCGGATGAGACGAAATATGTGTATCTTAAGTGGTACGTAGCATTGTATCCCGAGTGCAGACCGCACTACCGTCTATTTGGAATCGGCTACGGAATTTACGTCCGGGTTTCCATCCGATATACCACAAAAGGGGAACACATATCCCGCTCATCCAACAATCACACCATGCCTCAAACGACTCTCATGCAATAATATTTTTAAATAAATAAAATAAGCGAAAGATGATAAATAAAAAGGTGCCCTCGGGTCTAACCTCTTTTGTCGTCTCACGAAAGGGCGTTACACGTCCGTTGGAAGGGTGAATGATCCGCTACTTTTCTGATTTGCTAACTCAACGTCTTTCCTCGCTGTTTTGATGTTCGGGCCACTATTTTCACTCAGTTTCACTGTTGTTTCTGGTCACGATTAGGCTTGCTGTTTTGCGGCTTTTAGGGTTAAAATGTGGGCTATTTCGGTGATAAAAATTGGGCAGTTTACGACGCTTTTATGGCAGTTTCTGGACTATTTTTAGGTGCAGTTTTGAGACAGTTTCTGGACAGTTTCGGGACTGTTTTGGTGAAGGGTTAAGGGGCTGGTTTTGGTCGTTTAAGGGGAGTTTGGCTCACGATTTGGGGACTGTTTTAAGAACTGTTTTGTCTTATTTTGGTGTCGATTTGTGGCTCATAGGTTCGTCTGTTTCCTTGGTTTGGTCGGTGATTTTGTGTTGATTTATTACTTCACGTGAAGGCGGTTTGGTTGCTTATGCACTGAAGTGTGAGTGGATGATAAAGCTACGTGGTTTTGAGTGGGGTGGCAGGCTGTGATGTGATGAAAGTGAGTATGGTTTATGGAGAGGCTGCTCGTTAATGTGTGATTATGGCGTGAGGGGAGGTGTTTTAGGTGAGTGGGCTGGCAGTGGTGTGGTTCGTGCAGTGGAGTGTCAAGGCAAAGTGGGGGCAAGTGTGAAGAGGCAGTGACGTTGTTGAGGGCTGGACTTGTGTGTGAAGTTGAGTGAAAGGAGGGGCAGGTAGCCTTGTTTGAAAGTGAGCGTCTGTCTCTGTGAATGCGTGAAGGGCTCTTGTTCTCAGTTTGTTGACCGGTGGAGGCTGTGGCTGTGTGAATGGGGCCAGTCTGCGTGAGTTGGCTGAGTGGAGCAAAGGAGAAGTTTTGGTCAATGAAAGGGTGAGTCGGTTTTTTTTGTATTATATTTATAGTAAGAGGGTAGGGAAATTAGGGTTAAGTTTGTGCATGTTTTGAAAGTAAACAAAAATCAATTAATTTATGTGTGTATTTAATTTTAATTATTTAAGGCAAGACATTATGTAATTTAGGTGGTGAATTATTTAAATTAGGTGATTGATTTAATTTAATTAGGTTTAATAATTTGATTTAGTTTAATTGGATTTTAATTAGTTATTAAATTTTATTTCAATTTAATTAGTTTTGGTTTAATTGGTTTTAATTTAATTTAATTTAGATTTCACTTAATTTGTTAATGTGATTTAATTTAATTTAATTTAAGTTTAATTTAATTTGTTTTAATTTAATTTGTGAGATGTGTTTTAAATGTTTTAAATTTGTGAGGTGTATTTTAATGGGCTTGGGTTAGGTGTGTGCTTCAAAACGGAGGTCCAACAAGTGAACCCGAAGTGAAACAAGCGAGTTAAATCCGACCAAATGCTAATTTCCAACTTTACCCTTCCAACATTCGTTTCCCGCGGCTTTCACAATCAAAGAGGTAGTGTCTCCATACGAGACTCATCATCGGGACTTATATGCAAAAATGCAGTGCCTACAGTCGCCCCCACTTTGATGGGACTAGTGCAGTGTGTGACAATGACAATCCTATCAAAGTACGTGCAATGCATTTTTACTTACCTGGCTCGCCAGCTGCCATATGGTCCGCCTGTTGTGTTGAGTTGATGTGGTGATGAGGTGCTTCGACCCTTGGTCCATTCCCGAACCGTTGCTGTGATGTGGTCCATTCCCGAACCGAGTTTGAAAAAATCGGGCCTCGAACCTGGGATTCATTCCCAAAACTGCTGGTGAAGTGGGCCTCGGCCCTGGGATTCATTCCCTGGAATCATTCCAAATTCTGACGACGTCGGCCCTGGGATTCATTCCAAATTTTGACGATGTAGGCCTCGGCCCTGGGATTCATTCCAAATTCTGACGGTGTGGGCCTCGGCCCTGGGATTCTTTCCCCGGATTCATTCCAAAATTCTGATAAGATGGTGTAGGCATTACATTTTCGCATGTGAAACCCGATGATGAGTCTCAGTTGGAGGCACTACTTTTTTAGCTAAGGATATTGCGGGAAACGGAGGTCGGAATGGGAAATTCAGAATAAGTACGTCATCTAGTTCATTTCACAAGTTCACTGTCTTCGTTAGTGCTGCGTTCGTTACTTCGTTCGAACGTCAGGCAGATTGCGGACGTTCGTGCCGCGTTCGAATTGGCGTTCGAACGGAGTCGGTATTTCTGGTTTTCCTGCTAGCCTCGCACCCCAGCCCAATTAGCCCCCCAAAGCCCATAAAACACATCCCAATTTAAATAAAAAAAATTAATTAAAACATTAACTAAATAAGATAATAATTAAATAAATTAAATAATTAAATAAAATATTTACCAACATAAAATAAACAATTACCAACTTAAACTAAAATCATGCCTAATTTAAATAATTCATATACTAAAATTAAAATAAGATATGCCTAATTAAAATCAATCCTAACCAATCAAAGCTAATTAAATATTTGACTTCCTAATCTAATAAGACATCTACCAATTTAAATTAGTTGACTTCCTAATTCAATAAGATACCCACCAATTTAGATTAGTTGACTTCCTAATTTAAAATATTTTGTCCCCCCACAATCTTGTATATATCATTCCTATCACTCATAATTTGGAAACAAATCTCTTCCTTGTGAGACAAGGGCAAACCCTAGCTCTCTCCTATATAAACATGCACTAACCTAGCCACCTCTGAACTCTCCACTCTCTCGAATCTCCCTAGCTCATTCACAAAAAAAGCCCTCTCAACTCTCCACTCTCTCTAATACACGCCCAAGACATCAAGACACTCTCCAGATCACACGTAAACTACAAAACACAAAAAACACACACAACAACCCTTCCCTCACCAAATTAACGAGAACAACACACAGCAGCCCCCTAACCCTTGAAATCAGCCCCTGACAGCACCGAAACTACCCCTGAAATCAGTCCCAAACAGCAGCCCAATACCTCCCCAAACACACCAAAACCGTAGCCTAAAACACCAAAAGAGCTCCCAAAACAGTCCACCAAGAACATCAAAACAGTCCACCAAGAACATCAAAACAATCCACCAAGAACATCAAAACAGTCCACAAACAGTAAGCAAAAAATACAGAGGAAATAGTGGCGAAACCACAAGGAAACAGCAGCAAAACAGAGGCCGAACAGGATCAGAACGGAGTTCGAACCACAAGCAAAACAGCAAAGCAGTGAGCTAGGACGCTAAACCAGTGAACCGGAGAAGTTGATGAGCTGTACCCTTCCGACGTCCGTGAAAAGCAAGCCTGAAAGTTGGCAAAAAGGTTAGACCTAAGGGTACTTTTCACACCCGTGTTTATGTAACTTTCATTATTTATTTTGACTGTATTTTACTTATTTGTCGAATCTTGTTTGTGTATGATGTGTGTTGTGGGTATTGGATGAATGGAAGAGTGTCGTCTCTTGTGGTATATAGGATGGAAACCCATACGTAAATTCCGTAGCCGAATCCGAATGGACGGTAGTGCGGTCTGTACTTGGGATACAACTCCACGTACCACTTGAGTAAACGGCACCCTCTTTTGTTTTGTGTTGCTTTGGTTTATTTATTTTTCGTCACTTAAATTCTGCATGTTGCTTATTTGTGCATGACTCAATCGAGCGCATGGGCTTAGTAAGTGGAATGAAAGATCCCCTATAGGGAGGGGTTTAAAGCCTTTACCATGATGTTTTGCCGCGCCGGTTGACGTGTGTTCGGTTGGATGTAAGATGTGTTCAATCGGGCATACTTAGTTTGATATGATTGTCTTTATGTTTGTATGCATGATGCGATCAAGCGCATGGGCTTAGTAAGTGAAATGAAAGATCCCCTATGGGGAGGGGTTTAAAGCCCTTTACCATGATGTTTTGCCGCGCCGGTTGACGTGTGTTCGGTTGGATGTAAGATGTGTTCAATCGGGCATACTTAGTTTGATATGATTGTCTTTATGTTTGTATGCATGATGCGATCAAGCGCATGGGCTTAGTAAGTGAAATGAAAGATCCCCTATGGGGAGGGGTTAAAGCCCTTTACCACGATGCTTTGCCGCGCCAGTTGACGTGTGTTCGGTTGGATGTAAGATGTGTTCAATCAGGCATACTTAGTTTGATATGATTGTCTTTATGTTTGTATGCATGATGTGATGTGACGCGCATGGGCTTAGTATGTTGGTCTAAAGGTCCTCTCTTTGAGAGATCAAGAGCCCCAAAAGGCCACCTTTACGGCAGTACTTCGCCGCGCCCCTTTATTTTGTTGTTTATGTATTGCATCCCATTTCATGCATCAGGTCTGTTCCCGTTCGAATTCGTTTACGAACACAACTCGAACGCGCATGCATTTTGCTTTATCATGCATCAGGTCTCATTTTCGTTCGAACGCGTTCACGAACGCCATATGAACGTGAGCATTCTGTTTCATTTCTGTTCGAACGCGTTCACAAACGCCATACGAACGTGAGCATTCTGTTTCATTTCTGTTCGAATGCGTTCACAAACGCCACACGAACGTGAGTATTCTGTTTCATTTCCGTTCGAACGCGTTCACAAACGCCATAGGAACGTATACATTCTGTTTCATTCCCGTTCGAACGCGTTTACGAACGCTACTCGAATGAGAACCTTCTGTTTACCGTTCGAACGCGTATACGAACGCTGCACGAACGCATACGGTAAACAGATTCTCTCGCATCACATTACGACATGTCCATCTTAGCATACGGTTACCCTTTTTTTTACGCTATGCATTTATATTACCTCTCTAGTTGTCTATTTCTGTTATGCGCCTACAATATTATTTGTCGTCATTTTGATTTCCTTTACATTACATGCAAATGTTACCATGACTGTTTGTGTTTATATCTACATGAATGATTGAATTCTTATGACGTTATGTGTTTGTTGTTGTAAAGGCCTACATTTGAGCATGTGAATTTGGCAATAAGATTTGGTTTCATGTATGTTAGATGTAAACTATACTTTTAAGCATGTGAATCTATGATTGTGGTGCACTTGGAAATGTATGTCATAGGCTTGGTTGGGTTATTGCATAAATCTCTACATTACAAGTTGCATAAGTAAGAGACCATTCCGAACCCAATGGTTTGAGGTCTTCCCTTGCGAGGGGTGAGTGCGGCCTTAAATCTTTGTCCATGTTCACACCGGGTGGCGACTCCCTTATTCTCCGGTTTAGTCCTCCGCTGGCTACTCCGTACTCCCAACTAGGCCCCCGAGCCTGGAACAGCATTGCGTCATCCAGATCCTGTGTTCCCACAGATGGGCCTCAGCCATAGGATTCATTCCCTTGATTCATTCCAAATTCTGACGATGTGGGCCTCGGCCCTGGGATTCATTCCCTGGATTCGTTCCAAATTCTGATAAGGTGGGCCTCAGCCCTGGGATTCATTCCCTAGATTCGTTCCAAATTCTGATAAGGTGGGCCTCAGCCCTAGGATTCATTCCCTTGATTCATTCCAAAATTCTGACAATATGGGCCTCAGCCCTGGGATTCATTCCCTGGATTCATTCCAAATTCTGACGATGTGGGCCTCGGCCCTGGGATTCATTCCCAGGATTCATTCCAAATTCTGATAAGGTGGGCCTCAGCCCTGAGATTCATTCCCTGGATTCATTCCAAAATTCTGACGGTATGGGCCTCGGCCCTGGGATTAATTCCCTGGAATCATTCCAAATTCTGATGACGTGGGCCTCGGCCTTGGGATTCATTCCCTGGATTCATTCCAAATTCTGACGATGTGGGCATCGGCCCTAGGATTCATTCCCTGGATTCATTCCAAATTCTACTGATGGGGGCCTCAACCCTGGGATTCATTCCCGGATTCATTCCTGGATTCATTCCAAAACTCTGATGATGTGGGCCTCAGCCCTAGGATTCATTCCCTGGATTCATTCCAAATTCTGGCGACGTGGGCCTATGCCTTAAGATTCATTCTCTACATTCATTCCAAATTATACTGATGTGTCCATACCCAGAGTGTCGTGTCTGGCAAAACTGATCTGATACCTCCATACCGGAGTGCCATATCTGGCAGAACTGATTGATATCTCCATACCTGGAGTGCCGTCCTGGCAAAACTGATGCTAAACTAATATGGGCCTCGCCCCCAGAATGCCATACCCAGCAGAACTGCTACGAACTAATGTGGGCCTCGCCCCCAGAATGCCAAACCCGGCAGAATGTAGTGAACTGATGTGGGCCTCGCACCCAGAATTCCATACCCGGTAAAACTAACACTGATGATAATGTGGGCCTCCCCCCCAGAATGCCATACCCGGTAGAACTGATACTGAACTTGTTGGACAAAATGACCCATAGCGTCACTATTTGCACAGATCATTGTGTTGTTGTAGCAAATTAACTATGTGACAAGGAAATTGCACTCTCATCATTTGTGATTAGATCACCATAGATATATAAATGAAGAGAGGTCCCTATGATTAGTTCCTGGACTGAGAATGATATGAGACAGTATCAGTCCCCGAAGGTTTAATCATTAAATATCCATAGTCGTAGTATTATCGAGACAGGACATCGATAATGCGGAATAGGCTAGTATTGCACTTGTGCGCGTTGTGAGGGCACAACGGCATAGTTCTCATATATATAAGTATATGATACTTATGCAAGTGCGATAGGAGGTTGTGTTTCACCGATGGTACAGGAAACAGCTTCGCTCTGGATAGACCCCTCGGAATCCCATTGGTATTATGACTATGTGTCTATGGGAGGCCGAAATCAAGGTAGGTGTGTATAGTCTTAACCTGAGACTTGCATCGCTAATACTTACGATAATCGATAGACTTTGGTCTTGGTGGTACAGGGCTTTAACCGGTTCTGCGTACACCACTTCTGGGTTTATCAGAGAGTCGTAGTGTATTGGTGTGATGTTGAGACGGAAGTATCACTTCAGTCATAGTGGAGATGATGTCACGCAGGATACGGTATTAGTGCTCTTAAGTGCTGGCCGGCCATCGGGATATTATGACAAGGTCATGTATATCCGATTATAGAGACTAGTTACCAGACATCCGACATGTGCTTCGGACGGGGCAGACACTTATCCAGCCCCAGCCCTAGCACGTGACTATCCGATACTGGGCTGATATACACAATACTACGGTATACTACGCTTGATACAGATCTATATATTCCTGTAAGAATATTTCTGGAGAATTGGGTAGGCATGGCGCTTTGCTAGAAGCCAACCTTGTCTTGTAAATCGGTATAAACGTAGTACGAGGTACTTACGTGTTCGGATAGTCCGACGACCGTATTTACTGCCAACATATCCGAGATCTCATGGGTCGCTTCCCGAAGATTCACCGATGACGTATAACTCGCACTTAATTAATCTGGGATTAATTAGAAGAGAGAGAATTAATCTGGGATTAATCACGGAGATATTTTATCTGGGATAAAATATTAATTAAAGAGAGAGAACGATTAATTTGGAATTAATCGATAAAATAATATATTTGATATATATTAGAAATTGGATTTTGACGCGGAATTGAAATTAGATTTTAATTCGGGCGAACGAATTAATTTAGAATTAATTCGTTAGCGACGTGAATAGTGATTTCGCTAGGCGTAATCATTTAATTACGACGCGCGACGGAAAATTCGTTAATTTGGAATTAGCGAACCCGAGCCCGAGATTATTTGCGAGCGCATTCGCATTTAGAATTCGAGTGCGGCACGCAAGTCAAATCAAGCGTCAAATCGCTAGTCACATCAACGTCAAATCACATGTCACTTTGAGTGATGTGACAATTGGATTGATTGATTTGAGTGATTGATGTGAATAGTGATATAGTTGTTGGAAAAGCATTAATAGACTTTTGCTTTTTGACTTTTGATATATATGAAAAGATTTATATATTTGTTTTTGTTTTTTAAATAAAATAAATATATAAACTAAAATCATTTCTCTCTCTCTCACCCCTCTCACGCACTTCTCTTTTCCCTCTCTTTTCTTCTTCCTCTCCTTCACGCTTGGAACCGATTTCTTCTCCAAAAAATTCTGGTTTGACCGAATCAATGAGAAGCAAGGAAGAAGATGTGGTGCTAGCACACACACATGGGTTATACATATGTGATAGGGAAACTAACACATGAGCTTGGAATCAATTTTGGAGCTTGAAGCTTGGAGCTTCCATGGTGTTCATCAATGGCCGATTCTTGGAGGGACAAAAACCAGTAAACCCGCACAGCCCACTACAAGGAGGAGCTGCTGCCGTGACTTTGAGGGAGGCTTGAAGGTTTTTGTTCTTCGCATCTCAAACCCATCAATGTGAGTATGTATTCCGCCTTACTCCTTTGTGTATTCATGCGTTTTTTATGCTTGATTTCATGATTCTTGGGACCTATATTAGAACTGAACAATGGTATCTTGAGCTTTGATCAAGCATGAAAAAGTTAGGGTTAAAATTGGGTAAACTCGATTTAGACATGATTTGGTTGAATTGTTTGATGAAGTATGCTTGAATGAGGTTGAATTGAAGTTGTGTATGATCAATTTCATGAAATTGGATTGGATTCAATTTTCCCTAAATTTTGGGCATGACAAATTGGGTAAAATCAATTGAAGCATGATTTGATTAAATTGATTGATTAAGTATGCTTAAATGTTGATGAATTAATGATTGATTGGATCAATTTGAAGAAATTATGTTTGGAACAAATTTCCCCAATTTTTTATGTTGGCATAAAGTGAAAAATTTGGGTAAACTTGATTTTGAGCATATTTTGTGAAATTGGATGAATGAGAATGCTTAAAGTATTTTAATTTAAGATTGATTGGATCAATTTGTTGAAATTGTGTTTGGAACGAATTTCCCCAAATTGCTTATGTTGGCCGAAATTAAAGAACCCTAAATTTCTTGGTGATTTTGTTTGTTTGATCATTGGATGACTTAAAACAATTGGGTAATGTTGTTTTGAAGTTCAATTTGATTGAATTTTGATTTGGAACATTTTTCCCAAATTAAAGTGGCTTGGCCGAATTCAATTGAATTTGAAATTCATTGTGTTTTTTTATTTTAATTCATTGATGAATTGAATTGATTTGGGAAATGATGATTGTGGATTCATTGGATTGAAACCGAATCGGATTGGAAAAACCCATAATTGCCGAGAACAAAAGCATGTAAAATGGGTTTGATTTTAATAAATTGTGTTGGACACTATTGTCATTAAAAGCATGATTAAGTATGCTAATTGATGTTTTAGAAATATTAATTGGGTGGTTAATTGTGTATTACACTTAGGTTAATTAATTATGGAATTTAGAATTTTATAAGTTAATTAATTGGGCTTATTTTGGAAATTGGGCCTTTAAGGTTGTGATTGGGCTTTTGGGCTTTGTTGTACAAAGTTGAGTTTAGGCAAATTTGGTTGGATCCAATTGGGCCTAAAACCGCATCCATAAAGTCCAATTATGACTTAATGGACCTTAATTATTTAATTGGGCCTAATGGGCCAAAATTGATTTCTGGGCTTATGGGGTAACTCCCGGATTGGATTTTGGTTATTCGGTTTGACCCGAGTTGACCAAAAGTCCACGCCTTATAGAAATTAATTAAAGCCCATTGGACTTTATTAAATAAACATTAGATGTTAATCGGGCTTTGAGACCCGTTGCGATTAAATTTGGAATTTAAGTCGTAAAGGTTCGTTAATAAAAGTGTAATATTTAATTTGGAATTAAATAGTGAATTAGAATTAAATGCGTATTAAATTGGATTTAATTATGTAGTTTAATTTAATTCAAGAATTCGTACTTTGAGTACTTATTCGCAAAACGAGTTTGACTCGAGCAAAAATCAAATCGTTGTTTGAACATTGGATGATCACTAATTATCAGATTAATTAATTGGATTAGATTGATTGATAACATGCTTGTATGAATACATGGTTGCGATGCATGAATAATGTATATCGGATGGATATTAGTCGGGTGGGACAATTTTGGAAATTGTAATAAATTTGATTTATTAATTGGACCTGCGTGTCCAGCCTTATCACCTCTATACTCTTTGTATTCTCTTCTCACCTATTCCCCTCAATGTAAATGAGGTTTCTTTAGAAGTGTAGTGTAACGGGTAGAAGTAAATACATGTGCTAGCTTTGGAGAGAGAAAATGAGAGATTTGATCTAGGATCAATGTAAAGTATCCATCCGCATATCATTATTATTTTATTTCATATGCGCTTTATTATGTGTTTAGAATGCATGTTTAAGGGTGTATGATGATGAGACCTTAATAAAGATAATAAATTGGTAGCCAATTGCACGCGAAAAACCCTCTCTCAATATCAAGTGTTTTTCCTTCCATTGAGTGATTCTTACTCAAGATCCGAGATTGGCATTGGGTTGTTGGCCAAAGTCAAGCCCTTTGTCCGTCGAAGATGTGTTTGAATCACGAGAGCTTTGTTCCATATCGGTGTCTTGTCCAAGTTGTGGTTTGTTGGCCAAAGTCAAGACCACTTCTTGTCCATCGATGATTGATTACGAAGCTTTCCATGGTCAATGGGTCACACTTGACTGGGATCACTAGGTTTGTTGTGCCAAAGCCAAGGCTTAGTTGATTCAGAGGAAAAGGTTAGGTAATACATTGGATGTATTGGCATATATAAGATATATGTTTAGGATTTGGATATCCGCCTACTGGATCTAGGAATTGGATGAGATCCAATTGATCTTCGAGATCTACCTAGTTAATTATCATACAATTTGTTGGCCAAAGTCAAGATTGTGTGATATTTAACGGGATCCTAGCCCACTAGGAAACACGGTTTCCCGAGTACTCGACAGAGGGTTAGAGGCTCGCCGAAAAATAGTGGGAGGCAAGAATTGAATTTGCAATACTCGTTCAATTACTCGCCATACGCGCTCATTCAAATTATTTCGTCGTTAGATTAAATGTTAGTTGGACTAATATTTAAATTGTTGTTTTAATAAACAGTTGGACTGTATTATATTTGATTATATATAATTGGATTATATTAATCAATATATTTGAATTAATTAATTTCGATTTACAGTTGATTTTATAATTGGATTATAGTAATCAATGTAATTGAGGTTAATTAATTTAATTATATTTGATTATATAGTTGGACTATTATAATCATTATAATAAATAGTACCACAAATCGTTGATTAAATAGTTGGACTATTAGAATCAAGATATAATTGAAAGATTGACATTTAAACATAATCCTGGGGAAAATGTGTTTAAATGGTTTAATTTTCAAATTGGGAATAAAGTTTCAGGATGGTCCTGGAAATTAATAGGTTATTTTATTTGATAAAATAATATATTAAGCTTGTAGCGCAAGGCGCACCTTAATTCGATATTCCAGAAACACGAGGCTTGGCCAAAGGCTTCTGGAATGTTGAAACAGGCAAAATCATTATAATCTTCTGGGAAGATAAAGGACATATCCTAAGAAGGAATAGAAGACGAGCAAGGCTCTGACTTCAAATATGATTGTCATAATTATGTTCACAACTAGTATTGAAATTGGATTTTAAATACTTAGTGTGGTACATAAAATATATTGATGTTCAGAATCTGTTTTGAACAGGATACTGACTTCAATAGAGATTTATCTGCGAATTGGAAACAGGACGAAAGTCGCTGTTTTAACCGTAGATACCTGAATTTAGGAACTACCTTCGGGTTAGTACTTAAATTTAGAAACTGTTATAATGTAGCTAGTTTGACTAGAAACATTATCTCTATATCGCGTATAACCCGCTGCGGGTGTACCTTTATATTCTAGAACACTAAAGTGTTTCATTATATAAAGATGATATTGAGATAAACACATTAGATGTGATAACAGGATTTATATTTTGAATATAAATAATATCTCAATATATAACATGACAAATAAATAGCTCAAACTGATTTGATCAGTTAAGAAACTTAATTGTGGCATAGTTGTCAGGGACACTGATAAACAAGAATCGTATATCCGCACTTTTGAAGAGCGGATACCAGGACTGATTTGATTCCATTCAAATAAAGTCTACGAATCTAGTCTATTTGGGCAAAGTGCCTAAAACACTATTTACTTGGTAAAAGTGTAAATGCCACCGATCTGTTAGCCCTACTTCATAGTGAAGCAAGTGGGCCCATGTCTAGCTAGGCTAGATATGGATATGAATTTCGTGACCTGTACGGATGTGGCATCGCGTATGGTTATGTGTTTCTTTTTTGAAACACAAATCGGAAACTTTTAGAGTTTCGACACGAAATAGACAAATAGATCGGCTAAAGTATTAAACCGTCATGGTAAGACTGTAATGGAAAATACTTAAGCAATAAGTTCTTGTATATATGAAAGAGTATAGTATTCTTTCAAATAAGGACTCCTCCCGGAATACGTCAGTTTGACGGTGTGTCCGAACGGATTAACCGAATTTTGTTAGACATAATAAGGTTAATCACGAGTCGCTCTGAGCTACCATTTCCTTCAACGGATAAGCTTTAAACAGTGCAAGAACTTATTTTGAATAAGGTTCCATAATAATCTGTTTGACAGATATCATATTAGATATGAACGGGATAGAAACCGGGTTTCTCATTCTTGATAATTTGGGTATGCTAGGCATATGTTTGGATGATACCAAACTAAAACCCAAATAGGATAAGTGCCAAATGTAGGTTATCCTAGGGATACCATAAGTATTGTACTTATACACCTCACAAGAGAACAATTAGATTGTTACTCACCATACGGTTTTCCTGAGGTTTTCCTGAGAGGAATACCGATATGCAGTGGTAAGTGGGAGGATAGTATTACTCGATGGAAATCGGAGTAATACTGTTCAAGGCACTGAATCTTAATGGAACATGAATAGTTCATCCAGGATGAGACTATTACCATTAATCTTCGAATACACAAGAACCGCGTAGGTCGGACAACAGTCAGAAAACAACCTGGGGTATGGGTTTCTGATCTAACCTCATAAAGATGTGAATCTTATTGAGGAATACCAACTGACTACGTATGAGGAAGTGATACAAGATATCAACTCCCTAATTATGGCAAAGTGCCATATAATCCGAAATGGATTCCATGTATCTCAACCAGTTTGGATACTAGTTGATGTACCACAAGGCATTGTGCCTAATGGTACTTAAAAGTCTTCTAGGAAGACATACATGGATGGCAACATACCAGCGTATAAAGCTAGGCTTTTAACGGAAAGGTATCGTTATCAACATTGTGTTGATTACGATTCAACCTTTTACCTGTTGCCACGGTAAATCCATTTGGATAATGCAGGTTATTCGATCCATGATTGGATTGAAGCAAGCATTAGGTTCTTGGAATTATCGTTTTGATATAATCATAATGGTGTACGATTTAATTCAAAACGAAAATAATTCTTGTGTATATAAGGAGGTTAGTGGGAGCGCACTGACAGTGGCTGTCCTATAAAATAATGATAATACGTCATTTCTTGGAAATGATATTCCCATAAAATAAATATCGGCGAAAGCTTGGCTTTCGAAATACTCTCCTAGAAACCGTACATTGAAAAATGTACAAGACCTGGTGTATCATACGCTTTGAGCATATGGATTCACAAACAGGCCAATCCGAGTGATAGTCACTGGATTGATGTTAAGAACATCCGTTAGTATCTTAGAGAACTAAGGATGTTGTCTTAGTCTATGGAGAAGGAGAACTTGAAGTGACTGGGGTCACTGTAGCAAGTTTCCTATAACCGATAAAGACGACTAAAAGTCGCAAACGGTACTATATAGTTTGAATAACGGTACAGTGAGCTGGAAATCTTCCATGCAAGATATTGTTACCGAATAAACAACAAATGCGGATTATTGCTGCAGCTGAGGCAGCAATAGAAGTCATTTGGGTCGATACAAATCTAATTAGATTAGATATAGTTCTGTTAGCAGCTGAGCTAGGCGTCAGCACAGCAGGCTAAAGAATTAATGGTCTCATCGACGATCCAGATTATACTTCTATATCATCTGATTCGTTCGGATCATACATCGTGGCGATGTGATGATCGTATAAATCGCATCAAACGATAATCATACAAATCCGCTGACGAAAACATTTTCTCAGCAGTTTGAGCCAACCGTACATAGTTCGGGTGTAGGACACTTGAGTGACTGGCTATGTGCCAAGTGGGAGATTGTTGGACAAAATGACCCATAGCGTCACTATTTGCACAGATCATTGTGTTGTTGTAGCAAATTAACTATGTGACAAGGAAATTGCACTCTCATCATTTGTGATTAGATCACCATAGATATATAAATGAAGAGAGGTCCATATGATTAGTTCCTGGACTGAGAATGATATGAGACAGTATCAGTCCCGAAGGATTAATCATTAAATATCCCTAGTCGTAGTATTATCGAGACAGGACATCGATAATGCGGAATAGGCTAGTATTGCACTTGTGCGCGTTGTGAGGGCACAACGGCATAGTTCTCATATATATAAGTATAGGATACTTATGCAAGTGCGATAGGAGGTTGTGTTTCACACGATGGTACGGGAAACAGCTTCGCTCTGGATAGACCCCTCGGAATCCCATTGGTATTATGACTATGTGTCTATGGGAGGCCGAAATCAAGGTAGGTGTGTATAGTCTTAACCTGAGACTTGCATCGCTAATACTTACGATAATCGATAGACTTTGGTCTTGGTGGTACAGGGCTTTAACCGGTTCTGCGTACACCACTTCTGGGTTTATCAGAGAGTCGTAGTGTATTGGGTGTGATGTCAGACGGAAGTATCACTTCAGTCATAGTGGAGATGATGTCACGCAGGATACGGTATTAGTGCTCTTAAGTGCTGGCCGGCCATCGGGATATTATGACAAGGTCATGTATATCCGATTATAGAGACTAGTTACCAGACATCCGACATGTGCTTCGGACGGGGCAGACACTTATCCAGCCCCAGCCCTAGCACGTGACTATCCGATACTGGGCTGATATACACAATACTACGGTATACTACGCTTGATACAGATCTATATATTCCTGTAAGAATATTTCTGGAGAATTGGGTAGGCATGGCGCTTTGCTAGAAGCCAACCTTGTCTTGTAAATCGGTATAAACGTAGTACGAGGTACTTACGTGTTCGGATAGTCCGACGACCGTATTTACTGCCAACATATCCGGAGATCTCATGGGTCGCTTCCCGAAGATTCACCGATGACGTATAACTCGCACTTAATTAATCTGGGATTAATTAGAAGAGAGAGAAAATTAATCTGGGATTAATCACGGAGATATTTTATCTGGGATAAAATATTAATTAAAGAGAGAGAACGATTAATTTGGAATTAATCGATAAAATAATATATTTGATATATTATTAGAAATTGGATTTCGACGCGGAATTGAAATTAGATTTTAATTCGGGCGAACGAATTAATTTAGAATTAATTCGTTAGCGACGTGAATAGTGATTTCGCTAGGCGTAATCATTTAATTACGACGCGACGGAAAATTCGTTAATTTGGAATTAGCGAACCCGAGCCCGGGATTATTTGCGAGCGCATTCGCATTTTGAATTCGAGTGCGGCACGCAAGTCAAATCAAGCGTCAAATCGCTAGTCACATCAAGCGTCAAATCACATGTCACTTTGAGTGATGTGACAATTGGATTGTTGATTTGAGTGATTGATGTGAATAGTGATATAGTTGTTGAAAAATAGCATTGTTAACATTAGACTTTTGCTTTTTGACTTTTGATATATATGAAAATGATTTATATATTTGTTTTTGTTTTTTGGAAAATAAAATAAATATATAAACTAAAATCTTTTCTCTCTCTCTCTCACCACTCTCACGCACTTCTCTTTTCCCTCTCTTTTCTTCTTCCTCTCCTTCACGCTTGGAACCGATTTCTTCCTCCAAAAAATTCTGGTTTGACCGAATTAATGAGGAAGCAAGAAGAAGATGTAGTGCTAGCACACACACATGGGTTATACATAGGTGATAGGGAAACGAATTTATGAGCTTGGAATCATTTTAAGCTTGAAGCTTGGAGCTTCCATGGTGTTCATCAATGGCCGATTCTTGGAGGGACAAAAACCAGTAAAACCGCACAGCCCACTGCAAGGAGGAGCTGCTGCCGTGACTTTGAGGGAGGCTTGAAGGTTTTTGTTCTTCGCATCTCAAACCCATCAATGTGAGTATGTATTCCGCCTTACTCCTTTGTGTATTCATGCGTTTTTTATGCTTGATTTCATGATTCTTGGGACCTATATTAGAACTCAACAGAACTGGTGTGGTCCTCGCCCCCAGAATGACATACCCGGCAGTCTGCTACTAAACCATCGTGGGCCTCGCCCTCAAAATGCCATACCCGGTAAAACTAACACTGATGATAATTGAGGGCCTCGCCCCAAGAATGCCATACCCGGCAGAACTGATACTGAACTGATGTGGGCCTCACCCCCAGAATGCCATACCCGGCAAGTCTGCTACTAAACCATTGTGGTCCTCGCCCTCAGAATGCCATAACCGACAAAACTAATACTGAACCAATAGGGGCCTCGCCTCCAGACTGATACTGATGTGGACCTCGCCCCCCAGACTGAAACTGATTCATTTTTGAAACTGACGACATTGTACTGTTGCTGCTTCTGATTGGCTGGCCTTTTTCCGCTTTCTCTTTTCCTTTTTGAAACCTGTGAAAAAAACAAGACAAATATTGCATGTATATGACGTGTATGCATGTATGCATGAATGCGTTTCCTATTTCGATGGGTTAGGTCTTCCTTGTGCTCCTCGGTGCTTCTTGAGTACAAAAGTCTTTGATCGCCTCCTGGGCTTGCTTATAATTTCCTTCTACCAGTTCTTTTCTGGTAACTGGTTGGTTTTCTTTTGTCTCATGGCTCAAGATCTCGTTGTATCCCTTATTTGCGGGGTGGTAAACTGGTCGCCCCCAGTCTTGGTTTAGCTTTCTGCTCTCCGCTGTTTTCACTTGGTCAAGATGAACCACATTGTGGGGCCTTCCATATCATCACACTATATTACATGCTACGAAATAGTCCCCATAGTTATACATATCATTGTCCTCAAAGAATGCTCAGTAATGAAACCAGAGAATCTTCAAAACATTCGATGCAACTTAAATCCAAGTCTTTGAATAAATGATCTATGCCAGACTCAAAGTGTTTGTGTGCAAAGGTTCTTTTAGAGCTTGATTCCTAAGTAGGCCAACTCAATGATTTCGTTTCAAAAATCGGGATCGATGGGTCAAACCAACCTAGATGTCTCAATTATGCATGCAACTGCTTTTTCGTGCTCAATGTGGTATGGTTTTATCTTTCTTTTCCTTTGTCTCTATTTTTTTCTTTTCATTTTGAAATTCATTTTTCTTCTTTTTCTTTTCTTTTTTTTTTCTTTTTCTTTCCTTTTTTTTTCAATGCACCTACCCTTTAAAGTAGCATTTCTCCTCATGGTGGTCCTAATACTCGCCCATGGGTAGCTTCACGCTTATCGGTTATAGGTGGTTCAATTCTTCTCTTTAGAGACATTTCTTTTATCTTCAACCATACCACACATCTTAGCACAAGCAAATCATGATAGACATTTAGGCGAACGGTCATTCACCGACCTACAATTTCTTCGACTACTCACTTTGCTAACTACTCAGGTTTTCACTGCTAAGAACCACAATCAAGTGCTTACGAGTCTAACATAGATCAATTACTTAAAGCATCAGATAAAATCACGTCAAAGATTTATCGTTTCTAAGGTTTCACCCTAAAGCAATCAATTTCATCATCGGACTTATGTTTAACTATCAAGGACTAAAAACAAACAAATATTTCTCTCTCTTTTTTTCTCTTTTTTTTTCTTTTTTTCTATCTTTTTTTTTTCTTTTTTTCTTTTTTTTGAAGGCCCCTCCTAATGGTCTTTCTATCCTTTCCGTAAGCTTTTATGTTTCTCGATTTTCATTTCCCCGATATCCAGGTTTGCTAAACCCTTCTTTGACAATTCTTCTTTTATCCCTAACCCAACGGATATCTATGATGGCTTTTAAGACATAGAGGGTTAACATGATGCATGTATGCATGAGATGCGTGCGATGTATGAGATATAAAATGCATGTGGTTATCAAAAGCATAAAAGGGGCAACTTCTATAGGATATACAACTATGGTTCTCATGCGGGTTTATATATAACAATGCCTTTGATTGAACTCCCTCAACCCACTATAGACACGGTTAACTAAAGCACAAATTACAATCATCAGAAGACATTATTTCGGGGCCAATTCTCTTATCCCAGTGGAGTCGCCAGACTGTAGGATACAGAACTTGACGACGCTGTTCTAGGCTCGCGGCCTAGTTGGGAGTACGGAATAGTCCGCGGGGGAACTAAACCGGAGATATAACATGGAGTCGCCACCCGGTGTGAACCGGGACAAAAGATTTAAGGCCGCACTCACCCCTCGCAAGGGAAGACCTCAAACCGTTGGGTTTGGAATGGTCCCTTACTTATGTCACTGTGATGGTATAATTTGTGCAATAAATCAACCGAATCTATTCAATAATCATGCTAAGAGTATTCAGATCTAACATGCATTCACTAAATAAATCATATTCTAAGTTTGCATGATTGAAAGTAAGTCTTTAAAACAGCAAACACAAATTCCACGCAATGAGCACATTAAACCATAGAATCAACGTATATGAATTATCATTGAAACATACCGTAAACTAATCAAAATAACAGGCATAAAGAATAACATAAATATTCTTTAAAATGAAAAACAAACTAAATTAAACCATGCTTTAAATAATAATAAATAAATAACCTATGAATTATAACATGCTCAAACACAAGTTCGGATGAGACGAAATATGTGTATCTTAAGTGGTACGTAGCATTGTATCCCGAGTGCAGACCGCACTACCGTCTATTCGGAATCGGCTACGGAATTTACGTCTGGGTTTCCATCCGATATACCACAAAAGGGGAACACATATCCCGCTCATCCAACAATCACACCATGCCTCAAACGACTCTCATGCAATAATATTTTAAAATAAACGAAAGATTATAAATAAAAAGGAGCCCTCAGGTCTAACCTCTTTTTTCGTCTCACGAAAGGGCGTTACACGTCCGTTGGAAGGGTTAATGATCCGCTACTTTTCCGATTTGCTAACTCAACGTCTTTCCTCGCTGTTTTGATGTTCGGGCCACTATTTTCACTCAGTTTCACTGTTGTTTCTAGTCACGAATTAGGCTTGCTGTTTTGCTGCTTTTATGGTTAAAATGTGGGTTATTTCGGTGATAAAAATTGGACAGTTTTCGTCGCTATTTGTGGCGGTTTCTGGACTGTTTTTAGTTACAGTTTTGAGACAGTTTTGGACAGTTTCGGGACTGTTTTGGTGAAGGGTTAAGGGGTGGTTTTGGTCGTTAAGGGGAGTTTGGCTCACGGTTTGGGGACTGTTTTAAGAACTTTTTTGTCATATTTTGGTGTCGATTTGTGGCTCATAGGTTCGTCTGTTTCCTTAGTTTGGTCGGTGATTTTGTGTTGATTTATTGTTTCATGTGAAGGCGGTTTGGTTGCTTATGCACTAAAGTGTGAGTGGATGATGAAGCTACGTGGTTTTGAGTGGGGTGTGCAGGCTGTGATGTGATGAAAGTGAGTATAGTTTATGGAGAGGCTGCTCGTTAATGTGTGATTATGGCGTGAGGGGAGGTGTGGTGGGCTGGCAGTGGTGTGGTTCGTGCAGTGGAGTGTCAAGGCAAAGTGGGGGCAAGCGTGAAGAGGCAGTGGCGTTGTTGAGGGCTGGACTTGTGTGTGAAGTTGAGTGAAAGGAGGGGCAGGTAGCCTTGTTTGAAAGTGAGCGTCTGTCTTTGTGAATGCGTGAAGGGCTCTTGTTCTCAGTTTGTTGACCGGTGGAGGCTGTGGCTGTGTGAATGGGGCCAGTCTGCGTGAGTTGGCTGAGTGGAGCAAAGGAGAAGTTTTGGTCAATGAAAGGGTGAGTCGGTTAATGGAGCAAGGTTGAAGGTGCTATGTGGCGGTAATGTGTGGTCTTGTTTGCAACTTGAAGATACCGTGAGTGGCCGTGTGTCCAGAGAGAGATAGAGAGATGAAGGCCTGCGTGATTTGTTTTGTTGTTTAGGGTTTCGAGTGAGATTGAGAGGTGAGGGTGTGGTGTCGTGAAAAAGGAGAGGCCCCCTTAGGGTTTTTTTTGTATTATATTTATAGTGAGAGGGTAGGGAAATTAGGGTTAAGTTTGTGCATGTTTTGAAAGGAAACAAAAATCAATTAATTTATGTGTGTAATTAATTTTAATTATTTAAGGCAAGACATTATGTAATTTATGTGGTGAATTATTTAATTTAGGTGATTGATTTAATTTAATTAGGTTTAATAATTAGATTTAGTTTAATTGGATTTTAATTAGTTATGAAATTTAATTTCAATTTAATTAGTTTGGTTTTAATTGGTTTTAATTTAATTTAATTTAGATTTCACTTAATTTGTAATGTGATTTAATTTAATTTAATTTAAGTTTAATTTAATTTGTTTAATTTAATTTGTGAGATGTGTTTAAATGTTTTAAATTTGTGAGGGTATTTTAATGGGCTTGGGTTAGGTGTGTGCTTCAAAACGGAGGTCCAACAAGCGAACCCGAAGTGAAAACAAGCGAGTTAAATCCTACCAAATGCTTAATTTCCAACTTTACCCTTCCAACATTCGTTTTTCGCAGCTTTCACAATCAATAGGTAGTGTCTCCATACGAGACTCATCATCGGGACTTATATGCAAAAATACAGTGCCTAAAACTAGGACTCCCGACTCAAGGGTTCGAGAGACCAAGTGAGCGCACCTTTTTTATACCTTAAGGTACGTGCCAACAAAAAGGGTGTTATGGTGGTGACTAACTTGTTAGACATTATGTCCAATAGCGTCACTGTTTGTAAATGATATGTATTATTGTACAAAATTAACTATGTGATAATGAAATTGCCTTTTGCCGTTTTGTAATATTATTTACTTTGACTTATAAATGGCGAAAGTCCATATGATAGTACCTGGACTGAGAATGATATGAGACAGTATCAGTCCCCAAAGGTTTAATCATTAAATATCCCTAGTCGTAGTATTATCGAGACTGGACATCGATAATGCGGAATAGACTAGTATTGCGCTTGTGCACGTTGTGAGGGCAAACGGCATACTCTATATATATTTAAGTGGATACTTATGCAAGTGCGATAGGAGGTTGTGTTTTACCGATGGTACGGAAAACAGCTTCGCTCTGGATAGACCCGCGGGAATCCCATTGGTAGTATGTCTAGTGTCTATGGGAGGCCGCATCAGGGTAGGTGTATATGGTCTTAACCTGAGACTTACATCGCTAGTACTTGCGACAATCGGTAAACTTTGGTTTTGGTGGTTGGGGACCTTAACCGGTTCTGTGTACACCTCTTCTGGGTTTATCGAGAATCGTAGTGTACTGGATGTGATGTCAAGATGGAAGTATCGCTTCAGACATATGGAGGTGATGATCACGCAGGACACAGAACTAGCACTCTATAAAAGGTTGCAACCGTCGGGACAATATGACCAGGTCAGGATTGTCCGATTTAAAGAGACTAGTTGCTTGATGTCCGATATATGTTTCGTACGGGGCAGACACATCTCCAGCCCCAGGCCTAGCATGTGATCATCCGATACTGGATCGATGTACGCAATACTACGGTATACTACGCCTGATACAGATCTTATATTCCTATAAGAATATTTCTGGAGAATTGGGTAGGCATGGCGCTTTGCTAGAAGCCAACCTTGTCTTGTAAATCGGTAAAGACGTAGTACGAGGTACGTACGTGTTCGGATTATCCGACGACCGTATTTACTGCCAAAATATCCGGAGATCTCTTGGGTCGCTTCCTGAAGATTCACCTATGATATTTGATTCGGACTTAATTAATCTTGGATTAATTGCGGAGAAAACTTTATCTTGGATAAAGTGCCTAATTTAGAGAGAGAACGATTAATTTGGAATTAATCGATAAAAATATGAAATTCGATTTCGACGCGAAATTAAAATTAGATTTTAATTCGGGCATACGAGTTAATTTAGAATTAATTCGTAAGCGACGTAAATAATAATTTCGCTAGGAGCGATTATTTATTTAAATCCGATTTAATTAACGTCGCGACGCTAGCTCGGTATTTCGGAAATATCGAACCCGAACGCGTGAGTGGACGTGGGCCCACTTTCATTGGGAAACGTGTGGGGCCCACATGACACTTGTCATTATATGCATTATTTAATTGATAAGGCATTGCATGGTGATAGTGTGCATTACACTCAAATGTTTGCATGGAGTTTGAGTGTTTGACACTCTAAGCCATTGCATGGTTTGTGTCATAGATTTATTATTAATTAATAAAATTATGGCATAAATATAAATTGATTTTTGGTAAAACAAAATCAATTACACAAAACTCTTCTCTCTCAAATTTCTTCACATTGCCGTGAACTCCATGGAAGGACAAAGGAAGATTTGATCTTCTATTCTCCATTTTTGCTAGCACAAGCAAGGGATCAAAAGAGGTGATAGGGAAACCATCAAAGAGCTTGGAATACAAAAGCTTGGAGCTTCAAGTCTTCTTCCTCCTCTTGGCCGAATCTTCCAACACTTGGAGCTTCCACCATTTGATCATCTTCTTCATCACATAGCTTTGTAAGTATGATTCCGCCATGCTTCAGTCTTTTATATATATTCATTTATAGTATTTCATGAATGCTTAATCTTTCCTTGGGACATATTATAGAAACCAACAATGGTATCATGGAGCCATGGTTAAGCATGAAATACTTTAGGTTAAAATTTGACAAAATGGTTGGTTGAAGCATGTTCTTGTGAAATTTGATGAATAAGTATGCTTGCATGTATATATAAATGATGTTACATGGAATCAATTTTATGAAAAATGCATTGGATGATTTTTCCCCAAAATTTGACCTTGGCCGAATGGGATGGGTGTGGTAAATGATAAAGCATGTTCTTGTGAAATTTGATGAATAAGTATGCTTGCATGTATATAGAATGATATACATGGAATCAATTTTATGAAAAATGCATTGGATGATTTTTTCCCCAAAATATTGACCTTGGCCGAATGGCATGAAGAAATTGATATAAGCATGTTCTTATGAAATTTGATTAATAAGTATGCTTGCATGTGTATAAACATGATGTTATATGGAATCAATTTTATGAAAAATGCATTGGATGATTTTTCCCCAAATTCATGCCTTGGCCGAATGTGTTGCTACTTGGAGTGGATGGAATTTTTTGTGTTTAAGATCATTGGATGACTTAGAACGTGTACGGGACGTAGATTAGTAATTCAATCGGATTGAAAACAAATCGACACAAAAACTCACCTTGGCCGAATGTACAAGGACATGAAAAGGAGTTGATTTTTTGTTAAAATTAATGTTGGACATTTATTTTGAACAAAAAATGATTAATAAATTAAATGGGTATTTTTTGAAATATTTGGTTTAATATATTAATCTTGGTTTTACTTTAATTAATTGGACTTTAATGTTTGGAATATTAAAATTTAATTAATGGGCTTAATTGGTGAATTGGGCTTTAATATTGTATTTGGGCATAATGGGCTTGGTTGGACAAGTAGATTTGGGCCAAATGGATTGGATCCAATTTGGGCCTAAATCACTCCATTAAGTCCAAATAATATAATGGGCTTTAATAATTTAATTGGGCCTTATGGGCTTGAAATTGGTTTTATGGCACTTAAGGGTGATTCCTTATTTGGGCTTGGTAATTGGGTATGACCCACATTGACCAAAGCCCAAGCCTTAATAAATCAATTGAAAGCCCATTTGACTTGAATTAAATTAAACATTGGATGTTAGTTGGGCTTTGAGACCCAATAGAATTGGATTTAGAATCTAAGTCTTTAAAGCACATTAAAGTGTAAACATTTAATTTGGAATTAAATAATTGAATTAGTATTGAATACGAATTAAATTAGATTTAATTAGTAGTTCGATATAATTCGTGAATTCGTACCTTATGTACTTATTCTCAATCGAGTTGGACTCGCGCAAAATCAAACCGTTGTTTGAACATTGGATGATCACTTTAACAAAGACTAATTAATTGGATTAGATTGGTTGTAAAAGCATGTCTTGTTTGAATATATATGTATGTGATGAATGAATAGTGTATATCGGATGGATATTAGAAGGGAAAGGGTAATTTTAGAAATTATTGTAAATTTGGAATTTATAAATTGGACCTGCGTGTCCAGCCTTATCTCTTTATCTCTTTGTATTCTCTTCTCACCTAATTCCCCTCAATGTAAATGAGGTTTCTCTTATTGTATTATGTAATTGGGTAGAAGTAGAATAGTGCTAACGGGGAGAGGAAATGGAGTGATTTGTTCTAGGAACAAGTTGTTTATATATCCATCCGCATATCACTATTATTTACTTACGCGCTTTATGATGTTTTAGAAGCATGCTTAAGGTGTATGTATGATGATGAGACCTAACAAAGATAAAATAAATTGGTTGCCAATTACGCGAAAATCCCTCAATTTATATTAAGCGAATATCCTTCCATTGAATGGTTCTTGTTCAAGATCCGAAGTTGGCATTGGTTTGTTTTTGACCAAAGTCAAGACCTTTGTCAATCAAGGATGTACTTGAATCATGAGAGTTTTGTTGCATATCGGTGTCTTGTCCAAATCGTGATTTTTATTGGCCAAAGTCAAGATCACTTTTTGTCCAACGACATTGATTACGAAACTTTCCTCGTCAATGGGTCCCGCTTAACTGGAATCATTAGGTTTGTTTTTGCCAAAGCCAAGGCCTAGTTGATTCGGAGGATAGGGTTAGGAAAATGTATTAGATACATTGACATTATACATATGTTTCGGACTTGGATGTCCACCTAACCGGATCTAGGAATTGGATGAGATCCAATTGATCATGGAGATCTACCTATGTTAAATAGCATACAATTTTTATTGGCCAAAGTCAAGGTTGTGTGTTATTTAACGGGATCCTAGCCCACTAGGAAATTCGATTTCCCGAGTTCTCTACAGAGGGTTAGAAACTTGAAGAGAAAATAGTGGGAGGCTATTATTGAATTTGCAATTTCATTCAGATATTTAGCCTTACGCGTCTTTCAAAATTATTTCGTCAATATTTTAAATAATTAGTTGGACTAATATATGTTATTTTTTATGTAACAGTTTGACTGTACCCATAACATCGTTGACTTTATAGTTGGACTATAGTTGTCAAGATGATTGGCAAAGGTAATACCGCGACATAATCATGGGCGATAATGTCTTCAAAGGGACAAACTTTGCCGACTGGGAAATGAACCTCAAGATAGTGCTTGGGGCTGAGAGGATACTGTATACTATTCAGACACCTCTCCCGCCTAAACCCACTGAGCCACTGGAGCTAGAGTTATGGAAGACTCATAGTGATGATTGTGACCAAGCTCAGTCAGTTATGCTAGCTGCAATGACCCAGCATTTCAGACGCCAGAATAGGGATTTGGATCCCTATAACATGATGGCAAGATTGCGTGATCTTCACCGCACCAATAAGCGGATGAAGAGGTACGAGCTAGTAAGGAAACTCTTCCGCTCCCGGATGACAGACGGCGCATCAGTTGAAGCCCACGGGGCTCAAATGATTGCCGATATTGATGAGTTGGCCAATATGGGAATAGTCTTGGAGGCTGATCTGACTATAGATATGATCTTGCAGTCACTTCCTGATACTTGGAAACAAATCATAGTCAACTACAAGTTGATGGATACGATGACACTCTTGGAGAGTTGTTATCTGTCTTGAAGGAGTCCGAAAGGGAACTCCTAAAGGGGAGCAAGCGCGAGGCGCATTTTGCATTGACCTCTCATGCGCCAAAGGGTGGCCCCAAGGCAATTGGAGGTGCAAGGAAGAAGAAGTTCAAGAAGAAGGGTAAAGGCAAGTTGACAGTGGCTTCTAGGAAGCCAAAGGACAAATCTCGCGACATCTGCCTCAACTGCGGCAAGAGGGGTCACTGGAAACGTGACTGCCGAATGAGCATTGTGCAGAGGGAGGATATCAAGGCTGGCAAGGCCATTGCCTCTGGTATGTTTGTTATTGAGATAAATATGAATACTTCTAGTTTTAAAAATTGGATTTTTGATTCTGGTTGTGGTGCTCATATTTGTACTGATGTGCAGGATCTGCATGATAGCAGGGTGCTGGCATCAGGGGAGATGGATCTACGGGTCGGAAACGGAACACCAGTTGCTGTTTTGGCCGTAGGGACTTTTGTTTTAGTACTGCCCTCAGGGCATGAACTTAAACTTTTGAACTGTTATTTTGTGCCTAGTTTAACTAGGAATATTATATCTGTATCCTTGTTAACCCAGCAGGGTTACACTTTTGTATTCAGGAACACAGGGTGTTATTTATATAAAAATGATACAGAAATTTGCACAGCTGTTGCAAATAACGGTCTTTATATTTTGAATATAAATGAATCTCCTAAAATGACAAACAAAAGGCTCAAAAGGAGTAATCTAAAAGATGAAGCTTATATGTGGCATTGTCGTCTAGGACACATCAACAAGACTCGCATATCCACACTTTCAAAGAGGGTACTTGGACGAATTTGATCCCAATTCATATGACGTCTGCGAATCTTGTCTTTTAGGCAAAATGCCTAAATCACCTTTTAGCGGTAAAGGTGAACGTGCCACAGAACTATTGGCTCTCGTTCATACTGACGTATGCGGGCCCATGTCTAGCCAGGCTAGAGGTGGATTTCACTACTTCGTAACCTTTACAGATGATGCATCTCGTTACGTTTTATGTATCTTATGAGACACAAGTCGGAAACTTTTGAGAAATTCAAAGAGTTTCGACACGAAGTGGAGAGGAACAGAAACAAACAGGGAAGAGTATTAAGACATTACGGTCAGACCGTGGTGGCGAATACTTAAGTTATGAGTTTCAAGATTACTTGAAAGAATATGGTATTCTATCACAGTGGACTCCTCCTGGAACACCGCAATTAAACGGTGTGTCGAGAACGGAGAAAACCGCACCTTGTTGGACATGGTGAGGTCAATGATGAGTCGCACTGAGCTACCAATATCCTTCTGGGGATACGCATTAAACAGTGCTATACTTATTTTGAATAAGGTACCGTCGAAGTCTGTTAAACAGACCCCATATGAGATATGGACAGGAAGGAAACCAGGTTTCTCTTTCCTAAAGATTTGGGGATGCTGGGCATATGTTAAACGTTTGGAAAGTACCAAACTTGAACCCAAACTGATAAATGCCTTTTGTAGGATATCCTAGGGAAACCAAAGGATATTACTTCTATCACCCACAAGAGAACAAAGTATTTGTTGCTCTACAAGCATTTTTCCTTGAGAAGGATTTTATAAATGCAGTGGTAAGTGGGAGGAAAGTAGAACTCGATGAAGATCGTAGTGATACTGTTCCTGGCAATGAATCAACGACGGAACAAGAACAGACCGTCCGGGATGAGTCTGTACCACAAACTTCACATACACAAGGACCGCGTAGGTCGGAGAGAGTCAGAACAGTACCTGAGAGGTATGGTTCCTGATCTCACCTCATATAGATATTAATCTTATTGAGGATAATGAGCCGGCTACGTATGAGGAAGCGATACAAAATATCGATTCCGCTTTATGGCAAGAAGCCATGAAGTCCGAGATGGATTCCATGTACGCCAACCAAGTTTGGACACTGGTTGATGCACCAGAAGGCGTAAAGCCTATTGGATGCAGATGGATCTTCAAGAAGAAGACCGACATGGATGGCAACGTACAAACGTACAAGGCTAGGCTTGTAGCGAAGGGGTATCGTCAACAATATGGTATTGATTATGACGAAACCTTCTCACCCGTTGCCATGATTAAATCCATTCGGATAATGCTTGCAATAGCTGCATATTTCGACTACGAGATATGGCAGATGGACGTTAAAACCGCTTTCCTTAACGGAAACCTTTTGGAGGATGTTTATATGCAACAGCCTGACGGTTTTATCGTACCTAGACTTGCAAACAAGGTTTGCAAGTTAAATCGATCCATTTATGGATTGAAGCAAGCATCACGGTCATGGAATCAGCGTTTTGATGAGATCATAAAGGAATATGATTTCGTGCAAAACGCAGATGACCCTTGTGTATACAAGAAGGTTAGTGGGAGAGCACTTACTTTTATTGTCCTTTATGTCGACGACGTATTGCTTATAGGCAATGACATTCCCATGCTAACGTCGTGTGAAAGCTTGGCTTTCATTAAAATTCTCCATGAAAGATCTGGGAGAAGCAGCCTTTATTCTTTGGAATAAAGATCTACAGGGATAGATCTAGAAAGCTGCTTGGACTCTCCCAGAGTACATACATTGATAAAGTGTTGAAGAGATTCAACATGGAACAATCCAAGAGGGGATTGGTTCCAATGGTACGTGGTACCTCTCTGTCTAAGGACATGTGTCCTAAGACTCAGGAGAGAGAGACCACATGAGTCGGATACCGTTCGCCTCGGCAGTCGGATCGATCATGTATGCCATGATATGTACACGACCTGATGTCTCATATGCTTTGAGCATGTGCAGTCGCTATCAGGCCGATCCAGGTGAAGGTCACTGGATAGCAGTTAAGAATATCCTTAAGTATCTTAAACGAACTAAGGATGCTTTCTTAATTTATGGAGATGGAGAACTTGCGGTATCTGGGTATACCGATGCAAGTTTCCAAACCGACAAGGATGACTACAAGTCGCAATCCGGGTACATTTTTTGCTTGAATACGGACGAGCAGTGAGTGGAAATCTTCCAAGCAAGATACTGTTGCCGATTCAACAACAGAAGCGGAGTACATCGCTGCATCTGAAGCAGCAAAGGAGGCAGTTTGGATCCGAAAGTTCCTAATCGGATTAGGAGTAGTTCCGTTAGCAGCTGAGCCCGTTCCATTGTATTGTGACAATAACGGGGCTATAGCACAGGCTAAGGAACAAGGTCTCATCAACGGTCCAAGCATGTTCTTCGACGTTATCATCTGATTCGGGAGATTATACATCGTGGCGATGTAAAAGTCGAGAAGGTCACATCAGATGACAACATTGCAGATCCGCTGACGAAAAGTTCTACAGCAAGTTTTTGAACGACACATACATAGTTCGGGTATTAGATGCTTGAGTGACTGGCTATAGGCCAAGTGGGAGATTGTTAGACATTATGTCCCATAGCGTCACTGTTTGTAAATGATATTGTATTATTGTACAAAATTAACTATGTGATAATGAATTGCCTTTTGCCGTTTTGTAATATTATTTACTTTGACTTATAAATGGCGAAAGTCCATATGATAGTACCTGGACTGAGAATGATATGAGACAGTATCAGTCCCCAAAGGTTTAATCATTAAATATCCCTAGTCGTAGTATTATCGAGACTGGACATCGATAATGCGGAATAGACTAGTATTGCGCTTGTGCACGTTGTGAGGGCACAACGGCATAGTTCTCATATATTTAAGTATTGGATACTTATGCAAGTGCGATAGGAGGTTGTGTTTTACCGATGGTACGGAAAACAGCTTCGCTCTGGATAGACCCCGCGGAATCCCATTGGTAGTATGTCTACGTGTCTATGGGAGGCCGCATCAGGGTAGGTGTATATGGTCTTAACCTGAGACTTACATCGCTAGTACTTGCGACAATCGGTAAACTTTGGTTTTGGTGGTTGGGGACCTTAACCGGTTCTGTGTACACCTCTTCTGGGTTTATCGAGAATCGTAGTGTACTGGATGTGATGTCAAGATGGAAGTATCGCTTCAGACATATGGAGGTGATGATCACGCAGGACACAGAACTAGCACTCTATAAAAGGTTGCAACCGTCGGGACAATATGACCAGGTCAGGATTGTCCGATTTAAAGAGACTAGTTGCTTGATGTCCGATATATGTTTCGTACGGGGCAGACACATCTCCCAGCCCCAGGCCTAGCATGTGATCATCCGATACTGGATCGATGTACGCAATACTACGGATATACTACGCCTGATACAGATCTTATATTCCTATAAGAATATTTCTGGAGAATTGGGTAGGCATGGCGCTTTGCTAGAAGCCAACCTTGTCTTGTAAATCGGTAAAGACGTAGTACGAGGTACGTACGTGTTCGGATTATCCGACGACCGTATTTACTGCCAAAAATATCCGGAGATCTCTTGGGTCGCTTCCTGAAGATTCACCTATGATATTTGATTCGACTTAATTAATCTTGGATTAATTGCGGAGAAACTTTATCTTGGATAAAGTGCCTAATTAGAGAGAGAAACGATTAATTTGGAATTAATCGATAAAATTATTGTATTCGATATAATAATCGAAATTCGATTTCGACGCGAAATTAAAATTAGATTTTAATTCGGGCATACGAGAGTTAATTTAGAATTAATTCGTAAGCGACGTAAATAATAATTTCGCTAGGAGCGATTATTTATTTAAATCCGATTTAATTAACGTCGCGACGCTAGCTCGGTATTTCGGAAATATCGAACCCGAACGCGTGAGTGGACGTGGGCCCACTTTCATTGGGAAACGTGTGGGGCCCACATGACACTTGTCATTATATGCATTATTTAATTGATAAGGCATTGCATGGTGATAGTGTGCATTACACTCAAATGTTTTGCATGGGAGTTTGAGTGTTGACACTCTAAGCCATTGCATGGTTTGTGTCATAGATTTATTATTAATTTAATAAAATTATGGCATAAATATAAATTGATTTTGGTTATTGTAAACAAAATCGATTACACAAAACTCTTTCTCTCTCAAATTTCTTCACATTCCGTGAACTCATGGAAGGACAAAGGAAGATTTGATCTTCTATTCTCCATTTTTGCTAGCACAAGCAAGGATCAAACAAAGAGGTGATAGGGAAAACATCAAAGAGCTTGGAATACAAAAGCTTGGAGCTTCAAGTCTTCTTCCTCCTCTTGGCCGAATCTTCCAACACTTGGAGCTTCCACCATTTGATCATCTCTTCATCACATAGCTTTGTAAGTATGATTCCGCCATGCTTCAAGTCTTTTATATATATTCATTTATAGTATTTCATGAATGCTTAATCTTTCCTTGGGACATATTATAGAAACCAACATAACTGTCAAATGGATTTCCCAATAGATTCCCCAGAGGGAGGGTGGGAGCGAACTCTCTTAAATACCCAAGCCTCTTCTTAGGCTCTTATCGCCTTGGTGACAGGAAAAACAACAAGTCCTCCAAATTAGTCCATCAAGTAAGCTTCGAGTAAATGATATTTAGGTGGCCTTCACGGCTTTTCCTATAGGAAAAAGGTAGTGAATCAAGGGAAGGACACCAAAACCATACCAAGCTCTAATAAGCCTTTGATTAAACCCCTTTCAACCAACATAGGCACGGTTAATTAAAGTACAAATCATATAACCATTACAAGGCATTATTTCGGGGCCGATTTCTTTATCCCCAGTGGAGTCGCAGACTGTAGGACACCGACAATCCCAACGGTGACGCTATTTAGGCTCGCGGCTAGTCGGAGGGAGTCCAGAATAGCCACGGGGGAACTAAACTAGAGGAAATAAAATAGAGTCGCCACCCAGTGTGAACTGGGAAAAATGATCTTAATGCCGCACTCACCCCTCACAAGGGAAATACATCAAACATTGGGTTCAGACTGGTCCTGACTTAT
>SKCR01030750.1:0-310611 GCA_019454045.1 Zanthoxylum bungeanum
ATTGTATGTATTATTTTATTGATAATGCATTGCATGTTAATAGTGTAGATTGCACTCAATGTCATTGCATGGAGTTTGAGTGTTTGACACTCTAAGCCATTGCATGTTATGTGTCATAATTTTATATTAATTTAATGAAAATTATGGCATAAATATAAATTGATTTTTGGTAAATCATTTTTAAGACAATACACAATTCAAACTCTCTCATTCTCTCTTCTCACCTCACGCCCAAACTGAAACATGTTACTGGTTTTGGAAGCCAAAAACCGTGAGCAAGGGAAGCCAAGAGTTGGGTTTTCATGGTGAAAACCGCAAGTGCTAGCACACTACGAGTCTTGCGAAGGTGGTAGGGAGGTTCACCCATGAGCCGGGATCCATTGGACGAAGCTCGGAGCTCCGTTTCTTCACTCAATTTTCTGTTTTGTAGGACAGTGGACTGTTGCAGTGGTGAGATCAAGGCAGTGCGTTTTTGGGCTTGAATCGTCTCCAAATCGACTCTACCGATCAATGTGAGTATTCCGCTACCTCCGTTGATGTGTTCACACATAATTTCATGTCTTGTTTGATCTTGGGACCTTAGAATAAACAACAAGTTGGACTGTATTCAAAACTACTTCATTTATAGTTGATTATATAATTGGATTATAGTAATCAATATATTTGAATTTAACCAATCAAATTATAGTTGATTATATAGTTAGACTATAGTACTCATTATATTCAATAGTACCCGAAATCGTTGATTGGATAGTTGGACTATAGCAATCAAGATAACTGACCGGCGTAAACACACACGTATAACGCAAGCGTACGTATCGTTCAAGTAGTATAAAAAGTATCGATCCCACGAGGACTTAAAACCTTTTTGTTATCAATTTATTGGGCCAAATAATTACCAGTATCTAACAAGTTGTTTGATTGATTTGGAATGGCAATGATTCTAAATTTAAAGACAAATAACTGAAATTGCTTAAAAGTGGATTTTAAAGAAATTCAATATTAAAAACTATCCAGGGTTGTGATTTATTTCAATAATATTTAAAAGATGAAGTAGTTATTTTATAGTTGGGTAAAATATCAATTTATTAACCTGGAACACTAACTTATGTAAAAGCCTCTTCCGATGGTCAATTACAAATACCCAGTATAACCCAATTGAACCATATTCCTATGTCAACCACATTACCTGGATTCATTAAGTCTAAGTTCCAATTATGGCTACCCCCGCCCTACAGGTATATTCCTATCCTGTAAGGAAATCTATTAAAAGAGTTATCTATCCTTAAGGAAGATCGTGGGCTATTGAGTCTAAGGTTTTAAACTTAAAATCCCTATGTCTAGTTCATTTTAAGTTTACCTAATCAATTTAATTAATGGCCAGTTAATTAAAGAGCTTTAAGATTAAGACTCAATAAATAAATCTTTAAATTACCCAAATTATAATTTAACCCTTATAAACCAGTTTAATTGAAATTCATCACAACCCTAGATAACTGACTTAGCTACGATACATAACTAGGGCTAAAAACTTAAAAGACTTAAAATAAAATTGCATAAAGTAAATGTAGTAAAATAACTGCTGAAAGTGAAATAAAATAAAATTGCTAAGGTAAAAAGGAATTACTTCTACTATATACTAATTAGATTTCTCCCATAATATAATATAAATTTTGCAAAACATTTTCATCCAGCCATATAGGCGGTATTTTGATTAGTTTAAAAACAACCAGCCATAAAGGCGGAATCATTTTAAAAGTAACCAGCCATAAAGGCGGAACATCAAAATAAACCAGCCATAAAGGCGGATCTTAAATTATACCAGCCATAAAGGCGGAACATAAAATAAACCAGCCATAAAGGCGGAATTTAAATTAAACCAGCCATATAGGCGGAATATAAATTTAATTAATCACCGACCAATCTGGCGGTATCCTGATTAATTAAATTTAAAACTTGAATATATTATAATTATGGGAGAATTATCTAAAAAGTAATAGTAAAAGAATTACCTTTTACCTTAACAGAGGGAAGTTACCTCCTCATAATAAGTAGCAAAAACTGTAAAATAAAGAAAGTAAATTATTATTATTACAAAAAGTAATTAAAAATTACAAAACTTTAATAAAAGAAACTTAGAGAGAGAGAAACTCCCTAATTACATAGGATTTGGGAGAGAAAATGGTACACCAGAAACTGAAATCTCGCCCTCTATTTATAGGCGCGGATGGGGTGAGCGCGTCGCGCCGCGCGGCCAGCGTCGCGACGCGCGCTACAGTGACACGTGTCACGCGCTGGTTGGTTGACTCAGATTTGACCCGATGACGTGGCACTGTTCATGACGTCATTGCTTACGTCATGCTGACGTGTCAACTGTTCATGACGTCATCGCTTACGTCATGGTGCTGATGTGGCGACACGTGGCATGACACGTGGGGCGGCGGCCGTCGGACGAATGAGAGCTTGACACGTGGCGCGCTGTGATTGGCTGATGATGACGTGGCTCGTGACTTGGCTGACTTGCTGACGTGGCTGCTGATGTGGACGCTGATGTGGCGACACGTGGCATGACACGTAATGGCGGTGGCCGTCCGAGCAATGAGATCTTGACACGTGGCACGGCGCACGTTAGCATCTCCGTTGTGATGGTGACACGTGGCAGGCGCATTTTAGCAAAGTCAAACTTTTCAACTTGTTGACCCGTTGACCAGGGCGCATTTTAGCATCTCCAGTGCACGCTGGGCGTCGCGGCGCGCAAGGTTCTTGCGTCGCGACGCGCTGAAGACTGAAATTTTCCAGTTGCTGCATTTTTGTCCAGTTTTGCCCCAAATTGCCTCCAGTGCTGTCCAAACTTTATTTATCTGCAAAATAACAACAAAACACATCAAAACGTTCATAAAACTTGAGAAACAATACAAAACATTAGGTCAAATGAGTGGGAAATAGTGGTATAAATACCACTCATCAATAACTGAAAGATTAGTGTTTAAAACATAATCCTATGAGAAAATGTCTTTAAACGGCTCTAATTTTTAGATTGGGAATGAAACCTCAGGATAGTCCTGGAAATTGAGAAGTTACTCTATTTGATAAGAGCAACCTCTCGGGCCTAAGCCTGGAGTTGAGCAAATAGTAGAACATGATATTTGGAAGATTCATGTAATGATAACTTTAGTGCTCAATCCGTTATGCTTGCCGCAAAGACTCCTTAATTTCTTCGTCAAAAATAAGGATTAGATCCTTATAGTATGATATTGAAATTGAAGGATCTTCATAGATCTATACTTAGATCTTAGAAGTACTAATTGGAATAGAAAACTCTTGGAGAGTTAATGGCTATGCTCAAGGAGACAAAGCCAGAGTTTGCAAAAGGGCAAGAAGCGCAAGGCGCATCTTACTTCGACATCCCAGAAGGCCAAGGCTTGGCCGAAGGCTTCTGGGGTGTGGAAAATGGAAAAGGAAAAATCATCATAGTCTTCTGGGAAGATAAATGACATATCCCAAGATGTCTACCTAAAATGTGGCAAACGGGGTCACTGAAGCGTGATTGCCGTATGGACAGGCAGACATAAAGGAAGTGAAGGCGGGGCAAGGCTCCGGCTTCAAGTATGTTTGTCATAAACATGTTCACTACTAGTTTCAAATTGGATTTTGATGTGCAGAATCTGCTGATAAATAGGAGACTGACTTCAGTTGAGATCGACCTGCGAGTCGAAAATGGGACGAGAGTCGCTGTTTTAACCGTAGAAACCTAAGTTTTGGAACTGCCATTGTGGCATGTACTTAAATTAGGAAACTATTATAATGTACCTAGTTTGACTAGAAACATTATCTCTATATCTAAGTTTAACCTGTTGCGGGTATACCTTTATATTCTAGAACACTAAGTATTTTATTTTATAAAGATGATATTGAGATAAACACATTAGATGTGAATAATATTATTTATATTTTGAATATAAATGAATCTCAAACGTATAACATGACAAACAAATAGCTCAAACTGAATTAATCAGATGAGACTTATATGTGGCATTGTTGTCTGTGACACATTAACAAGGCTCGTATATCCACACTTTCGAAGAGTGGGTACTAGGACGGATTTGATTCTCATCAAATGATGTCTACGAATCTAATTTATCAGGCAAAGTGTCTAAAACACCTTTTACTTGGTAAAAAAGTACAAGTGCCACCGATCTGTTAGCCCTCGTTCATAGAGACATAAGTGGGCCCATATCTAGCTAGGCTAGAGGTGGATATGAATACTTCGTAACCTTTAGGGATGTGGCATCACGTTATGGTTATGTGTTTCTTTTGAAACACGAATCGGAAACTTTTGATAAATTCAAAGAGTTTCGACACGAAGTAGACAAACAGACCGGCTAAAGTATTAAACCGTCACAGTTAGACCGTGGTGGAAAATACTTAAGCAATAAGTTTCTCGATTACTTGAAAGAGTATAGTATTCTTTCATAGTGGACCCCTCCTGGAACACCTCATTATGATGGTGTATCCGAACAGAGAAACCGAACTTTGTTGGACATAGTAAGGTTAATGATGAGTCACTATGAGCTACCATCTTCCTTCTAGGGATACACATTAAATAGTACAATACTTATTTTGAATAAGGTTCCATGAAAAATCTGTTAGATAGACTTCATATTAGATATGAACAGGAAAGAAACCGGGTTTTCTCATTCCTGAAGATTTGGGAATGCTGGGCATATGTTTGGATGATACCAAACTAGAACCCAAATCGGATAAGTGCCTATTTTTAGGTTATCCTAGGGTAACCAAAGTATAGTACTTATACAACTCACAAGAGAACAATGTAATTGTTGCTCGCCATGCGGTTTTCCTAAGAGGATTACCTATATACATTGGTAAGTGGGAGGAAAGTAAAACTCGATGAAAATCGGAGTAATACTGTTCAAGGCACCGAGTCCTCACAGAACACAAACGGTTCATCAGGGATGAAACTATACCATAATATTCGAATACACAAGAACCGTGTAGGCCGGAGAGAGTCAGAAAACAACCTAAAAGGTATGGGTTTCTGATTTCACCTCAAGTAGATGTCAATCTTATTGAGGAAGACGAACTGACTACGTATGAGGAAGTGATACAAGGTATCGACTCTCTATTATGGCAAAGTGCCATGATGTCCGAAATGGATTCCATGTATACCAACCTAGTTTAGACACTGGTTGATGTACCGAAAGGCATTGTGCCTATTGGTACTATATAAGTCTTCAAGGAAGACATACATGGATGGCAACATACCAATGTACAAAGCTAGGCTTGTACAGAAAAGGTATTGTCATCAACATAGTGTCGATTACGACGAAAACTTTTATCTGTTGCCATGATTAAAATCCATTTGGATAATGCTTGCTAATGCTACATGTTTCATTTATGAAATATGGCAGCTGGACGTCAAAACCGTTTTCCTTAAACGGAAACCTTTTGGAGGATGTTTACAACATCCTAACGGTTTTTTCATACCAAAACATGTAAACAAGGTTTGCAAGTTAAATCGATCCATTTATGGATTGAAGCAAGCATTGCGTTCTTTGAACTATCGTTTTAATGTAATCATAATGGTATATGATTTAATTCAAAACGAAAATGATTCTTGTGTATATAAGAAGGTTAGTGAGAGCGCACTGACAATGATTGTCCTATATATTGATGATATATCATTTCTTGGAAATGATATTGCCATAATATAATCGGTGAAAGCTTGACTTTCGTGAAAAATTCTCCGTAGACTACTTGGGAGAGACAACCTTTATTCTAGGAATAAGGATCTACTGGGATAGTGTTGGACAATTATGACCCATAGCGTCACTATTTGTACAGATCATGGTGTTGTTGTACAAATTAACTATGTGACAAAGGAGATTGCTCTCTTATCATTTGTGATTAGATCACCAAGATGTATAAATGATAGGAGGTCCCTATGATTTGTTCCTGGATTGAGAATGATATGAGACAGTATCAGTCCACGAAGGATAAATCATTAAATATCCCTAGTCAGAGTATTATCGAGATTGGACATCGATAAATGCGTAAAAGACTAGTATTACACTTGTGCGCATTGTGAGGGCATAACGATATAGTTCTCATATATTTGGGCATAGGATACTCATGCAAGTGTAATAGGAGGTTGTGTTTTACCGATGGTACGGGAAACAGCTTCACTCTGGATAGACCCCCTCAGAATTCCATTGGTAGTATGACTATGTGTCTATGGAAGTCCGAAATCAGGGTAGGTGTATTTGGTCTTAACTTGAGACTTGCACCGCTAATACTTGCGACAATCAATATACTTTGGTTTTGGTCGTCCAGGGCTTTAACAGGTTCTGTTTACGCCTCTGCTGGGTATATTGAGAATCATAGTGTGTTGAGTGTGATGTCAAGACGGAAGTGTCACTCCAGTCATATGGAGATGATGATCGCGTAGGGATACAGAATTGGTTCTCTAAAGGGTTACAACCATCGGGATAATATGACTTGGTCATGATTATCCGATAATAAAGAGACTAGTTGCTTGTCATCCGATATATGCTTCGTACGGGGCAGACACTGTACCAGCCCCAGGCCTTGCATGTGATCATCCGATACTGGATCGAAATACATAATACTACGTATACTACGCCTGATATAGATCTTGTATTCCTGTAAGGATATTTCTAGAGAATTGGGTTGGCATGGCGCTTTGCTATAAGCCAACCTTGTCTTGTAAATCGGTACAAACGTAGTACTAGGTACTTACGTGTTCGGATAGTCCGACAACCGAATGTACTGCCAACATATCTGGGGATCTCATGGGTCGCTTCCCGAAGATTCACCGATGACGTATGACTCGCACTTTTATTAATATGAGATTAATTAGATGAGAGAGAAAATTAATCTGGGATTAACTACGGAGATATTTTATCTGGGGATAAAATATCATTTAAAGAGAGATAACGATTAATTTGGAATTAATCGATTAATTAATATATTTGATATATTAAACGAAATTGGATTTCGACGCGGAATTAAAATTTGATTTTAATTCAGGCGAACGAGTTAATTTAGAATTAATTCGTTAGCGACATGGATAGTGATTTCGCTAAGCATAATCATTTAATTACGTCGCAACGGAAAATTCGTTAATTTGGAATTAACGAACCCGAGCCCGGGATTATTTGCGAGTGCATTCGCATTTCGAATTCGAGTGCGGCACGCAAATCACATCAAGCGTCAAATCGCTAGTTGCATCTAGCGTCACATCATTCGTCAATCAAGTGATAGATGTCTTTCACTTTGAGTGATTGACGCTAGTCACTATTCATTGATTGATGGAGTTGATGTGAGTGGTTGGTGCCTTAAAGGCTTGACTTTTGGAAAGAAAATACGGAATTAATTTTGGAAATTAATTTAGTGTATTAGATACATTTTTTCACACAACCATTACACAACTCTTCTCTCTTTCTTCATCTCTTTCTCACGCCAAACAAGGGCCATTTTCTTCTGATTTTGCCGAGAGCCAAGGAAGAAAAGGGAAGCAAAGTGTGATGTTTTTGTGGCAAAAATATCAAGAGCTAGCACTCCGAGAAACATGCGAAGGTGATAGGGAAGTCCACCCATGAGCTTGGAATCATCTCACAAAGCTTGGAGCTTTCATGGAGGAAGATGAAGGCCGAATTTGAGGACTTCATCCAGCTCTTTTTGTTGCTTCTCGACCTTGGCATTTTCTCCTCAACTACATCAAGTTTGGCCTCCAACTCCATGATCATCCTCTCGGAAATGACATTTTCAGCACATAGGCGAGCATTCTCTTCCTCTAAAACTACTTTGGAAGCGGTCAGATTCCCTTTCTATATAGAGGCCTCAGTCAACTCTTTGCGTGTTGCGATGAGGTCGGGCTTAATTTTTGTCACGAAGCAAACCCTCTTCTATAGTTTAAGGCCGAGCAAAGCAATCTACAAAAAAATGTCAGAAAAGAAATGTAATCAAAATAAAATGTTACCTGAACGAGGCCCACTCTTGTTCAGGTAACTCTGCTTCTGCTAATACCCGCATAGAATGTATCTCAACTTCCACTAGCAGTACTGCTTCCATGCCATAGACCAGAGAGTAAGGCGTGGCTCCCGTTGCTGTTCTCACAGAAGTTCTGTACCTCCACAGGGCGTATGGTAGTTTGTCAGCCCAATATTTGTAGTTCTCCGTCGTTTTGGCTAGTATCTTCTTTATCGTCTTATTGGCTGTCTCGACAGCCCCATTTTTCAACGGTCGGTAAGGTGATGACTTGTGATGTCCTATCCAGAAACTCTGTAGCATTGCCTTTGTTTCTCCTTGAAATTGGACTTCGTTGTCTGTTACTACGTGATGCAGCATCCCATATCGACAAATGATGTTCCGGGCTGTGAACTTTGTCATCTGCTTTGCTGTGACGTTGCGAAATGACTCGGCTTCCACCCATTTTGGAAAGTAGTCTACTACCACTACTATGAAGCGATGTCCATTCGATGCGTGCGATTGAATTTCTCCGATCATATCAATTCCCCATGCTGAGAAAGGCCACGGCTCTGACAGCCCGTGTAACTCTGTGTGAGGCAAATGGTTCAAGTTACCGTGCGCTTGACGGTCATGACAATGTTTAACTATTGAGGAGAGAAAAAACTTGAACAAGCAGGAAAAATCAATGTCTTTATTATTAATGGATGCGAGATCACAATTGAATAAGATCGGGAAAACAAACATCCCCATAATTTGCAACTTCGTCTTCTTCCATCTTCTTGCTTTTTTCGGACATTAGATCCTGTAACTGCTGTAATTTTTTTTCCCATTTACTTTCCCCTTTCTGCTCCGTTTCATTTTTACTATTGTTGCCCTATATCCCCATGCTGGAAGCTTAGTGGTCGTGAGTTTGGAGGACAGTGTTATCGGTAGGCCGGAGTTGATTATGTGGGTTGGTGGATGTTTCCTGTGTGCGTTGGGTTGTTCTTTTTCTGGGTCGGGTATTTTATGGGAGTCGATGAGGTTCTGGATTTCATGTCTGAGGCGGGCACAACTGTCGGTATCATGGCCTCTTTGCTGGTGGAGGTAACAGTATAGGTTTAGATCAAGGTAGTGTGGCACAGGGTTCGGAAGCGGTTTAGGTTCTAAGGGACTTAGGAGTCATTGCCTTTTCAGCTCTTCAAACACATTTGACAAAGGTCTACCAAAATTGGAGAATCGCCTATTCCTGATAGGGGCGACCTCAGAAGGACTGGGCTTGGTCCCCGAAGGTCCCCTAATGGTCTTTCTATTCCGGTTGCAGAACTTTCTATCATTGGCTATATGGGGTATGGTCAAACTGGCCACAGCGGCGGTCAAAGCTTGCAACTACTCGGTAATCTTAGTGAGATTAGTCTCCAACTGATCCATGCGAGAACCCTCGTTATCTGACTCACTCATGTTCGCTAACGGTCTTTTGACAAGTCTTTCTTCCTCTCTAACCCAACGAAAATCTATGGTGTCTTTTAAAACCGCATGTTAGCATGTATACATGCGATGCATGGAATATGTAAGTCGGCCCATTATCATTTTAAAGCATTCAATCATACTATTGCGAGGTGCAAACTTGTCCCAGTTGAAAAAGGTCCAACAGGTTTACACTTTTGTGATAACATGGCCAAACAACTTCAAATGATAAGGGGTCTAAACATAAAGTGGCCCATCGGCATTTTAGAAGCTTTTGGCCCAATTGTCATAAGAGGCGAGCCCGTCCCAGTTTAAATGGCCCAACAAGTTCACAACTCATGATGAAAGGTCCAACTGAATCCAAATGATGATAGTCCTAAACATAGGCATAAATGGATAGTTTCTATTGGTCATACAACTACAGTTCACATGCGGGTTTATAGGGGTATAGACAAAGGCTTCCGCCGGTGAAGGATTGCCCACGACTAGGACTCCCCACTCAAGGGTTCGAGCAATCAAGTGAGCGCACCTTTTTTATATGCTAAGGTACGTGCCAACGAGTTATTATGCATGATTGACTGTCAGATGGATTTCCTATTGAAGATTCCCCAAATGGGAGGGTGGAGCAGACTCTCTTAAATACCCAAGCCTCTTAGGCTCTTATCGCCTTGGTGACAGGAATAAACAACAAGTCCTCCAAATTAGTCCATCACAGTAAGCTTCGAGTAAATGATTATCTAGATGCCTTCACAGCTTTTCCTTATATAAAGGTAGTGAATGAAGGAAGACATCAAACCATTACCTAGCTGTAATAGTGCCTTTGATTAAACTCCTTTCAACCCACGGTAGACACGGTTAACTAAAGCACAAATCACAAACATTACAAGACATTATTTCGGGGCCGATTCTCTATCCCCAGTGGAGTCGCTAGACTGTAGGACATAGAAATCGGCGACGCTGTTCCAGGCTCGAGGCCCGGTTGGGAGTACGGAGTAGCCCCCGGGGGACTAAACTAGAGAAATAAAATGGACTCGCCACCCAGTGTGAACTGGGAAATGATTTAAGGCCGCACTCACCCCTCACAAAGGAAGACCTCAAATCGTTGGGTTCGGAATGGTCCCTTACTTATGCCAGTTGTAATGAATGGATTTGTGCAATAATCTAACCAAGTCTACGCAACATACATATGCAAGATAACCTACATCTAAGTTTGCATACAACCTATATCTAAGTTTGCATATAACCTATATATAAGTTTGCATGCATAAAAGTAAGTCAAAATAACGGCAAGCACACAACCTCATTAACACATTAAATTGATACATGCGGAAACATAAATAAATAACAATTACCTAAACATAAAAATTAAAGAGAGATAATTAAATTCCTAACATAAAGAAAATAACTAAATCATGCATGAAAATAACATACTATTCCTAATGAACAATGGATAAACACAAGATTAGATGACACGAAATATGTGCATTTCTCAAGGGGTACGTGGAATTGTATCCCAAGTACAGACCGCACTACCGTCCATTCAGATTCAGCTACGGAATTTACGTATGGGTTTCCATCCGATATACCGCGAGAGATAACACAAAATCATTCATCCAATGGCCACAACATACATGAATCAACAATACGCATGCGAAGAAATAATAATAAATAACAGGAAAAGAACTGGAATAAATAAAAAGGTGCCCTTAGGTCTAACCTCTTTAGTCGCCTCTTTGAAGTGCGTTACGCGGTTTTCGGAAGGGTTGATGCTCCGCAACTTTTCCGATTTACTGGTTCATTGTTTTCCTTCGTTGCCTCACTATTTTGGGCTGCTGTTTTCTCTGTTTTGAGCTACTTTTTTTTTACGGTTTTCTCACTGTTTTAGAGTGTTTTTATACTGTTTTTTGGACTGTTTTGGAGTGTATTTTTGGACTATTTTTGGGATGGTTTTCGGGACTATTTTGGGGACTGTAGGGGGCTGTTTTGGTGTCGATTTGGGGCAGTTTTCTGTCTCAGATTTGTTATTTATTTAATCGATCCATGGGCTATTTGTTTTGGCTTGTCGTGTTGAATTATGCTGAGTGTGTGTGTCATGAGTGGGCAGCGTGTGTGTGTGCGCCGTGTGTTGAGAGAGGGTCTGTGTGTGTTTCTTAGTGGCTTTAGTAAAGAGGTGGCTTAAGGTTTGGTGAAAAGGTTTGTTGCCGAGAGTGAGGGATGTGGCTGTGTGAGGTTTTGTGAGTACCCTTTTGCCGTGAGGGTGAGAGCTGTGAGTAGGAAGTGCCTGACTTATGTGAATGAAAGTGTGTTAGGTTTTGTGAGGGAGGGCTGCCATGAAGACGCTTGAAGGGAGAGAGAGGGTTGTTAGGGCTTCTTGCCGAGAGGAGAGAGGTGAGGCGAGAGATGCATGATGTTTAGGGTTTGTATATCATGGAGGTTGTAGACAACAGAACCTGGGCGACGCTGTTCTAGGCTCGCGGCCTATTTGGGAGTACGAAATAACATGGAGTCGCCACCCGGTGTAAACCGGGAAAATGAGATTTAAGGCCGCACTCACCCCTCGCAAGGGAAGACCTCAAACCGTTGGGTTCGGAATGGTCCCTTACTTATGCCACTTATAATGAAAGGATTTATATAATAATTTAATCAGGCTTAAGTAACACTTATTTCTAAGAATATCATGCTTCTACATTCACATACATACATCAACAAGTTCATCTAAATTTATATGTAACACATATTCGAATTTGCATACAGCCTATTTGCATGTAATCTATGTCTCAATTTACATACATAAGGATTATCATACGGCAATCATACAAGTTAATGAACGCATTGGTGGACACAGAAGCGCAAACAAATAGCATTCTTACTAGCATGCATATTAAGAAAAGATATTTAAGCGCATAACAGAGATAGACAACTAGAGAGGTAATACAAATGCATAACGTAAAAAAGGGTTGACTATATGCTAAGATGGACATGTAGTAATGTGATGCAAGAGGATCTGTTTACCGTGTGCGTTCGTGCAGCGTTCGTAGACGCGTTCGAACGGTAAACAGAAGGTTCTCGTTCGAGTAGCGTTCGTAAACGCGTTCGAACGGAAATGAAACAAAATGTTCACGTTCGTATGGCGTTTGTGAACGCGTTCGAATGGAAATGAAGCAGAATGCTCACGTTCGTATGGCATTCGTGAACGCGTTCGAACAGAAATAAGACCTGATCCATGATAAGGCAAAATACATGAGCGTTCGAGTTGCGTTCGTAAACGTGTTCGAACGGGAACAGACCTGATGCATGAAATGGGACGCAATACATAAATGACAAATAGTACAATGCGAGGCGCGGCGAAGCATCGTGGTAAAGGATTTTAACCTCTTCAATTAGAGGACCTCTCATCGCACTTACTAAGCCCATGCGCTCGATCGCATCATGCATACAAACATAAAGACAATCATATCAAACTAAGTATGGCCGATTGAACGTATCTTGCATTCAACCTGACACACATCAACCGGCGCGGCAAGGCATCATGGTGAAGGATTTTAACCTCTTCAATTAGAGAACCTCTCATCGCACTTACTAAGCCCATGCGCTCGATCGCATCATGCATACAAACATAAAGACAATCATATCAAACTAAGTATGCCCGATTGAACGTATCTTGCCTTCAACCGGACACACATCAACCGGCGCGGCAAAGCATCGTGGTAAAATGGCTTTAACCCCTCCCCATAGGGGATCTTTCATTCCACTTACTAAGCCCATGCGCTCGATTGAATCATGCAGGAATAAGCAACATACAGAATTCAAGTGACGAGAAATAAATAAACCAAGGCAACACAAAACAAGAGAAGGTGTCGTTGACTCAAGTGGTACGTGGAGTTGTATCCCAAGTACAGACCGCACTACCGTCCATTCGGATTCGGCTACGGAATTTACGTCTGGGTTTCCATCCTATATACCACGAGAGGCTACACTCTTTTATTCATCCAATACCCACAACATGCATCCACAAACGACTCTCATGCAAATAGAATTCGATAAAAAAAACGAATATAAACTAATGAGAAAAGTACCCTCAGGTCTAACCTTTTAAATCACCTCTCGGATGTACGGTACACGATTGTCGGAAGGGTGGATGCTCCGTAACTCTTTCGGTTCACTGGTTCACTGCTCTTGTTCGTTGTCTTACTATTTTGAGTCGTCGTTCTCCGTCTTTTGCTGCTGCTTTTGACTCTAATTCACTGCCGTTGCTACTGTTTTGGTGCTTACTATTTTAGTGGACTGTTTCGAGTATTTTTCGTGGTTCTTTTAGTGTGGTTTGGGGGCTGTTTTGATGAGGTAAAGGGGCTGTTCGGGATGTATTTTGGTCAAGGCAATGAGGGTTCTTTGGTTTGTGATCTTTGGTTATTGAGAGTGAGGGAGAGTTGTGTCCACAAGCTTGGGTGTTTCTTGCGTGAATGAGCTAGGGGAAAAAGGTTGGAAATTCTTTGCTTCTTTTCTTGTAATGGGCGTGCAATAGGGGGAATGCCTTGGAGAGGTGTTGTTTATATAGAGAATGGCTAGGGCTTCACCTTGTCTCACAAGAAAGGGATTTGGCATTAAATGGAGGATTTGATTTGGTGTTGGACAAGGAAAGCAATGGATTTGATTTGGTTTAGATTAGGAAGGTTGAATATTTGATTGGCTTGGTTTAGGAATACAATATTTTAAGTTAGGAATAATATATATTTGATTGGGAATATAATTGGTTGATTGATTTTAATTAGGCATGACATCTTTTTAATTTGGTATGTGATTTTTAGATTTGTTTTGATTTCACCATGTGTTAAATATGTGTTTTAAGTGGGCTTGGGCGTGTGGGCCAAGGCTTGGGCGAATCGGGCTTAATGTGAGGTTAGCAGCAAAACCAGAATTACCGACACCGTTCGAACGCCTCCTCGAACGCGGCATGAATGCCCGCAATCTGTTTGGAGTTCGAATGAATTAACGAATGCAGCACGAACAAAAACAGTGAACCTTGTTTATTCTGAATTTCCCCTTCCGACGTCCGTTTCTCGTGACTTCCGTGACTTAAAAGGTAGTGCCTCCAAATGAGACTCATCATAGGGACTAATATGCAAAAATGCAGTGCCTACAGTCGCCCCCACTTTGATGGGACTTGTGTAATGTGCAACAGTGACAATCCTATCAAAGTTTATGCAATGCATTTTCACTTACCTGGCTCGCCAGCATCCACTTGACTTACCATGTGTTGAGTTGAGTTGATTTGGTGGTGAGGTGCTGCGACCCCTGGTTCATTCCCGAACCGTGTTGTGATATGGTCCATTCCCGAACCGTTACCGTAAGGTGTCCATTCCCGAACTGTTACTGTAAGGTGTCCATTCCCGAACTGTTACTGTAAGGTGTCCATTCCCGAACTGTTACTGTAAGTTGGTCCATTCCCAAACCGTGCTTCCATTCTTGGAGTGCCATTCCCGGCCTGTTCATTCCTGAACTGTATTTCCATTCCTGGAGTGCCATTCCCGGCTTGTTCATTCTTGAACTCTGCTCCATTCTTGGATTGCCATTCCCGGCTTGTTCATTCTCGAACTGTGTTTCCATTCTTGGAGTGCCATTCCCGGCTTGTTCATTCTCGAACTGTGTTTCCATTCTTGGAGTGCCATTCCCGGCTTGTTCTTTCCTGAACTGTGTTTCCATTCTTGGAGTGCCATTCCCAGCGTCTGTTGTGGGTGCTCCATTTTGGAGCGCCATTTTCGGCGTCTGTTGTGGGTGCTCCATTTTGGAGCGCCATTTTCGGCATTTGCTGTGTGTGTTCCATTTTGGAACGCCATTTTCGGCCTTTGCTTTGTGTGCTCCATTTTGGGGCGCCATTTTCGGCATCTGTTGTGGTAGCGGTCCATTTCCGAACCGTGCTGTGCGAGAATGTGGCTCATTTTTGAACCGTTATTTGATGAGATGGTCTTTGCCGCGACAAACCTGCGAACACAAAACAAACATTGCATGTACGTGATATGTATCCATGTATGCATGTATATGTATCATATTCCGATGGGTTAGGCCTTCCTTGGTCCATTTCCAAACCGTGCTCCATTTTCAGAGTGCCATTTTAGCGAGATGAGATGATGGTCAATTTCGAACCGTGCTCCATTTCCGGGGTGCCCTTTTCGGTGAGATGTGATAATGGTCCATTTCCGAACCGTTGCTGATGAGAGCTGGTCCATTTCCGAACCGTGCTGATAATGATGTGGTCCATTTTCGAACCTTGCTCCATTCTTGAAGTGCCATTCCCGGCGTGCCATTCTCAGCATGCTCATTCTCGAGCTGTCCATTCTCGGACTATATCTTCATTCTCGGAGTGCCATTCTCGGCAGAACTGATCTGATGTGATGCGGGCCTCGCCCCCAGAATGCCATACTCGGTAATGCTGATCTGATGTAATATGGGCCTCGCCCCCAGAATGCCATACCCGGCAAGACTGATACTGATGTTAATACGGGCCTCGCCCCAAACTGATGCTGATGTGGGCCTCGCCCTAAACTGATGCTGATGTGGGCCTCGGCCCTGGGATTCATTCCAAATTCTGAAGACTTGGGCCTCAGCCCTGGGATTCATTCCCTGGATTCATTCCAAATTCTGATGACGTGGGCCTCAACCCTGGGATTCATTCCCTGATTCATTCCAAAATTCTGACGATGTGGGCCTCGGCCCTAGGATTCATTCCCGGAGTCATTCCAAAATTCTTCTGATGTGGGCCTCAGCCCTGGGATTCATTCCCTGGAGTCATTCCAAAATTCTTCTGATGTGGACCTCAGCCCTGGGATTCATTCCCTAAAACTGATATTGATGTGGGCCTCGCCCCCAGACTGATACTAATGTAGGCCTCGGCCCTGGGACTCATCCCCAAACTGATACTGATGTGGGCCTCGGCCCTTAGACTCATCCCGAAGCTGATACTAACGTAGGCCTCGGCCCTGGGACTCATCCCCAAACTGATACTGATGTGGGGTCGCCCCCAACTGATACTGACATGGGCCTCGCCCCCAGACTGATATTGATATGGGCCTCGCCCCCAGACTGATATTGATATGAGCCTCGCCCCTGTGATTCATTTCTGAAACTGCTGACATGGGCCTCAACCCTGGGATTCATTCCAACACTCTGACGATGTGGCCCTCGACCCTGGGACTCATCCCCAAAACTACTACTCATATGTTGCTGATTCTGGTTGTCTTGTCTTTTCCCTAACCCAACGGGAATCTATGATGGCTTTTAAATCACAAGGGTTAACATGATGCATGTATGCATGGGGTGCATGGGATGCATATGATACAAGGAATATATCAACTCATTAAAATTCTCACACAAATCGGCCCATCATCATTTTAGAAGCTTTTGGGCTAACTGTCATATGAGTGAACTCGTCCCAGTTTAAATGGCCCAACAAGTTCACATCTCATGGCAAGAAGTCCAACCGTATCCAAATGATAATGTTCCTAAACATAAACATATAATGGCCCATTGGCGTTTTAGAAGCTTTTGGCCCAATCATCATAAGATATGTTCTTGTCCCAGTTTAAATGGCCCAACAAGCCCATATCTCATGACGAAAGGTCCGAATGGATCCAAATGACAATGTTCCCAAACACAAGCATACAAGAAAGATAATACAAACATAAAACAATAATTTCTACAGAATGGCCCATCAACATTTAGAAGCTTTGGGCCTAATAGTCATAAGGTACAAACTCGCCCCAGTTTAAATGGCCCAGCAAGTCCGCATTTCTGACAATAGTCCAACTGCATCCAAATGAGGATGGTCCACAAGCACATATTCAAGGAAATAATTGTTACTTTAGCCAACCCGGTCTATGGGTGGGTTAGCAAGAGTATATACAAAGGCTCTCACCGGCGAAGGATGGCCCACAACTAGGTCTCCCCACTCAAGGGTTCGAGCAACCAAGTGAGCGCACCATTTTTTATACACTAAGGTACGTGCCAATGAGCAATGGTGTGTGACGGACTGTCAAATGGATTTCCCATTGTAGATTCCCCAGAGGGAAGGTGGAGCGAGGCTCACTTAAATACCCAAGCCACTTAGGCTCTTATCGCTTGGTGTCAGGAATAAACAACGAGTCCTCCAAATTAGTCCATCACAATAGGCTACGAGTAGATGGCTATCTAGGTGCCTTCACAGCTTTTCCTTCTAGAAAGGTAGTGAATGAAGGAAGACACCAAACCATTACCTAGTCTCAAAATGCCTTTGATTAAACCCTCACTTTATCCACAATAGACACGGTCAATTAAAACATAAATCCAAACATCACAAGACAATATTTCGGGGCCGATTCTTTATCCCCAGTGGAGTCGCCAGACTGTAGACAACAGAACCTGGGCGACGTTGTTCTAGGCTCGCGGCCTATTTGGGAGTACGAAATAACATGGAGTCGCCACCCGGTGTGAACCGGGAAAATGAGATTTAAGGCCGCACTCACCCCTCGCAATGGAAGACCTCAAACCGTTGGGTTCGGAATGGTCCCTTACTTATGCCACTTATAATGAAAGGATTTATATAATAATTTAATCAGGCTTAAGTAACACTTATTTCTAAGAATATCATGCTTCTACATTCACATACATACATCAACAAGTTCATCTAAATTTATATGTAACACATATTCGAATTTGCATACAACCTATTTGCATGTAATCTATGTCTCAATTTACATACATAAGGATTATCATACGGCAATCATACATGTTAATGAATGCATTGGTGGACACAGAAGCGCAAACAAATAGCATTCTTACTAGCATGCATATTAAGAAAAGATATTTAAGCGCATAACAGAGATAGACAACTAGAGAGGTAATACAAATGCATAACGTAAAAAAGGGGTGACTATATGCTAAGATGGACATGTCGTAATGTGATACAAGAGGATCTGTTTACCATGTGCGTTCGTGCAGCGTTCGTAGACGCGTTCAAACGGTAAACAGAAGGTTCTCGTTCGAGTAGCGTTCGTAAACGCGTTCGAACGGAAATGAAACAGAATGTTCATGTTCGTATGGCGTTTGTGAACGCGTTCGAATGGAAATGAAGCAGAATGCTCACGTTCGTATGGCATTCGTGAACGCGTTCGAACAGAAATAAGACCTGATGCATGATAAGGCAAAATACATGCGCGTTCAAGTTGCGTTCGTAAACGCGATCGAACGGGAACAGACCTGATGCATGAAATGGGACGCAATACATAAATGACAAATAGTACAATGCGAGGCGCGGCGAAGCATCGTGGTAAAGGATTTTAACCTCTTCAATTAGAGGACCTCTCATCGCACTTACTAAGCCCATGCGCTTGATCGCATCATGCATACAAACATAAAGACAATCATATAAAACTAAGTATGCCCGATTGAACGTATCTTGCATTCAACCGGACACACATCAACCGGCGCGACAAAGCATCGTGGTGAAGGATTTTAACCTCTTCAATTAGAGAACCTCTCATCGCACTTACTAAGCCCATGCGCTCAATCGCATCATGCATACAAACATAAAGACAATCATATCAAACTAAGTATGCCCGATTGAACGTATCTTGCCTTCAATCGGACACACATCAACCGGCGCGGCAAAGCATCGTGGTAAAGGGCTTTAACCCCTCCCCATAGGGGATCTTTCATTCCACTTACTAAGCCCATGCGCTCGATTGAATCATGCAGGAATAAGCAACATACATAATTCAAGTGACGAGAAATAAATAAACCAAAGCAACACCACTACAAGAAAAAAGGCTTTTACTGATACTAAATTAGTGTCAGTAAAGGGTTTTACTGACACTATATAAATGTATCAGTGTTGCCGCAGCCAGAAATCACTGACACTAGTTTCTAGTGTCAGTGATTCTTAGTGTCAGTAAACGTTAATACTGTAGTATCAGAAAATTATTGACACTATGGTATCAGTAATCTCTCACACTATTTTAGTGTCAGTAAATTATTGACACTATATCATCAGTATTTAGTGATACTATAGTGTCAGTAAATTTTGTTACTGCAGTATCAGTATATCGCATATATTTGATTTTTAGTGTCAGTAATTATTGTTACTATAGTATCAATATCCGTCAATATCTTTTAAAATTTAAAAATCGTATTATTTCACAATTATATTTCTTATTTTTTGTAATTAAATTAATCATAAAATATATATATATATATATATATATATACCAACTCAATGAAATAAAAAACTAAAAAATTACATTTATATAAAATTCGCAATATAATAGATTAATCGTATTAATCAATTCAACAGTATCACATGATGAATACAAAAACTCCATAGACAATCTTTAAATTAACATATATATATTTCAAAAACTACTCTTAAAGTCCCATCAAAATGTCATGCCCCCACCAAAATTCATGATACTTGTTGAGAAGCCTGCAACAATCCCCCAACAATATGATATCTGGCACAAAATCTGAAATTATAAACCAAATGTTAAGAATTAGATGGACTTCCAAAAAAAATCGATATCTTCATAAATAAAAACATTAAATACATCCAAATAAAAATACAAAATATAACCCTAATCTAATTTTTGTCACATAAAGCACTTATTGACAATAACCATACCAACAACCTAAGAGCATGCATATAAAAAACCAAATGGCATCCATAATAACAAGTTGTATCTTTCATACCGCTACATAATCACCAAAACAAACAAATCAATAACACACACACACACACACACACATATATCATCACGGAGTTGCGTTATATCTTCCAGAGTGTACTCATTAATCCCCTTGAACTTTAAAATATTTATAAGTTAGAATTTTAAACAGTAAGATATCTTAATTGAAAAGATATCTTAATTGACTAGTGATAAAACTTAACTATTGTTAACTTACATTGTCTTTTAGAATGTTCACATTTGTTACAATTTGCTGCATGTATTTCATCACATAATAACCGCATTCAAAACTTCCAGGCTGCATTGGACACTATAAAAAAGAATTATCATATCAATATTAGTTCATTTAGACATATTCTAAATATTCTCATTGTTGCATATCACAAAAATATATATATATATATATCATAACTTTGTACCTTCACAGATACCCAAGTCACACTACCGCTCTTATTATTAGAATGTAAAGATTGATACACTCTAATTCCCCTACAAAAAATTATAATTGGATATCATATAAATAATGCAACAATAAACCCAATGTTAAAATAAAGAGAAAACAACTATAACTTAACTGATTAACAATTTGCATCAACTCATCAGTAGGATTATTCCCCTTAGGATCCAGATAATATATCGTGCGTCGTACTATGTCAATTGCAAGAAGCACCCAGTGAAAGCTAAATAAGAAAGAAAGGGTAATAAAAATCTGGATTACATAACTTGAAATTGAATACTAAAAAAATTAAAAAATTATTACCTTGGGTTGTATGGGATCAATATGATTTGCCCCAACTCTATCATACCTAACAGTTTTGAAATGTATTGAGGTCCTTCTTTCAAAGCAACCTTTGATGGACGTATCATCTCAAAATTTCCAAACTGAACTGGTTTGGCAGTTTCAGTTTTATCCATCTCATCGTATAAGTGCCTAAGACAAGATAAACATAAAAACAAAGTAAATATTTATAAAACATTTAGAACAAATGAAGAAAGAGGTAAAAGAAAACATACTTGATCCATATGTTAATAGCACAGTTTGAGACCTCCTTAAAATCCATGATTTCTTCGCAAATTGCTTTGTCTAAGTATGACTTCCAAGTAATACCAAAAATTGGTATGTCATAATCAATCTTTATCAAATTCGGAAAACAGCTCTTAACAAGCATAAAAAACATTTGCATGTATGGACTCTTATCTTGTTTTCTTGTTTGTACAGCTGCCCTCGTGTTCTTTTTAAGAACCAGCTTTCTTGCAATTTGTTTTTTCACAACTACTTCATTTTTTGGTTCCTTTACTGCAGGAGTTAACCTCGGAGATCTTCTTGGAGTCAATTTAGGTTTCGTTGGAGTTATTCTTGAAGTTGCTTCAATGTTTTGTTCTTTTTGATCATCATTTGGCACACCAACTTTAATAGGATCCTCCAATATTTTGCTCTTCACAGACTTTGGTGAAGTTTTACCCACAACTAACTGAACCTGTAGGATTAATTCATTATTAGTATTTAATCCAAGGCATGACCACGGCCACATAATAGAAGCTTGAACAGCAATCGTATCAAACCTCCAGCGAAAAACAATAAACAAAAACCATGGCTATCGACAAATTACAACAGATATACAGCTGCAAACAAGTTTTAAAAGAGTCCAGTTAATAAATTTGAAATTGCCAAAATAGGATGGGAACTAAAAAGAATGTCTTTGTGACAGAATAATGGAAATGTAGAATTTAAAATTTTGGACCTTAAGATAGAAAACTTCAGCCATTACAAAAATTAATTTCATTCAATTAGTGTTTTCTTCTTGTATTAATTAGTTTAGAAAATCAATAATATGTTGGCAATTCCTTGAACTTCGTTTTAAGGATCCAGGATGCTACAGCTATAGGTAGTGCTCACCTAGTGACCTTCTTCCTAGCAACCATCTAATATCTGATAAACAGGGTTGGCAATGCCCTCCACTGTCCCTTATCATTAAGAACAATAGATGAGTACACTAAAAGCAATCATAAGGAAAGAGAAGTTCTTTGTCATCCAAGTTTGATTAAGAAATGCAAAGCACTCATATCTAACACTCAAATGCTTTAAAATTCTATTACTTGGTAACAATTCATCAATCCATTTCCATTCCCGTCCAATGCAATTCTGCCTATTGTGTGCTTTACAACAATTAGATTGACTACATTACAAAACAAGAAATGCAGCTTTTATATCAGCCAATATTATTAAAAACCGTAACACAAATTCTATCCAAGTAATTCAAAAAATTTCATGCTCAAATCGACGGCTAAATGCTACTTTTCTTTTCTCAACGCAACATTATATCTAACCAAATGTACAAAATTATCACACATATTCGCAAAAAACTAATGTTCAAAGAAATACCAGTGGGGCGGGGATACACTTCAGGGTCCATAGGCTTGCCACCTTGAGCAGGGTAGTAACTCAAAAACAGTGCATGCGGCGTTATAGCATCAGCCACTTTTGGCTCCAAAACTATACTATGAGCTTTGAGACCAGACACTCTAAAAATCGAAGCCAACATTTCAAATTTACCAGACCATGGCCCAAGGGCCAAAACGACAGCGTCCGACTCGATAACTCCCCCACCCTCTAGCACCACTGACTCAGCTCTTCCTCCTTCACCAACCCCCACGCGCTTCACTTTCCCTATCACCACCTCCAACCCACAATCATTCACAGCTCTGTTCAATAAAGTTTTTGTAAATAACTGCGGATGAACCTGTGCCGTGGTCTGCGTCGACCCAATTGTTGTCGGACTTATAGCCGGGCCATCGACCCACGAAGGAAGAAGAGAATTAGTAGTATTTGAGGATTTCGAACCGGAAGGAACAGTTTGCGATTCGGTTACGGAAATGCTGAGAGTGGTTAGCGGTCGGTACCCGTAATTATCTGGGCCGTTGAGTTCTTCGGCAAGCGAACGGTGGAGATTGAAACTCGCGCGGGCTAGCGAAGAGAGGGCACCACCATCGCACCAGTCTAGAGCTAGGAATCCGCCAGCTTTTCCGGAGGCGGCGCACGCCACGGATGATTTCTGAATGAGCGTGACGGCGGCTCCTTTTTTGGCTAAGAAATAAGCAGTACAAACACCAATTACGCCGCCGCCGCAAACTGCCACGCGTGTTTTAGGGCGGTGCTGGTCGTCCATTGGAGGTGATGGTGTCGCAGAGCAGTTTTAGGGCGCAAGGACGTCTAATTAACATTGGAGGTGATAGGATGTACTGGATTTTGTTTAGATTTTAGAAATTACAAATGAGAGATTCATATTTGAGAGTAAAGAAGGGGGAAACAAAGGCTGCGCGATGAAAAAAAAGGTGGGAATGAGAGGAACCCTAAATTACTAAGATTGATTTGGTAACTACGGTTCAGGTTTTGACCCGACAAATACATATATATTTTTATAAACCGCGGTTTAAGGAACAAAAGTCACGATTTGGCCCAGTGGTAAAGCCTTACAATAAAAAAAAAATTTATATCAATGGTTACAATTTCGAGTCCCAGCAGTCAGCAGACTTAAGGAAATAATTTTTTTTTAATTTTTTTAGTGATACTAAGGTATCATTAATTACTGACACTAAATTTACTGATACTCTAGTGTCAGTAATATATGCGAAAAACGTCACTTCCGCGAGGTGTTGGTTCGACTCCAGACGACTACGTGTTTTTTTTTTTATTTCTTACTGATACTATTGTAATAGTAATTACTGACACTAAAATCGCTGATACCATAGTGTCAGTAATTATTGATATTTAAGTGAAAAACACGGAAATAGGCCCATTTACACGTCATTTCTGACACTTTTAGCCTAGTGTCACTAACCTTAGTGTCAGTAAAGGCCTTTTTTCTTGTAGTGCACAAAACAAGAGAAGGTGCCATTTACTCAAGTGGTACGTGGAGTTGTATCCCAAGTACAGACCGCACTACCGTCCATTTGGATTCGGCTACGGAATTTACGTCAGGGTTTCCATCCTATATACCACGAGAGGCGACACTCTTTTATTCATCCAATACCCACAACATGCATCCACAAACGACTCTCATGCAAATAGAATTCGATAAAAAAATGAATATAAACTAATTAGAAAAGTACCCTCAGGTCTAACCTTTTAAATCACCTCTCGGATGTACGGTACACGATTTTCGGAAGGGTGGATGCTCCGCAACTCTTCCGGTTCACTGGTTCACTGCTCTCGTTCGTTGTCTTACTGTTTTGAGTCATCGTTCTCCGTCTTTTGCTGCTGCTTTTGACTCTAATTCACTGCCGTTGCTACTGTTTTGGTGCTTACTGTTTTAGTGGACTGTTTCGAGTATTTTTCGTGGTTCTTTTAGTGTGGTTTGGGGGCCGTTTTGATGAGGTAAATGGGCTGTTCAGGATGTATTTTGGTCAAGGCAATGAGGGTTCTTTGGTTTGTGATCTTTGGTTATTGAGAGTGAGGGAGAGTTGTGTCCATAAGCTTGGGTGTTTCTTGCGTGAATGAGCTAGGGGAAAAAGGTTGGAAATTCTTTGCTTCTTTTCTTGTAATGGGCGTGCACTAGGGGGGAATGCCTTGGAGAGGTGTTGTTTATATAGAGAATGGCTAGGGCTTCACCTTGTCTCACAAGGAATGGATTTGGCATTAAAGGGAGGATTTGATTTGGTGTTGGACAAGGAAAGCAAGGGATTTGATTTGGTTTAGATTAGGAAGGTTGAATATTTGATTGGCTTGGTTTAGGAATACAATATTTTAAGTTAGGAATAATATATATTTGATTGGGAATATAATTGGTTGATTGATTTTAATTAGGCATGACATCTTTTTAATTTGGTATGTGATTTTTAGATTTGGTTTGATTTCACCATGTGTTAAATATGTGTTTTAAGTGGGCTTGGGCGTGTGGGCCAAGGCTTGGCCGAATCGGACTTAATGTGAGGTTAGCAGCAAAACCAGAATTACCGACACCATTCGAACACCTCCTCGAACGTGGCACGAACGCCCGCAATCTGTTTGGAGTTCGAACGAATTAAAGAACGCAGCACAAACGAAAATAGTGAACCTTGTTTATTCTGAATTTCCCCTTCCGACGTCCGTTTCTCGTGACTTCCGTGACTTAAAAGGTAGTGCCTCCAAATGAGACTCATCATAGGGACTAATATGCAAAAATACAGTGCCTACAGAGGTAAGATGGCGTGAATGCTAGGGGTCTAAGAGCTTGGTTTGGGTGTCTTTTTATAGGAAAGGGTTGAGGTTGTCCTTGTACGGGTAGGGAAAGTATCATACAATTATGGAGGGTATCTCTAATTAGTGTGTCCTAAGGAAAAAATCTATCTAATTTAGGGAGGTGATTTGTTTTAGTTTAGGAAAGGGATTTATGGGATTTGATTTGATTTCATTTAGTTTAGGCATGTGATTTAATTTAATTAGGAAGGTGATTTATGGGATTTGATTTGATTTTATTTAGTTTAGGCATGTGATTTAATTTAATTAGGAAGGTGATTTAATTTGATTTCTTTAATTTGGGAAGGTGATGTGTTTTGATTTCGACATGTGTTTAATGTGTTAATTATTATTTTGGAGGGATTTAGTGGCTTGGGCGTGTGATTGGAAGGCTTGGGCGTGTGGTTGGTTCTTTTGGTGGGCTTGGTAGTGTGTGGGCTTAGTGTGTGGCTTGCAGGGTTTTGGGCCAAGGGTGAATTTTAAAACAGAGATCCAACGAGCGAACTCGAAGCTAAGCAAACGAATTAAGTCCAACAAGTTATCAATTTCTGAATTTTCCCTTCCGACGTCCATTTCCCGCGACTTCCGCAATTTAAAGGGTATTGCCTCTGTACGAGGCTCATCATCGGGACTTATATGCAAAAATACAGTGCCTACAACCATGTGTAACTCGAACCACATGTAAATAGTGCGAGCCCGAAGCTCACTAGGGACTCCTCGATTATCTAGTTCAAGACATTGAGATCGTGAAGACACTACAAGGTGTCCAAGATAAGCTGCTCATCGGAATCAAGATTCTTCTATGTCCCGGTTCCTTTTGTAAAGTAAAATAAGAAATTATAACGTTGTTGACAATAAGAGGACAACACCTACAAATATAAATAAATTACAAGTAATGAAGGTGAACGACCCAAGCCCTTTTTAGGGTTAAGTGCGTAGCCATTTTTTTTAAGAGGCGGTCCATGGACGGCCCTACAATATAGAAAAATTTATCATTGCAACCCCTCACGTTGGAGTGAGACTTGGCAAACAGCTTGTCAAAACGCTTAGCTAGCATCGTCAAATAGTATATATCACCCCACTTGCCTTCTCTGCCCGTGGGATTCTTGTTCTTCTTAAAAAAATACTTGATTATATTGTCACGAAGTGGCGGGGACAGATCGTAGTTCTAGCGCTCTAAAACCACTCAATCCAGATCATCTCTAATCTAGTGACCTAAATCTAATGTGCACCTACGAGGTCGAAAACCATCATTCGGGTAGTCTGAGAACCCACAAACATCAACCTAATCCCTTAAACGCTATCCTAAAGATCAAAGTCTCTATTCTCTATGATTTTTAGTCAAGAACATAAGAAATAAGCACATTCATATGAACATAATGCAGGCATTATAGTGATGACAAACACCAATAATGACAAGTCGTAGTAAGAGAAAGAGTTCATAGCACTTACGAGGACTGTAGACGGATGGAGATACTCGAATAAAGGCCATAACAGTGTACGGAATGGATCTTACAGTCTCCTCAAGCTTATTTTGGAGTCCTTGAGTTTGTTGAGAAGTAATAGCAAGCTTATGATTGGCTTCATCCAGCTCTTTTTGTTGCTTCTCGACCTTGGCGTTTTCTCCTCAACTACATCAAGTTTGGCCTCCAACTCCATGATCATCCTCTTGGCAATGACCTTTTCAGCACATAGGCGAGCATTTTCTTCCTCTAAAACAGCTTTGGAAGCGGCCAGATTCCCTTTCTATATAGAGGCCTCAGTCAACTATTTACGTGTTGCGATGAGGTCTGGCTAAATTTTGGTCACGAAGCAAACCATCTTTTATAGCTTAAGGCCGAGCAAAGCAATCTACAAAAAAAAAAAGTCAGAAAAGAAATGTAATCAAAATATATGAATTCAACTTGAAGACCCACTCACCACGTGGCTGAGCCTGGAAATTTTTTTCACTACCGCGATGAGACTGCTACAACCGGCCACCTTATTTCCAATGTCCCCACCGAGTTAGGACTCGGCTGCTTGAGCAAGGGACCACACAAGTTCTTTCATGGCGGGGTCAATTTCATAAGCCTCCCCCTTAAGTATTATATTTTCCTCCAAATCTGGTAGGGAGAGAGGCATTTCTTCTGGAACGCTGATCACAGGACCTTTTCCTTTTTCAGCCTCAGTACAAACTCGCTTCAGAGGTAGAGACAGAGACAGAGGTGAAGTCGTGGGAGTAGCTACTCTAGAAACTTAAGGGGGACTCTGTTCAATCGAGTCATTATTTCAATTCCCTTTTCTCAAGTTGATTATTTGGAAAGGCATCTCAGGTCCACTCGAGCAGGTCTCTTGCACGGATTTTTCTAGCACGTGCACAATATTGCCTTCTGGTTCGCCGCCAGAAGAGCTTTCTTCGTCATGTTCGATCTGAGCAGTTTACTGCTTATACTCATTGATGTCATGAAACAACATGTAACTCGAACCATATATAAATAGTGCGAGCCCGAAGCTGACCAGGGACTCCTCGGTTATCTAGTTTAAGACATTGAGATCGTGAAGACACTACAAGGGGTCCAAGATAAGCTGCTCATCAGAATCGAGATTCTTCTATGTTCTTGTTTTTTGTAAAGTAAAATAAGAAATTTGACGTTAGCGACAATAAGAGGACAACACCTACAAATGTAAATAAGTTACAGTAATGAGGTGAACGACCCAAGCCCTTATTCGAGTTAAGGGGCGTAGTCATTTGTTTTACGAAGGCGGTCCTGGACGGCCTACAATATGAAAATTTATCATTGCAACCCCCCACGTTGGAGTGAGCTTGGCAAACAAGCTTGTCGAAAACTCTATAGCTTTCATCGTCAAACTATATATAATCATCCCACTTGCCTCTCTGCCAGTAGGGATTCTTGTTCTTCTAAAGAAATACTTGAGATATTGTCCCGAAGTGGCAGGTACAGATCGTAGTTCTAGCGCTCTAAACGGCTCCATTCCAGAGCGTTTTCTATCTAGTGACCTAACCTAATGTGCACCTACGATTTCTAAAAACATCCATTTCGGGTAGTCTGAGAACCCACAACATCAACCCCAATCCCCTTAACCTATCTACTGATCAATCGCTTGCCTCTATATTTTAGTCAAGAACTGATGAATACTAAAAAGTGCATATTTATTAGACGATAAGTTAATCATTTTACACTTATAGTTTCACTAACCCCTTAAATTGACACATTTGTGTAAATATTTTAAAGTTATGTTTTGAGTGCTTTTACTGTGTTAATTTATGTTTTTGTCAGGAAAAATACTGCTCGGAAGCTCGACGGGACAAATCAGACGAAAAAAATATATTCTGCAAGCACGTCGTAAAATCTGCAAGCACGTCGTAAAATCGGCAAGCACGTCGTAAAATCTGCAAGCACGTCGTAAAATCGGCAAGCATGTCGTAAAATCTGCAAGCACGTCGTGACACGTGGAACCTTTACGTCGCGACACGTGTCCCCAACGTGGCTTCACCATTCTCTGACACGTGTCCCCAACGTGGCTTCACCATTCTTTGACACGTGTCCTCAACATGCATTTGCTGGTCTGGGCGGCGAATTTGCCTATAAAAAGGAGCGTCCGGCATTAGAAATTTTCATACTTTCTTTCCTGATTCATCTGTAATCCTTGGAGAGAGAGTGTCTTGTTTGTTTACTTAAAGCTTTTTGTAATGTTTTTTTCTTTCAATAATAAAAGTACGAATATGTTTTATTACAAAATGAGTAGCTAATTTCTTTTCTGCTGGAGTAAGGGTGAAGCTTTTATAATGAGAATAAATTAAACTCGCTTTTATTATAATAAATAAATTGAAATATAATGATTAAAACTTGATTTAAATCTAGATTAATTATTGACAATCTTTATACCGCCTTTGGCTGGTTTTATCTTTATACCGCTTTTATGGCTGGTTTTATATGTCTACCGCCTTATGGCTGGTTTTATCTTTATTCCGCCTTTATGGCTGGTTTTATCTGTCTACCGCCTTTATGGCTGGTTCTATCTTTATACCGCCTATATGGCTGGTTTTATACGATTTTGGCATAATTAAGTACCTTGGTAGGACTTGTTATAGACAAACGGTATCACCGCCTTTATGGCTGGTTTTCTATTTTTGGCATGCTTGGTACCTTGGTCGGACTAATTATTGACAGAAATGACTACCGCTTTTATGGCTGGTTCTTTAATTGGCATAATTAATTCTTGTAATAAATTAAGTGGGTAAAAAGACAATTTATAAATTATTATAAAGCGAGATTTATAAATGTTTAAAAGACTAAAAGTGGATCCCCTAACTCCAGCATTTCCTTCTATTACTGTATTTCAACCTAAAATCCTCCAACTACTTCAACAAAGCAAACTTTTCATTCCCGTACTGTTAAATATTCTATTTTGCTAAATCTCTTCTCTGTGGATCGACCCCGGACTCACCGGGTTATTTTATTACTTCGACACTCTTATACTTGGGAGTAAAAGACCACTTTTCGAGCGTGTCAAGTTTTTGGCGCCGTTGCCGGGGAAGTATTTTTTAGTAGATAGAATATTTATTTCTTATTTCTCTACTTTTCTTTTCTTTATTTTTATTTCGTATTTTTTTTAATTTCTACATCTTATTTTTCTTTATTTGTTCTTTTTTTTTTTGTAGACCCAACTGTCCTTGATGAACCCTGAACCCAGAAATCCCACATATAGAGAGACCTTGTTCTTAATTTTTCTTGGTTACCGGAAACAGAAAAATCAACTTAAAAGGTGTTTACTGTTCATAAAAGAATTTTTTGAACCATCCCCACGTAAAGATGCTCTCATAAAACTTCACGAAAACATAATTCAAGACATTGAGAAAAATGAGCGAGAGATTCAATTGAGATCAGAATTAACAAGGGTTAGAGGACGTTTTTAGATCTAAATCACTGCATTTGTATTTTCCTTAATTTGTTCTTTTCATTTTCTTAGTTTAATTTCATTTTTGCAATTTCATATTTTTACATATAGTTTTTTTTTAAGTTGCATGAAACACTGGTCTCGAACATCTAGTGGCAGATTAAAAAGAGAGTCATCATCACCTTCATTGTTAGTCAGAATGGCTGAAAACCAAATTGAAAATCCACCTGCCCAAGTTGAAAACCCAGTTAATCAGGAAGAAAACGAGTCTCAGCATGGAGATCCTAATCACCATAGGACACTCAAACAATTCATGAATCCCACTAGGTCAGGATCACCATCTAGTATTGTTTTTCCTCCAGAAGCAGCACGTTTCAATTTTAAATCAACTGTCATCAATCTTTTACCCACATTCCATGGTCTAGAATCAGAAAACCCTTATCAGCACCTAAGAGAGTTCGATGAATTATGTAACACTTGCACAGACCAAAATTGTAGCATGAATATAATTCGGTTAAAGTTTTTTTCCATTTTCTTTAAAGGATAAAGCTAAAATTTGGCTACAAAATCTTAGGTCAGGATCTATTAGAACATGGGATGATTTACAAGAGCAGTTTCTTAAAAAGTTCTTTCCCCCTCATAGGACAAATTCTTTAAAGAAGAATCACAACATTCACACAAGAGTCGGGGGAAACACTTTACCATTGTTGGGAGAGGTATAAAGAGATGTTAAATATTTGTCCACATCACGGGTTTGAAACATGGAGGTTAGTTGCCCAATTCTACGAGGGTTTAACACCTCAAGGTAGACAAGTAGTGGAGATGATGTGCAATGGTGAGTTTAGGGACAAAGATCCCGAAGATGCACTAGATTACCTAGAGCACATAGCAGAGAATACACAACAATGGGATACAATTGGTACATATGAGTCATCTGTTAAAACACAGCCATCTGGTAGAGGTATGTTTAACCTTAGGGAAGACCATGACCTTGCTGCAAAGTATGCATTTCTGTCTAAAAAAATAGAGGCTTTAGAAACAGGGAAGAGGGATCATGTCAAGTCAGTTCAGGAAATCATATGTCAAATTTGTAGTTCAAATGAACATGTCACAGAAGTTTGCCCATCCATACCAGCCCTGAAAGACTGTCTCCATGACCAAGTCAGTTCCATAAACACATTCAATAGACCAAATCCAAACCCATACTCACAGACCTATAACCCTGGTTGGAGAAACCATCCAAATTTCAATTGGAGGAATGATAACCAAGCACAACCTTCACACCAACCTCCCCAGTTTCACCAGAATTTCCGAAACTCCCAGAATTATGCACCATATATCCCACCACCTAAGAAAACCATTGAAGATAACTTGAGTGCATTCATGGAAAAACAAGAAACCATCAATAACCAAAATGCACAAATGATGAATGATTTGAAAGAAACTTTTGATAAAATCACATCTGCTTGGGCCATTAAAGAGAAAGGTAAGTTTCCCGCACAACCTCAGTCAAATCCCAAAAGCCATCAAAACCCTCATGAGGGTAGTTCTGGAAGTCAACACTTAGACCAAGTCAAATCTATTATTACTCTTCGTAGTGGTAAGACCATCCACAGACCTATTCTTGAACCTCGTGAAACTGAGGAAAAATCAGAATCAGAGGGTAAGGAAGGGGTTGATGAACCATTACCCGTCGTTGATAATAATAGTTTTTCTCATACACCTCCATTTCCTCAGGCATTAAAAACAAAGAAATTGAACCATTCCCCAGAGATTTATGAAATATTCAAACAGGTAAAGGTCAATATCCCTTTGTTAGATGCCATTCAACAGATACCATCTTATGCCAAATTTCTGAAAGATCTGTGCACCGTTAAAAGAAAACACCAGGTAAGAAAGAAAGCTTTTCTAGCTGAACAGGTAAGTTCCATTCTCTCAACTAATAATGCATTAAAATACAAAGACCCTGGTTGTCCAACTATTTCTTGTATTATTGGAAATCAAAACATTGAACATGCTTTGCTTGATCTTGGAGCTAGTGTAAATTTACTGCCATTTTCGGTTTACCAGCAACTTAATATCGGTGAGATGAAACCAACCTCAACTACCCTTTTACTTGCCGATAGATCAGTTAAGGTACCAAAAGGAATTGTGGAAGATGTGTTATTGCAAATCGATAAATTCGTATATCCTGTGGATTTTATTGTTTTAGAAACACAACCTGTGGCAGAGAGTTATAAGCCAATCCCTGTAATACTTGGTCGACCATTTTTAGCAACAGCTAACGCTTTAATAAATTGCAGGAATGGAATCATGAATCTTTCTTTTGGCAACATGACATTAGAGTTAAATATTTTTAACATGTGCAAACAGCCATATGATGAAGATAATGAAAACGAAAGTGCAGAATCAATTGAACCTATTGTGGATGAGCATATTCAGGGGAGTTTATCTGATCCCATGAAATTTTTTACTGCTAATTATGTTGAGTCAAGTGCACAAACTGATTCAGATATTACTAATGATTTTCTACTTGACTCTATTCAGGTATTGGAAGACGATGAAGAACTGGGAACACTGGAAGAAGAAAAACATGAAGAAGCACCCAATTTGGAGTTAAAAGCTTTGCCAGAAGGACTGAAATATGCATTTCTAGAAGATAATCAAACTTATCCTGTGGTAATTTTTCTTCTCTCACAAGCGATCAAGAAGGTAAACTTTTAAATTGTTGAAAGAACATAAACTGGCAATTGGATGGACTTTAAAAGACATAAAAGGTATTAATCCATTAATTTGCACACATCGAATACATCTAGAAGATAATGCTAGGACATATCGTCAACCCCAAAGAAGATTAAACCCTCACATGAAAGAAGTAGTAAAAACTGAGGTCCTTAAACTTCTTGATGCAGGCATTATCTATCCTATTTCTGATAGTAAATGGGTAAGTCCTACACAGGTTGTACCTAAAAAGTCTGGAATCACTGTTGTAAAAAATGATAAAGGGGAATTAATCCCAACTCGCATTTCATCTAGTTGGCGTATGTGCATTGATTATAGAAAATTAAATGACGCAACTAGAAAAGATCATTTCCCTTTGCCATTTCTTGACCAAATTTTAGAAAGAGTAGCTGGACACCCTTATTATTGTTTTCTTGATGGTTACTCAGGTTATTATCAGATTCCCATTGCTTTAGAAGACCAGGAAAAGACCACATTCACATGCCCCTTTGGAACATTTGCATTTAGAAAAATGCCATTTGGACTTTGTAATGCACCTGCAACATTCCAACGATGCATGTTGAGCATATTTAGTGACATGGTTGAACACTGTTTAGAGGTCTTTATGGATGATATAACTGTCTTTGGAAATTCATTTGATAATTGCTTGACTAATCTGGAAAATGTTTTGAAAAGATGTAAAGAAAAAGGACTTGTGTTAAATTGGGAAAAATGCCATTTCATGACTGATTCAGGAATTGTTTTAGGACACGTTGTGTCGTCTAAAGGTATTGAGGTTGACAAAGCAAAAATAGAGGTCATTTCTAAATTACCATCACCAAAAACAGTCAGGGACATTCGTTCTTTTTTAGGACATGCAGGATTTTATAGGAGGTTCATTAAAGACTTCAGTACCATATCCAGACCCTTATGTAACCTCCTATTAAAAGATGCAACATTTGAATGGACAGAAGAATGTCAAAAATCATTCCAAAAAATTATCAGTCTTTTGACTTCTGCTCCTATTATGCAATCCCCTGATTGGTCATTGCCCTTTGAGCTAATGTGTGATGCTAGTGATTATGCAGTTGGTGCAGTTCTAGGGCAGAGAAAGGAAGGTAAACCGCATGTGATATATTACGCTAGTAGAACATTAAACAGTGCACAAATGAATTACACTACCACAGAAAAAGAACTACTTGCTGTAATATTTGCATTGGATAAATTTCGATCATATTTAATCGGTTCTTCAACTGTTGTTTACTCTGATCATGCTGCTGTAAGATATTTGATGTCTAAACAGGATGCCAAGCCAAGATTAATACGGTGGATTTTTTGCTTCAAGAATTCAATATCACAATCAAAGATAAAAAGGGGGCAGAGAACGTGGTTGCAGATCACTTATCGAGACTCACAAACGAGTCACTAATCGATACCACTCCTATCAATGACTCTTTCCCGATGAATTTTTATTTTCGGTAAATGTAATGCCTTGGTATGCTAATATTGTCAATTTCCTTGCGACAGGAAAGATACCCCCAGACTGGAGCCAACAAGATAAGAGGAAATTTTTGACCGAAGTCAAAAGATTCTACTGGGATGATCCTTATCTGTTTAAATGCTGCCCTGATCAAATTTTCAGACGATGCATACCTGACAGTGAGATAAGTGGTGTTATTCAATTCTGTCATTCAGAAGCATGTGGAGGTCATTTCTCATCTAAGAAAACCGCTGCAAAAATCTTGCAGTGTGGATTTTATTGGCCCACCATTTTTAAAGATACATACACTTTCTGCAAAACTTGCGAAAATTGTCAAAAGTTGGGATCTATTTCAAAAAGAAACATGATGCCTTTAAATCCCATCATTGTCATCGAAATCTTTGATTGTTGGGGGATAGATTTCATGGGCCCATTTCCACCATCCTTTGGGTTTTTATATATTTTAGTTGCAGTCGATTATGTTTCAAAATGGGTCGAGGCAATTCCTTGTCGGAACAATGATCACAGAACTGTGATCAAATTTTTAAAAGAAAACTTGTTGAGTCGATTTGGAATTCCTCGGGCCATGATAAGTGATGGAGGTAAACACTTTTGTAATAGACCTTTTGAATCTTTAATGAAAAAGTATGGAGTCACACACAAAATTTCCACCTCTTATCACCCTCAGACAAATGGACAAGTAGAATTAGCTAATAGGGAAATTAAACAAATTCTACAAAAAACGGTTAACCCAAATCGCAAAGATTGGTCTCTTCGACTAACTGATGCACTCTGGGCATATCGAACAGCTTTCAAAACATCCTTGGGTATGTCTCCCTATCGTCTAGTTTATGGAAAACCTTGTCATTTGCCTGTAGAACTTGAGCATAAAGCATTTTGGGCTATTAAAGCATTTAATTCAAACCTTGAAAATGATGGTCATGAACGTAAATTGCAACTAAATGAAATTGAAGAGTTAAGGAATGATTCATATGAAAATACGAAAATTCTTAAAGCCAAAACTAAAGCCTTTCATGATAGTCGAATTTCCCGAAAAATATTGAAGTTGGTCAAAAGGTTTTGCTTTATAATTCTCGTCTTCATTTATTTCCTGGAAAGTTAAAATCCAAATGGAGTGGCCCATTTATTGTGAAACATGTTTACCCATACGGGGCTATTAACATTGAGAATCCTAGGGACGGTGATGTATTTAAAGTAAATGGACAACGTCTGAAACCCTTTTTGGAGTACTCAAAATTTAAAGAAACTTTTTTCCTATCAGACCCAATATACCTTGATTGATGTAATTTCCATTGTTCTTAGTGTTCTTGTTGTTTTATTTTATCTCGCACCCCGGTGAAGCAGCGGATAACGGTACTCCGTGACTCAAGTCGGTTATTTCAGTTCCTAAAAATACTGATACCCTACAAACTAAGGTATGGAAGAAACTCTCGAAACCCTCCATAAATATTTTCCTGCACTTCCCCGAAAGGCTCTGATTAAAATTTACAAAGCCCGCACAGAAAGATTGAGAATTCTTATGATTCATAGTATTCCTAATGATATTCGTTGGGTAATCGAAGCAAGGGTTCGTTTGGCAGGTGAGTCACCTGACTCCTTCATTCCTTACATGCCTGGTTTAGGGAAAAGCACCTATTCTAAAAAACGAAGAGCTAAACAAATGGGTGTTTGTTATAAGTGTGCACGTTGTACGTGCAACACTCGTTGTCGTTCTTTAGGAATGGTGTCTGATAATCGTGAGGATAAAATACAATTCATTAGGGATGGACTGAGTAAAGCCTTTTGATGATATATCATTGACTCTTGAGACGCATCCTAGTGGATATGTTCATCGTGAAATTCTCAGATTACGCACACAATTTCATAAAGAAAGACAACCATACAGTCTCGGGAATCTGACTTTAAAAGACCCTGTTTGCCAATTTATAAGAAAATTGGATGGGAAGCCTATCCCCGACCCATAGAGGGCGTTCAAGCCGTTTCTGGACGTAAAACCAGAGGAAGATGTGAGCCACAATCACAACTGCCAGTATATATTATTGCATTGATTTTCTTTATTTTAAATTATTGTTTTCCTTTACTTTTTGCCGACAGTATCTAACATTTTTTTTCACGATCTGTTTTTCTGATAGTTGTCATTTTGCAGATATTAGTGCATTTCTCACTCACCCTTTTCAGGATCTATAAATTCAGCTCGTCATTTCCATTTCCTCAACACATCTAGCTAAGAGAGGCAGCACAAATGGAGACAACTTCAAAACGACGATTCACTAATATCTGTGTATTTTGTGGAACTAGCTCCGGAACTAAACCAGAATTTGTTGAGGGAGCACGAGAATTGGGTAGAGTTATGGCAAACAGAAATATGCACTTAGTATATGGCGGTGGAAATCTTGGATTGATGGGGTATATTATCAAAGCTGTACAAGAAGGTGGAAGTCAAGTTTTGGGGATCATCCCAAAACCTTTAACAGAAAGCCACATCATCGGAAAATCAAATGGAGAAGAATGTATTGTCCCAGGTATGTCTGAAAGACTCACTGAAATGATCAATCATGCTGATGCTTTCATTGCTTTACCAGGTGGGCTCGGAACGTTGGAAGAAATATTCACTGTTGCGTCATGGGCAAACTTGAATATTCACCAAAAACCTATTGGGCTGTTTAATGTTAATGGATTTTTTGATTTTCTTTTTGTATTTCTTGAAGATGCCAAAAGAAATGGGTTTATTTCAAAACCGGTAAGGATATCTTCTTAACTGCACGAACAGCTGATGATTTAATTGACCAACTCTTAGCTTATGAACCAAAAATCGACCTATTCTTTCCAAGTTGAACTGGTCTGGTAACGATCGTGGCAAAAAGCGCAAAGTAAACCTGGACCTTAATCTGTAATCTTTAGTTATTCCACAATAACCAGGTGATATCTTCTAAACTCTTTCTTTCTTTCTTTAAACATTGGGGACAATGTCTCATTTTGGTGGGGAGAGATGATAGTTTAGGAAATAAATAATTTTCATGTTTATGTATGTTTCATTGATGTTAGTTTTTACTGTGTTGTTATTTTGTGTGTAAAAATATATCCATATATATACACACAAACTAACAACAAATTTGTTTTCTAAACCAAGTGGAATTGTGTAAGGAGTTTTCACTCCTGAGACGCACCTCAATATAATTCGTAAAAAGTTATTTATCGTTCCTTTCTTTTTTGAATTATTTAAATTTGTGAATTCTCCATAACATTGATTAAATTTGATCTTTATATGCTCGTCTGGCTGATATTATCAACAATATGGTAACATATGACCATGGGTGGTAAGTGAAAATTTTGTAATATTCAGTTCTCTAATTTGTTGGAGGTAACACCTAAAAGCAGTGAAATTTCTTATTTTGCAAAAAAAAAAAAAAAAAAAAAAAAAAAAAAAAAAAAAGAGAAGTTTGAATAAAGTTCGTTTCGTAGCCTTTCTAACCCGCAATTAAGTCCGAAGGGGTGTTTTAACACTTAGTACCCTAAGACCATCTGGTCTGGGAATTACTGGCCCAAAGCTCGTTACAAGGGTTAAAAAGAAAGCTTAAGGAAATCGGACACTATTTATCTGAGATCCGAGCAATTAAGCCCGTAGGGGTGTCTTAACACCTAGTGCCCTAAAACCAACTGGTTTGGGAGTCACTGGCCCAAAGATCGATATATGGATTGAAGATATATTTTAGACAATGTTTATCTGAGATCCGAGCAATTAAGCCCGTAGGGGTGTCTTAACACCTAGTGCCCTAAAACCAACTGGTTTGGGAGTCACTGGCCCAAAGTTCGATACATGGATTGAAGATATGTTTATAAATAAACTTTCACTGCCAAAAAAAAGTGTAAACTCTAATATAATCTTAGGACAAAAATATTACACTCTTTTCAATAATACTTGTGATATTGTGGGCACAATATATTGATTAATACCTTGTTTTATGAGTATATTGAAGAATGGTAAAAAAGTACAGGAGAAGTCATTTATTTGATTATTCAGAAAAAAAGAAAACAATTGTTGACTTAGATAAGATTTTTCTTCCGCTTGAATTACTAGGGACTAGTAATAAGCTGGTTGGGGGGTGTGATGAATACTAAAAAGTGCATATTTATTAGACGATAAGTTAATCATTTTACACTTATAGTTTCACTAAACCCCTTAAATTGACACATTTGTGTAAATATTTTAAAGTTATGCTTTGAGTGCTTTTACTGTGTTATTTTATGTTTTTGTCAGGAAAAATACTGCTCGGAAGCTCGACGGGACAAATCAGACGAAAAAAATATATTCTGCAAGCACGTCGTAAAATCTGCAAGCACGTCGTAAAATCTGCAAGCACGTCGTAAAATCTGCAAGCACGTCGTAAAATCGGCAAGCATGTCGTAAAATCTGCAAGCACGTCGTGACACGTGGAACCTTTATGTCGCGACACGTGTCCCCAACGTGGCTTCACCATTCTCTGACACGTGTCCCCAACGTGGCTTCACCATTCTTTGACACGTGTCCTCAACATGCATTTGCTGGTCTGGGCGGCGAATTTGCCTATAAAAAGGAGCTTCCGGCATTAGAAATTTTCATACTTTCTTTCCTGATTCATCTGTAATCCTTGGAGAGAGAGTGTCTTGTTTGTTTACTTAAAGCTTTTTGTAATGTTTTTTTCTTTCAATAATAAAAGTACGAATATGTTTTATTACAAAATGAGTAGCTAATTTCTTTTCTGCTGGAGTAAGGGTGAAGCTTTTATAATGAGAACATAAATTAAACTCGCTTTTATTATAATAAATAAATTGAAATATAATGATTAAAACTTGATTTAAATCTAGATTAATTATTGACAATCTTTATACCGCCTTTATGGCTGGTTTTATCTTTATACCGCCTTTATGGCTGGTTTTATATGTCTACCGCCTTTATGGCTGGTTTTATCTTTATTCCGCCTTTATGGCTGGTTTTATCTGTCTACCGCCTTTATGGCTGGTTCTATCTTTATACCGCCTATATGGCTGGTTTTATACGATTTTGGCATAATTAAGTACCTTGGTAGGACTTGTTATAGACAAACGGTATCACCGCCTTTATGGCTGGTTTTCTATTTTTGGCATGCTTGGTACCTTGGTCGGACTAATTATTGACAGAAATGACTACCGCTTTTATGGCTGGTTCTTTATTGGCATAATTAATTCTTGTAATAAATTAAGTGGGTATAAAAAGACAATTTATAAATTATTATAAAGCGAGATTTATAAATGTTTAAAAGACTAAAAGTGGATCCCCTAACTCCAGCATTTCCTTATATTACTGTATTTCAACCTAAAATCCTCCAACTACTTCAACAAAGCAAACTTTTCATTCCCGTACTGTTAAATATTCTATTTTGCTAAATCTCTTCTCTGTGGATCGACCCCGGACTCACCGGGTTATTTTATTACTTCGACACTCTTATACTTGGGAGTAAAAGACCACTTTTCGAGCGTGTCAAGAACATAAATAAATAAGCACAGCATATGAACTAAAGGCGGCAGTAATAGTGATGACAAACAACATGAATGAACATGTCAGAGTAAAGAGAAGAGTTCATAACACTTACAAATGACTGTAGAGGGTGTAGATAACTCGAATGAAGGCGTAATAGTGTACGGAAAAATTCGGTGAATATAACTTTATTCTTCAGACTTTAGTACAAAAGAAGAGTGAAATAGTGGCTTGTGTAGCAAGATCGTTTCTTATATGGGAACTCACCAAAACCATTGCATCTGAGCGATGAACCGTCTATAAGGATCAATAGTTAAAAGCGCCATAATTCGCCCCTTCGTACAATGTTAAGAGTTGGTGACAACCCTAGCATTAATTATTATAAGACATCCGTCTCTATCTGGAGCGAAAACACAAGGCATCGTTCTGCCACTCACCATAGCGATACAACATGCGGAAGAATTATTACTCTTCGTCACATTGAAGCTCGTTAAGATCGCACTACCTTTGATCTTTTATTATCGCGCTGTCGATCTTCCACCAAGCTAAAGACGTCTCAGAAACTGGGGGGTTAATGTTATGGGTAAAAACGAGCTCAAAGTCAGAATAAGTCCAATCAAGTAAAACAGATCCACTGGCACAAAAAACCCAAATAGAGGAGGAATTCGACCCACAAGACCTAGTACCAATTTGAGCACGCAAGCTCTGAGGAGCCACCATTAACCTTGTTGAAGTCACTGGAATGTAATCTTGTTCGGGAACATCTGACCGGTGCGTAATCACACGCGTATAACGCAAGCGCACATATCGTTCAAGTAGTATAAAAAATATCGATCCCACGAGGACGTAATACCTAATCTATTAATTTTATGAGGTCAAATGATTACTAGTATCTAACAGGTTGATTGATTGATTGGGAATGGTGAGGATTTTAAGTTTAAAAATAAGAAAATAAAATTGCGCAGAAGTAGGGTTGAGGAAAATTCAAATTACTAAAACTATCCAGGGTTGTGATTTCTTCCAATATCTAATTAAAAATGAAGTGGTTATTTTAGGTTTGTGTAATATATCGGTTTACTAACCTGGAACACGAATTATGCAAAAGCCTATGTCGATGGTCAGATGCAAATACCCAGTATACCCAACTTGAACATATGTCCTATGTCCACCAAATTACCTGATTCATTAAGATTAGTTCCAATTGTGGTTACCCCCGCCCGACAGGTATAGTCTATCCTGTAAGGAATCTATTAAAGTGTTATCTATCCTCAAGGAATATCGTGGGCTACTAAGTCTAAGGCTGAAACCTAAAATTCCTTTGTCAAGTTTACTTTAGATTTACCAGATCAATCTTATTAATGGCCAGTTAACAAGACGCATTAAGCTTAAGACTTAATAAGTAAACCTTTAAATTACCCAAACTATAAAATAACCCCTTATAAACCAGTGATATTAGAATTCATCACAACCCTAGATAATTAACTTAGTTACGACGCATAACTAGGGCTAGTACAAACTTAAAAGTAAAAGACATAAAATAAAATGCTGAAAAGTAAATGAAGAAAATTACAATAAAAGAAAATGGTAGGGCTAGAGGATCTACTTTTATCACTACTATTTTAGATATCTCCCTTAATATAATATATTAACTTGTGTGATATTACCAACCAGCCATATAGGCTGTAACATGATTAAGTCAAATTAAGTCCATAAACCAGCCATATAGGCGGAAATTACCAACCGACCAACCAGACGGTATCCATGCTTAGTCAAATTAAAACCAATTTAATATCAATTATCAACCGGCCAATATAGAGATATCCTTGTTAAGTCAAATTTTAAATAGTGAATATATTATAATTATAGAGAGTAATCTAAATAGCAGTAATAAAAGTTTTACCTTTCACCCTAGCAGTGGGAAGTTACCTCCTTATGTTGAATAGTAAAAACTGAAAAAGTAAAGAAAGTAAATTATTATTACAGAACGTAATTAAAATTAATTACAAAACAGAAATTAAAAGAAACTAGATATAAAACTCCCTATTTACATCAGAGAATTCAGAGAGGAAGGTACATCTGAAATCAGAAAAATGAGTTGTATTTATAGGCCTCGGTAAGGTGTGCGTGTCGCGTCGCGACGCGCCACGTGTCAACTTCTGGTTAGCTGCTTCAGATTCTTATCTGATGACATAACGATGAGGATAATTGACTCAATAATGGTGCTGACGTGGCGGTGACGTGGTGACACGTGGCGAAAGTGATTTTCGGCACCGTAGGATTGCGACACGTGGCACGCTCTGATTGGATGATGATGACATATCGATGATGTGGCGAGTTGACTCGGTCAGCTACTGATGTTCACGATGACGTGGCTGACACGCGGGATGACACATGGCGATGGTGATTGTCGGCACCATAGAATGTTGACACGTGGCACGCGCGTACGTTAACGGATTGGCTGTGATGTTGACACGTGGCAGGCGCACGTTAGCAAGTCAAACTTTTCAGATTCTGACACGTATCCCCCGGCGTACATTAGCAACTCATGGCGCATGTTAGGCGTCGGAACCTCGAAGGCTTGCGAGTCGCGACGAGCAAAATTACCAAATTGTCCTTTTCTCCGTTTTTCACTATTTTTGCCCCAAATCACCTCCAAAGAGTCCTGAACTTTATTTATCTATAAAATACCACAAAAAACACACCAAAATATTCACAAAACTCAAGAAACTATACAAATATTAAGTTAAATGAGTGGGAAATAGTGATATAATTACCACTCATCACACCCCCAAACCTAATATTTGCTAGTCCTCGAGCATAACACAGAATAAAATAACATAACATCTTTAAAACTAAGCCACTTTCGTAGGGATCACGGTTGCATTTAGCGTATGCAACAAGCCTTTAAACCCCTAGGTGTCCCTAGTGGACGAGTTGTAGTCTCGTGAGGGTTTACAGCAATGATACCCACAAACATTTTACAAAAGTAAAAAGGTAGTGAAACTAATGCACACAAAAGCAAAAGACAAGAGAAAAGAGAATAAAGAAGTTAGTGATTAATCAGGTGAAACATCTACTCCAAGTCACTAGTTGTTTTCTTTTTTTCTAAATTACCGAATAAGTAAATTCTCCAATTATATTTACCATTCTCCATATACACATCCAACAAAATATTAATCAACTAATTTTTGCCCACAACAGTCACAAGTGCAGTTGATAAGAGAGTAATATTTTTGTCTTAAAGTTTTATCAAAATTCACACCTTTTGCAGTAATGTAATAATTTTTCTGATTTTATTCTTTGATTTTTTGAATTTTTTTTATTTATATACAATAACTTCCATCTATGTAGCGAGTGTTGGGTCAGTGGCTCCCAAACCAGTTCGCTTTAGGGCACCAGGTGTTAAGACACCCCTACGGACTTAATTACTCAGACTCATATATATATATTTTTGCAACATTCTTGATCCATGTAGCGAGCTTTATGCCAGTGACTCCCAAACTAATTGGCTTTAGGGAACTAGGTGTTAAAACACCCCTACGGACTTAATAAATCGGATCTCAGACGTTTTTTTTTACTCCATTGTTTTTTTATATGCTTCCTCCAATTAAACTAGAGCACTGAATATTACAAAATTTTCAATTACAGCTTATGTCTGTATGTTACCATGCATGTTGATAATACCTGCCAACTGAGTATATGAAGATCCATTTTAGTCAATTTATGGAGAATTTACAAATTAAATAATACAAAATGAAATAAATAAAAACTAACTTATTTAAAAAATGGGTTGAAATACGTATCAGGAATGGGAACTCCTTAAACAACTATCTCTCACCAATTTCACATTTTTAGTCAAAATAAAAATAAAAATAAAAACGCAAAATATTTTTGTAATTTTTGAAAAAATTTCATTTTTTTGTATTTTTCAAAAAAATTTGGATAAAAGTAAAAAAACACACAACTAAAAACAAGATACTGATCAACTAATTCCCTCCCTCAAACCTAAATGAGACATTGTCCCTAATATCTTAAACAGTAGAAGAAGAGTTTAGAAGATAGTACCTAGTTAACTGAAATTCTACACGAAAAGTTAAAGGTTAAGATCCAGATTAATCCGACGCCTCTTACCACGATCGTCCTCAGACCAATTTATCTTTGAAATGATAGAATCAATTTGTGGTTCATAGGCTAAGATTTGGTCAATTAGATCTGGAGCAGTTCTGGCAGTGAAGAGGAGTTCTTTTAAAAGGTTTGACACGAACCCATTCTCCGGGCATCATCAAGAAACACACAAAGAAAATCATAAAATCCTTCAACGTTGTACAGTCCAAGCGGTTTCTAGTGTATGTTCAGGTTCGCCCAAGATAACACTGTAAAAATTTCCTCCAATGTACCCAAGCCACCTGGCAAAGCAATAAAAGCATCAGCACAGTTAATCATTTCTACCAGTCGTTAAGACATACCTGGCACAATTAGTTTTTCTCTGTTTGATGGTCCAATAATATTTGCCTCCGCCAAGGGTTTTGGGATGATTCCCAAGACTTGACTGCCTCATTCCTATACAGCCTTTGAAACGATCCACATTAGTCCAATATTGCCCCCGCCATATACTAAGTGCATATTCCTTGCAGCTAAAACTCGACCCAATTCCTGTGCTGCTGCTACGTATCGTGGTTTAACATCAACACTAGTACCGCAAAACACACAGATGTTTTCAACTCGTCTTCTTGAAGTGGCTTCCATGTTTTACTCTAGATGTCTTCAAAAGTACAATGATGAGTTGAATTTATAATACCTGAAAAGGGTGAGTAAAATAATAGCATTAGTACCTGCCAAATGACAATTATTAGTTAAACAGTAAAATAAATCGTGATAGTCAAAAAGGTCTGGATCCTGTAGGAGAAAATAAAAGAAAACAACAAAACAAATCACAATTATTAGGAAAAGACAAAGAGATATAATATGTACAAGAAACGTAGCGGCCTGATTGACGTCTATGCGTCAGGGACAAGCTTCCCATCCAATTTTCTTATAAATTGGCAAACAGGGTCTTTTTGAGTCAGATTCCCGATACTTAACTGTTGTCTTTCTTTTTGGAATTGTGTATGTAATTTGCGAATGGCTATATGAACATATCCACTAGGATGCGTCTCAAGAGTTGAAGATATATCATCTACAGACTCCTTACTCAAGCCATCCTAATGAATTTAATTTTGTCTTCGCGATTATCAGACACCATTCTTAAAGAACGACAATGAGTATTGCAATTCCAGAGTGTACATTTATAACAAACACCCATTTGTTTAGCTCTACGTTTCTTTGCATAGGTGCTTTTTCCAAAACCGGGCAAATAAAAATTACAAGAATCAGAATACTCACCTGCTAATCGGACTCGTGCTTCGATTATCCAACGAATGTCAGTTGAATACCTTTGATCATCAGTAGTCTCATTCGTTCCAAGCGAGCTTTGTAGACTTTCATCAGAGATTTTTGAGGGAGAGAAGGAAATTGCTTGTGAAAATTTACGAGAGCTTTTTCCATCGTGAAATGACTTTACCTGTAAAAATTAAACAAAGAAAAATAAAACACACCAGATCACAATATATACACAAATTACATGGGTTGCCTCCCAGCTAGCGCTAAGTTTAAAGTCGTCAACTAGACATGACTGCCTGAACATTATGCTGGATCTGAAAGTATGATACTTTCTTTTTGTCGCTCAAATGATTCTCCCCAATAGTATTTGACACGCTTGTTTTTAACCTTGAATGTTTTGTTGGAGTCAGGACCATGTATCTCAACGGCTCTATCTGATAAAACCTTGGTAATTAGGAATGGACCTGACCACCGTGATTTTGGCTTCCAAGGGAAGAATTCCACCCTTGATTTGTTTAACAGTACCTTCTGCCCTGGTTCCAGTTGTATGCACAATAATTTATCATCATGTCTCTTCTTGGCATTTTCTTTGTACAATTTGGCATTCTCAAAGGGCTGTATGTGAAATTCTTCCAATTTGTTGAGCTGGTGGAACTGTTTCTCTTCTGTTTCTTGTAGTGTAAGAATCTGCGTCTTTAATGCACAATATGCTTTATCTTCAGGCTCTACAGGTAGTTGACATGTTTTAAGTTTGTCAATAGAGCTTTTCCTTTCATCAGAATTCTGGATGGTACTATGTATTACATCAAGTCTAAAACATTCCTCCTTCTTTTCATCATCTGGGAAATTCATGGCCTTGAAAACATTGAATGTTACTTCTTGGTCCTGTACCCTCATGGTTAATTCTCTTTTTTGTACATCAATAATAGTTCGACCTGTAGCCAAGAACGGTCTCCCGAGGATGATTGGCACGTCTGTTTCTTCCTCCATATCAAGGATAATAAAATCTGCTGGGAAAATGAATTTGTCAACCTTGACCAGCACATCCTCAACTACGCCTCTTAGAAATACGAGCGTTCTATCAGCAAGTTGTAGAGAGACTGAAGTTGGCATTGTTTCTCCAATATGCAATTTCTTGAAAATAGAAAAAGGCATCAAGTTAATAATTGCACCTAGAACACACAAAGCCCTACAGAAATTATGCTCTCCTATGATGCAAGGAATGGTGAAACTGCCAGGATCTTTCAACTTTGGGGGAAACTTCCTTTGAATGATAGCACTGCATTCTTCTGATAATGATACTGTCTCGTAATCTCCCAATCTCTGTTTTCGTGAAAGAATGTCTTTCATGAATTTGACATAGCTGGGCATTTGTTCCAACGCTTCTGTGAATAGAATGTTGATGTGCAGCTTTTTGAAAATTTCCAAGAATCGAGCAAACTGCTTGTCTAGTTTGTTTTTCTGAAGTCGTTGTGGAAAAGGTTGAGGTAGAGTGATTCTTTCTGGTTCTTTTTCCTTTGCTTCTTTTTCCTCCATCTGTTGTTTTTCTTCTTTTGGAATATCTTCAATTGTTTCCATGATTCCAACATCTTTGTTGATTTCATTACCGCTTTTTAACATGATTGTACATCAATAATGGTTCGACCTGTAGCCAAGAACGGTCTCCCGAGGATGATTGGCACGTCTCCGTCTTCCTCCATATCAAGGATAATAAAATCTGCTGGGAAAATGAATTTGTCAACCTTGACCAGCACATCCTCAACTACCCCTATTGGAAATACGAGCGTTCTATCAACAAGTTGTAGAGAGACTGAAGTTGGCATTGTTTCTCCAATCTGCAATTTCCTGAAAATAGAAAAAGGCATCAAGTTAATACTTGCACCTAGATCACACAAAGCCCTACCGAAATTATGCTCTCCTATGATGCAAGGAATGGTGAAACTGCCAGGATCTTTCAACTTTGGGGGAATCTTCCTTTGAATGATAGCACTGCATTCTTCTAATAATGCTACTATATCATAATCTCCCAATCTCCATTTTTGTGAAAGAATGTCTTTCATGAATTTGACATAGCTGGGCATTTGTTCCAACGCTTCTGCGAATGGAATGTTGATGTGCAACTTTTTGAAAATTTCCAAGAATCAAGCAAACTGCTTGTCCAGTTTGTTTTTCTAAAGTCGTTGTGGAAAATGTGGAGGTAGAGTGATTCTTTCTGGTACTTTTTCCTTTGTTTCTTTTTCCTCCATCTGTTGTTTTTATTCTTTTGGAATATCTTCAATTGTTGCCTTGATTCCAACATCTTTGTTGATTTCAGTACTGCTTTTTAACATGATGGCATGACATTGCTCCTTTCCCATGTTCCTTGGATTTGGCTCTGTGTTGCTAGGAAGGGTACCTGGCGGTCTGTAACTCTGAGCATTGGCCAGTTGTTCAATTTGATTCTCCAGTTCTTTGATGGAAGCGGATTGGCTTTGAAAAATAGCATCATATACTGCTTCTTCTGTTGTGTGTGCCTGCTGGTTCCCTTCTTGGTAGTGGCAGCTCGTGTTTGGTTTGTGGGTCTTGGCTGTTGTTCTCGGCAGTTGGCTCCTCTGAGTTGGGGTTTGCTGTTGTGTTGGTTTGAAGTTGGTGTTTGATGCTCTGAAGTTGTTTTTTTAGGTCTCAATTTTGGAGTTCATTTTTTCTTGATGAGTTTCCCAAGCGATGTGGGATTTGGTTCTCATGCGTGAAGGATATGGCTTGGGCTGGGTTGTGGTTTTCTTGCCTTAGTTTTCTTCGGCCGATTGTGGTCTGTTTTGCTGCTTTGGGCGTTGGCTTATTGGCGCTGTTTGGGCTTGGTTTAGTGCTGTGGGCTTCTTCAAGTTTTGGTTTATCTGCCATGGCCTGTGCGGTTTTGGAGTGAAGATTGTTCCCTTGGGCTGTTTGGGCTTGTGGGCTGTAGTCTTAGTCCTTTTTTGTGCAATTAAGGGCTTGCTAATTTTGCTTGGCGTTTCTAGTAGCGTGTTGGGCGGGTTGTTGTGCTTGAAGGGCTCAAATGGGCCGTCGTGAGTTTCAATGGGCTTATTTAGGCAGTCTGCTGCTTGTAGTTCGGCGTGGGCTTTTATTTCGGCTTGTGGTTTCTGGTTTTGCTTGCCTGCTGCGTGGGCTGGCTGGTGGCGTTTGAGGGCTTCCTTCTCCTCTGCGTTTTGGACTGCGTAGTTTTCCTTTCGTTTTTGTCTTTGGGCTGTTTTTGCGTGAGCTGTTTGTTCATCTCTGTAGCTTTGGCTAAGGTTTTGTTGATTGCCGTCTTTTGGCTTCATGGGCTTTGGTTTTCTAGGGCCTTGTTTTGTATGCTCTTGCATTTTGTTTCTTGGGCCTTGTATTCGGCTTTTTGAACTTCGGTTCTTGTGGTGCTTTTGCACTTTCCTGGGGGATGCCCCTTGTACGTTTGTACACAAAACACTTTTTGGAATATACTTGTAACCTTTTCCAAAAAAAAAAAGTTCCAATTGTGGTTACCCCCGCCCAACAGGTATATGTCTATCATGTAGGGAAATCTATTAAAGGGTTATCTATCCTCAAGGAAGATCATGGGCTACTAAGTCTAAGGCTGAAACCTAAAATTCCTTTGTCAAGTTTATTTTAGATTTACCAGATCAATCTTATTAATGGCCAGTTAACAAGACGCATTAAGCTTAAGACTTAATAAGTAAACCTTTAATTACCCAAACTATAAAATAACCTCTTATAAACCAGTGATATTAGAATTCATCACAACCCTGGATAACTAACTTAGTTACATCGCGTAACTAGGGCTAGTACAAACTTAAAAGTAAAAGACATAAAATAAAATGCTGAAAAGTAAATGAAGAAAATTACAATAAAAGAAAATGCTATGGCTAGAGGATCTACTTTTATCACTACTATTTTAGATATCTCCATTAATATAATATTTTAACTTGTGTTATATTACCAACCAGCCATATAGGCGGTAACCTGATTAACTCAAATTAAGTCCATAAACCAGCCATATAGGCGGAAATTACCAACCGACAAACCAGGCGGTATCCATGCTTAGTCAAATTAAAACCAATTTAATATCAATTACCAACAGGCCAATATAGCGGTATCCTTGTTAAGTCAAATTTTAAATAGTGAATATATTATAATTAGGGAGATTAATCTAAATAACAGTAGTAAAAGTTTTTCCTTTCACCCTAGCAGTGGGAAGTTACCTCCTCATGTTGAATAGTAAAAACTAAAAAAGTAAAGAATGTAATTATTATTACAGAACGTAATTAAAATTAATTACAAAACTGAAATTAAAAGAAACTAGATATAAAAGTCCTTATTTACATCAGAGAATTCAGAGAGGAAGATACATCTGAAATCAGAAAAATGAGATGTATTTATAGGCCTCGGTAGGGTGTACGCTTCGCGACGCGCCACGTGTCAACTTCTGGCTGGCTGCTTCAGATTCTTATCCGATGACGTGGCGATGTGGATAATTGACTCAATAATTGTGCTGACGTGGAAGTGACGTGGCGATGACATGGCGAAAGTGATTATCAGCATCGTAGGATTGCGACACGTGGCACGCTATGATTGGATGATGATGACATATCGATGACGTGGCGAGTTGACTCGGACAGCTGCTGATGTGGACGACGACATGGCTGACACGCATGATGACACATGGCGACAAGTGGCGATGGTGATTGTCGGCACCATAGAATGTTGACACGTGGCACGGCTCACGTTAGCGGATTGGCTGTGATGTTGACATGTGGCAGGCGCACGTTAGCAAGTCAAACTTTTCAGATTCTGACACGTGTCCCCCGGCGCATGTTAGCAACTCATGGCGTATGTTAGGCGTCGCGACCTCGAAGGCTTGCGTGTCGTGACGTGTAAAATTACCAAATTGCCTTTTGGTCCGTTTTTCACTAATTTTGCCCCAAATCACCTCCAGAGAGTCCTGAAACTTTATTTATCTCCAAAAAAACACAAAACACATCAAAATATTCACAAAACTCAAGAAACTATACAAAATATTAAGTTAAATGAGTGGTAAATAGTGATATAATTATCACTCATCACACCCCCAAACCTAATATTTTGCTAGTCCTCGAGCAAAATACATAATAAAATAACATAAACATCTTTAAAACTAAGCCGCTTTCGTAGGGATCACGGTTGCATTTAGTGTATGCAACAAGCCTTTAAACCCCTAGGTGTCCCTAGTGGATGAGTTGTAGTCTTATGAGGGTTTACAACAATGATACCCACAAACATTTTACAAAAGAAACAAGGTAGTGAAACTAATGCACACAAAAGCAAAAAGACAAGAGAAAATAGAATAAAGAAGTTAGTGACTAATCAGGTGAAACTTCTACTCCAAGTCACTAGTTGTTTTCTTTTTTTCTAAATTACCGAATAAGTAAATTGTCCGATTATTTTTACCATTCTCCATATACACATCCAACAAAATATTAATCAACTCATTTTTGCCCACAATAGTCACAAGTGCAGTTGATAAGAGAGTAATATTTTTTTCCTAAAGTTTTATCAAAATTCACACCTTTTGCAGCAATGGAATAATTTTTCTGATTTTTCTGATTTTTTTTCTTTGATTTTTTGAATTTTTTTTATTTATATACAATATCTTCCATCTATGTAGCGAGTGTTGGGTCAGTGGCTCCCAAACCAGTTGGCTTTAGGGCACCAGGTGTTAAGATACCCCTACGGACTTAATTACTCAGACTTCAGATATATATATTTTTCCAACATTCTTGATCCATGTAGCGAGCTTTGGGCCAGTGACTCCCAAACCAGTTGGCTTTAGGGCACTAGGTGTTAAAACACCCCTACGAACTTAATAACTCGGATCTCAGACGTTTTATTTTACTCAATTACTTTTTGAGATGCTTCCTCCAATTAAAGTAGAGCACTGACTATTACAAACTTTTCAATTACAGCTTATGTCTGTATGTTACCATGCATGTTGATCATACCTGCCAACTGAGCATATGAAGATCTATTTTAGTCAATTTTATGGAGAATTTATAAATTAAATAATTCACAAAACACATCTAGAGAGTCCTGAAACTTTATTTATCTATAAAATAACACAAAACACATCAAAATATTCACAAAACTCAAGAAACTATACAAAATATTAAGTTAAATGAGTGGGAAATAGTGATATAATTACCACTCATCAACATCCACGAGCTCAACCATCCCGAGATAAAACCCGCAAGATGCATTCCATACGACTTGGACACCCTGGACAATACAACCTTCAAGTCGATGTCTGTAGACCATTTCACACGATCCAAAGGCCTTATGAAGCTTAGAACGCGCTCGAAGAATCCAATAAAGGGAAGGCAATTGTATCACCAAAGATCTCTCCCCTATTTCAAGATGGAATTAAATCTCTAAAAAAAAAAAGGATAATTATGGCACATATTTATCTTTAGGAGTTACCACTTCTATTGTAACGCCTCCCCAAACTATAAATAGGGGATGGATCCATTGTAACAAGGAAAAAAGTACAAAAGCTTTGTAGAAATTGAGACAAATTAGCTCTCGAGATTTCATAAACATTCATAAATAAAATCGACTCGTGGACGTAGGCCTTCTGATTTGTTGAACTACGTTAAAGTTGTGTTTCGATCGTTTAGCTGATTTATATTCGGTGTTGACAGGTTTTGACCTTCAACAATATATTAACATTAGAAGATTCGTCCAATATTGACTAATAGAAATACTGTGATATAAAATTTTATTTAAATAATGCAATTTAGTTTTAAGGATTAGTTTGAGAATGTAAATTAACTAGTATTTTTGAAATTATTATTAATAAATTTTAAATAATTTTAACATTGAGATAATATTTTTAATATGATTTTAAAAGTTAAATGAATTCTAAATCAATTTAAAGTTTACATAATAATGTTTGATTTAATTAATTTATTGGTAACTTTGTAAATCCACAAACCTATAGTGGAATTTAACCTAAAAGCTTATTAACAAGATGGACAATTGATAATTTTATATGAGTACGTGATTAAGTTGTCATACCAATTTATTTGGGTTTATTTTATTTTCTTCATGGACAAACTACTCATTCAACCACCAAGATTTAGAATATACATCATAAACAACTGAGAAATCAGAAACACATGCATAAAGTTCTTTGATAAACTCAAAGCCCAATATTCTAGCACTCATAAAATTAATTAAGAGATACATGCGAGACAAAGCATCTTCCACTATGTTCTCCTTACCTTGTTTATAACAGATCACATATGAGAAAATTTCTATAAATTCCATCCAATGTGTGTGGCATTTGCAACTTACCTTGCTCCTTGAGGTGTTTTAATGATTCATGGTCAGTATGAATGATGAATTCTTTTGGCCAAATATAGTACCGCCAAGTCTCCAATACCCTCACCAATGCATACAACTCTTTATCATAATTAGGACACTCAATTTCTCACTGAAGTATGCAATCAGCTTCTTCTCTTGCATTAGTACTGCTTCAATGCCTATGTTTGATGCATCACACTTTATCTCAAACATAGACTTAAAATTAAGTAATGCTAGTACGGGTGCACTGCATAACTTCTTCTTCAAACACTGAAATGATTGTTGTTGCTCTTCAACTCATTAGAAACCCATTGTCTTCTTCACAACCTATGTTAGTTAAAAAAATATAGATGTCTTTATAGACTAGGAGCATCATGAACTTGCTAGCCTTAAATGCTCTCCTCATTTCTTCCTCTCCTAAATAAAAACTATTCTTTACTCTCCAAAGATGCAGCCAAAAGAATGTGACATGATCTACCCAAAAGAAAATGGCCTGCATGCATAGGTACCACATCACATAAAAACCTCATCAGTGTACGGACCTATGGTAAATGTAAGTAACACCTACTTAATAACTTTCATTTCTCTACATTTATTAAGCCATTGTAATCTATAAGGCTTGAGATATTTCAAGCACTTCAATCCCAACCTTTTTACTAATTTCGTGCTAGCCACATTTGTGCAACTCCCCCATCTATAATCATACTACATCTTTTTCCATTCACTATGCACCTTGTATGAAAGATATTCTCCTTTTGCTCGTCCATGTCATCCTCTTATTGTGTGTATTTAAAGCACGTTTGACAATAAGGGTAGGATTTTGTTCAGGGAATGCTGCTCCATTGTGATCACTAGCATATTCTAATTTTGGCATTTCATCTTCTATTTCTTCCTCGTCCTCGGTTTCCACCTCTCCAGTATCTCCAGAGACTAAAATACGCTTATTTAAACATTATGACGAAATATGCCATATTCCCAAACACTTAAAATATTTTATATCTCTATTTCTAGGTGTTAGTACCTCAGACTTCAACCTCACTTCGCTTGGCTCTGCTAGCTCATTCCCCGTTGTAGTACTCTCATCCCTAGGCCTATTATAGTCTCCATCCCTATTTTCATTTCATGTCCATTTTCCTTTCCAAGCTGAAGTAGTTTAGCGAAGTGAATTTAGATGATGTTGACTTCTTTTTCAATTGCCTCTCAACATTGATGGTCATATGTACCATATCTTTTATCTTCATATAGTGATGTAACTCTACTATGTTGGCGATCTCTATTCCAGCCAAAAAACGAGCCATAGTTGCCTCAATATCCTCTAATATATTTGCTCTTATCATTGCAATCTCTATTTCTGTATGATAATCTTCTACACTCTTGGAACCTTAATGTAAGTGTTGTAATTTCTGAAATAATTCTATGTATTAATGGGTAGTATAAATCTCTGCCTCATGAGAGCTTTTAATTCTACCCATGTAGTGACAGGTCTCTCAACGTTTCTCCTTCTGCCAGTGACAAGTTGATCATATCATGTAATGGCATAATCCATGAACTTAATTACTGCTAACTTCATTTTCTTCTCATCAAAATAATTGTAGCAATTGAAGATCAGTTCAATCTTCTTTTCCCACTCCAAGTATACCTTAGGATCGTTCCTCCTTTGGAATAATAGAATCTTCATCTCAATACTACTTAAGCCCTCATCTATATTATCTCGTCTGCCATAATTTCTTCCTTCATGGTAATCCCAATCTTCATCTTCATATCTATCATCGTACCTCATATTATTTCTCTATAAGACTCTCATATTTTCTCTCTTTTGTCCTATGTATCATCAAATCTCATGTCCCTTCTTTAATGTCTCTTCTCGTATCTTCTGTCTTTTGGCCTATATATGTCCTCATTATCCTCTGCTTCCCTCACATCCTCAAACTCATAATTATTTTCTTCCTCATACTCATTAAATCGTACCCTAAGTGGTTGTGGCTCTGTCTGCCCTACCCTAGACTGATGCGGCTCAACAACTCTCCTCTGAACACTAGACAGCTGAACACTAGCCACTTCTCTAGAAAGCCTCTTCACTACTGTATTCATGTTCTCTACCATCTCTGTGAAATTTCTTTCTAAAGCATTAAGTATATCTGAAACACTCATCTCATGGTCTACCATCTCAACTGAGGAATTAGTAATAACAAGGGAAAAATAAAACAATAAATAAAACCTCACCAAACTCATGTGTTTACACTCGCAATGTCACTCCACTCGTGTTTACACTCAAATGGCTTTTATCCAATGATGTGCTCACACACTCTGTCTTTATCACTCAATGAGTTACCTCGAGTTCAGTGAAGAACTATAGACTAATCAAAAAGGTTTGGCCAATGAAGTCCTCAACCACGAAAGCTCCACGAGGGATTTAATGCAGATAATTTAAATGACACGAGAATGCAATAACGGAGACTCGATCAAGAAAAACCTAGAACTAAATTTCAAGATTGTAAAAATAGTGTTTAAGAGAACCCTACTGTGCAAGTAAATAGCCTTAATCCTTTTTTTTTTTTTCTTGTTTTCTCCCTTTTTTTTTTGAACATTCTTTTTTTCTCCTTTTTTTGTTTTGTTTTGTTTTGTTTTTTTGTTTTTTTTACGCTTTCTTTGTTTTTTTTTTTAAATGCGAAACTACTACTTAATTTAACTAATCAAGAAATCAAAAAAAAAAAAAAAAAAAAGGAATATTTTGCACAACAAGAACCTAATCTCCAAGGAATTAACCCTCATATTCACGCTAAAAAAAAAAAGATTCTGTTTTTTTTCCTTTTCGAAATTGTCAGACTTTTTTTTTTTTTAATGACCAACTCAAATTGGGAGACCACCCTGAAATGACTTATTGATTATCCATACAAAAGTGACCTATCAACTTTACAAATCAAACCAAATTTGATATGCATGCAAAAGTCTGAACCGTCAATTTACTAAATTATTGTGTACGCAATTAACGTTCTCCCATGATACTTAGGTCATTTCTTATAAAAGAGACACTCATTTCTTCAAGAATTTAAACTTTTAATAATGGTGGAAATTCTCAAAAAATTCTAAACTTCAACTTTCCAAGTATATAAATATTTGGTTAATTGAATGAATGAAAATGAACCCAAAATCCATTTTTATACGCATGAATGGGTGTCTTTGTAGACACCATTTAGTTCAAGGGTGTAATCCTTCTAAATGTTATACCTCTTCATAATGTCCTTTGAACTCTAGAGATATATTCTTTCATTCTTAGATGATATGTCAATTCAACTTAAATATTTCCTATTAGGCACTTCCTAAAAGACATATCTTTAGTACAATTATAAATATTTTAGAGAATTTTCCTACAATCATTTTATTAATGTATAAGACCACTTTATCTAGTAAGTCTTAGGAACTCTAAACCAAATAGGAAACTAAAATAAAATACTAATTTAACAAAGATTCAAAATCCAAATAGGAAACTAAAAAAATACTAATTTAACAAAAATGCAAAATCCAAATAGGAAATTAAAATAAAAATCCTAATTTAACAAAAATGCAAAATCCAAATAGGAAATTAAAACAAAGTCCTAATCTAATTAAGATTTAAAATCCTCACATCACTCTAATAAGAATTAAGCTCAAGCCCTAATTTAGCCTAGCCCAACAAATAAATTAAAATATTAAATTAAATATCTTCAAATAATTGGGTTATATGAATATAATTTGAACCCACTTCTAATAAGTCCATTTGAAAAGTTATGCTCTATTTGTGTTGCATGGTTTGGCCAAGGTCTTGAGGACTAGACCTTGCATTGCTTCCTTGATCTTCTTAGCTCGTTGCCTCGTGATCGGCCATTTTGGAACATGTAATAGATCAATCTTCTGGGGGAGGTCATTGATTCACATCAAGATATGTATTTTGGTATTGTGGTTTGACCTGTGGTGAGATTAAAAAACTGTGTTTGAGTAAATAACAATTTTTAAATGTTTGGTTAATGATGAGAAATTGCGATTTTTAATCTTGATTTCTTTCAAAAGTTGAGTTTTGCAAAAGCGAAAAATTTAGCTTTTCCCACCATTAAAATATTAAAAAAACGCACCATAATTATTTTGTTAGCACAAATCAAAATTTTTTATAATATCATTTATAAGCCACCGTTTGTTCACCACATTTATAATCGCAACACCAAACAGAGCCTCAAGCATGCGAAAACAATAGAAGTTATCAATTTTAGATTTTTAGGGTTATTATCATTTCACTACTTCAAAATTATGAAATAATAAATTAGTATAAGAAATATTGAGATAATATTTTATTAATATATCTTTACAAAAAAAGTTATTTCACTATAAAATATATTTATTACAAGAAATATTATGTAATAACAAATGAGTATAAGAAATAAAGAGGTATAGCAGTTTATAATAATTGTAATAAAATGTTAAAAAAAAAAAAACTATTACAGCCTAAGAATTCTTACACCCATTTCTTATTCTATTAATTTTTGTAATAGTAAATAATAATAACCCTTGTAATTAATAAATAGTAGTATTGGAAAATTAAACATGGGGTCTTAAAAGCAATCTATTAATAAGAATAGAAAAGAGAAAATGAAATTATTTCAAGTAAAAAACATTGTTAATGATGATTTTCAGACTCGAGAAACTTTGAAATTTGAAGAAGGGTATAAAAGGGTTTACACTTACCAAATTGGGGGTCTAAGATCTTGATAAGGATGAGTCCAGGTAGAAGAACCAAGACGCAGAATGAAGAATCGGCCCGATGAGATTCGGTAACATTTGCACAGATGAGACCAACCCGAGATTGTCAGAAGATCTATTTTTGTGCTCGTAACAACGGTAGTTGGGTGTTAGAAGGTGGTCATATAGGAAGCTCATGAACCTTCGAACATTTATCAAGAATATTCAGGAATTGCGAAGAGAAAGTGAGGGAAGTGAAGGAATCCCGACCCGATCATGTAAAGAAAAGAGGAAGAGGATCCAGTATCAAGTACCTCGGATTGTCGATCTGAGGTATGGAGTATCGTGCTTATTTGTAGGTGATGTAAGCCCTACATGGAAGTACGCTAGAGGCTTATCCCCTGACGCATGGAACAGCGTGGGAGTGGTTGAAATACAGGCTGACACATGGACAAAACGTGTAAAAGTGGGCAAAACATGTTGGAATGATGAATTTTCAAATGGCAGAGGATGGTTGTGACAGACGGCCAGAGCCACTGTTTACAAAGTAGTGGGGAAAAGAATATGGGCAATAATGACAGGGTAACATGAATGACGTCAAGAGTTGGTGTAATAGTGGATCTAGGCGCACTATATAAAGGGGTTGAAGACTCAATTTAAGGGGTTGGTTCGTCTATTAGCATTTTTGATATTTTCACAACTTGTAAAAGAGAGAACAAATCTTAGAGTTAGAGATAGATAAAGCAGGTCGGTCAGACCCAAGTTGGTAATAAAAAGTTCTTCTTTATTTGCATTTGTGGACGTAGGTTGGATCCATTCCACCGAATCACGTTAAATACTTTGTTTACTCTGTGATTTCTTATTCGCTTGCTAAGTTTGTTTTGGTTCCCAACTAACGAAACAAATTCACTTCTTAGGGGAAGTTTGTTCGAGGAGTAGTTTTTCTCGGATTACCCCTGGAACGAAAAACAGTAGTCAACAGTTGGCGTCGTCTGTGGGGAATCAATACGAAAAGAGGCAAACACACTAAGCTGATGGCAGAAGATGGAAACCACAGAACTTTAGAGGCTTGGACAATGGAGTGGATGGAGAAAATGGAAGAAACTCTGCGGAATGAAAGGGAAGACGCTCGAAGAGAGAGGGAAACAACTCAAGCCTTCATGAAGGGTATGATGGAAAAGATTGAGAAGTTAGAGAAGAAGACAGAAGAAATAGGGGAAGTGGGTCCTAGCAGGAAGAAATAGGAAATGGCAAAGGGAAAAATGATCGTCGGAGCAGATGGGGATCGTGGGAATAGGAAGAAGAATACCCAGAGAATGAGATTTGTAGTCGTTGCCAGTGCCTTACCAATAGGAGAGCCGTGGGAAGAAGAAGAAGGCAGGCAAACCCCAAAATCATCCAGCAACGGTCTGTGTTTTGAGGGGAGTGACCTGGAACGATACCAGGAGGAGAGGCATGAGGTTCCAAGCTACGGAATGTACCTTGCTCGCAGTGGAGAAACATCGTTAGAGGTCTCCATCTAGGATTGAGTTGTTAAATGAAATGCAATGACATGAGTTGGAGATTGATGGGGTTCTTACCCATCAGTGTTAATGCTGAACAAGTTTCTCCTAGAGAAATTGTGGCTGTTGTTCGACCTACCAGTCTTCTAGTTCTCTAAAGAACTTGGTTCAAAATGACATCGTTGAGAATTGTTCAGAGATGCGGAGGAAACACTTTCAATAGAGTCTCTTTTAGAATGACCATCAAAGAATTGTAAGAAGGATAATAGATCCCTTGAATATAAATAAGGCTTTCCTTTTTTTAAATAAAAATTTATTCATCTATGCTTGTTAATTATTTGGACGGGAAATACATGTTTAATATTCTTATGAAATACTCATGATCGAAATTCATGAAGGGATGCAAGACATGTGGGAAAAGCACACACCCCCATGGCCCGCCAATCTCAGGTGTCATTATCGAACGCTCGGGCTGGAACATTAATACCCTACAATTTGTTTCTTTGAGGAATTTTAGCATAAACACATGTGTGGCGTTTGGCGCCTCGAGTATCCATAGCAAGCTCGGTGAGTGATTCGGCGTGGTGTTTGGTGCCTCAAGGTAATCATAACGCATATGGATAGTGAATAGCTACAGTACTACGGTACCTCTAGGTTTACATAGCGTGGGGATGGGTAATTCCCCCACGGTGTTTGCCACCCAGTGTTAGAGGTGCATAACACGAGGAAGGCTCACGAGCCTCTATGGCGTTTGTAGCCTCGTGATATGCCTAGAACGGGGAGGGAGAATGTCCCCGCGGTGTTGGCCATCCCATTTCGGATCCGTGGAAGCATAGCATGGGGAAGGCCTGAGGGTCTCCGTAGCACTTGCAGACTCAGGGCCTGCCTAGTATGGGAAAAAGTCTCATGGTGTTAACCGCCCCCTCGATCCGTAGCTCGGTTGTCAGGGACGTTAGACTGTAAGGTTCAAAATTGGTGTTTTGGGTAACATGGGGCAAGACGCTGTCTCAGGCTCCCTTGTTGTTTCTTCTGGGTCAGTACGGGGTATATGATACGTCACCCATGTTGTATTTGTCTTGTTTTTTGTCTTCATTTTTTATTTTGACTGATGACTTAGTGTGGAACGCCAAAACCAGTCTCCATAGAGATCACTGAAGGTTGAAAATCTTCCATTCTGGCTAAGTCTTGGTAAAAAATGTGATGGCTCAAGGCAGCATTCGTTCCGCCGAGACTATATTGAATGGCACGATGAAGGAACATTCCCTTATGGCCAAGTAATTGTATTGACTCGGGGTCGGGCATGCCCCACTGAGGCCTTATTATGAGTTTTGGCATGGGGTTGGAGTTTCTCCCCATGGCCAAGTGTTGATGGCACAATGAGGGAACATTCCATTGTGGCCAAGTAATTATACTGGCTCAGGGTCGGGCATGTCCCACCGAGGCCTTATTATGATTTTGGGCATGGGGTTGGAGTTTCTCCCTCATGGACAACTGTTGATGGCACAAGGAGTGAACATTCTTTTGTGGCCAAGTAATTATATTGGCTTGGGGTCGGGCATATCCCACCGAGGCCTTATCATCATTTTTGACATGGGGTTGGAGTTTCTCTCCCATGGACAAGTGTTGAATGGCACGAGGAGGTTACATTTCCTTGTGGCCAAGTTGATGTACCGGCTCAAGGCCGGGTATACCCATCAAAGCTTCTTTCTGTTTTGATGTCACAATGTGGAAGAAGGATGGGCAAATGCCACTCTATTTGAAGAAATACTAAGTCTGCTAAATGAAAGTATTCCAAAAGTGGAATTACGTGGGGTTCGGGCATCAAAGTTTGTTAGTTGCATGATCCCTTAGAGGAATGAATGGATTAACTTTGATGGAAATGGCTAAGTATTGAAGGAAGTTGTCCCGTCTCGGGTCATTGCTTAATATGCACTTCAGAAATAAAAGAAGAAGATGCAAATATGAAATCCATCCATTCATTTGAATCTAAGTATTTTTTACAAAGGGTCCCCTCGTGGTCACCACAAAAAAGGAACAAACAAAAAAAAACAAAAACATGAAATCAGGCAGTCAAGTAAGAGAGGCAAGATATTCTTCGAGGGCAGCTGAGGAGGTGGAAGGACTAGGAGCTTCCTCGACAGAAGCAACAATAGAGGAGGGGTCGGGGACCTCTTCAGTTGGAGCAATGGATGGGAATAGGTCATGGACCTCTTTAATCGGTTAGCGGATGTTGAGGGGCCGAAAGCTTCCTCGGTAAAAATGGCAGCAAGTGGGGAATTGCAGAGATCCTCTTGAGTATGAGGCATTGAGGACATTGGCTCAGGATCTTGGATGCCCTCGAGGTCTTCTGAAGTTTGGCCAAATGCCTCTTCTTGAGATTTCTCCCTCTCGCACAACTTTATGAGCCTGTGTATCACCTTCAAGACCAGGCCGGGTTAAAGCATATAATATTTCCACACATTCTTCTAACCCTTCTATCTTGGCCTCCCTTTTGGCAGCCTCTAAACGCCTAAGCTGCTTGGCCTCCATCCTGTTCAGATCTTCCGGAGCTTTCTTCAGTTGATTTTCTTTCTCCTCAAACTTGCTCTCAGTTGAGGCAGCCCGCCAAGTTTGTACTTTGAGCTCATCGACTTTTTTGGTCCCCTCAGATCTGACATCGTCCTTCTCCTTTTTGATTATTTCTGAGGCCCTGCGAAGGTAGGTTGTCTCAGCTTGCGATATTTTATATCGTACCAAAAGTGTACAGTGTCAAGTTTTAGTAAATGATGAATATAAGTGTCGAACCCACAGGGATTGAAATCTAATTTACACTAAGTACTATAATTATTAACCTTAACTTTATTTAGACACAAAACTTTAATTCGATTTAATTGAAAAAGTGAAAACAATGATAAATTAAGAAACTAACTGAAATTTACTGCAATATCAATGAGAAGATGAATTCTAGAGTCTGATTTCACATAGCTTTCGACTATGTATTTACGATGTCAATTAACTATTATTCAAAATCTATGTTTATAAGCCAAGAATCATAAATTTATCCACCCTCTTTCCCGAGCAATAGTAAAAATATTGTTAATTATCAAATTCAATATCCCTATAAAAATCCAATGATTAACAATTTATTAAGCCATGTGATTCTGTATTAACAGCTTTCAAATAGTTATAGATTCTCCCGAACTCTATAACTTCCTAGATTATATTTCCCAATTCCTACTCAAAATCCCCTCTCCCGAGTGAAAGATTTCAAACAAAACATAATCATATTTATGGCCAACAAATACGAAGCATTAAAAACAGGAAAACATAAATAAATTGAATAAAAACTGAATAAAGATATTCGGCAGTTAATACATAGTCTCAAGCATCTAGCTACATCAAACTCTAGAACAAGAGATTTAGTTTATAGCTAAATTAAAACACAACATCAATTGTATCCAAAACATAATGATAAATAGAAGAATCTGAAGAAGAAAATAAGATAATGAAACCCGAATCAAATTCCTTATGTTTCCAGACTTCACCGCCTTGTCTCCTTCCTTCTACTTTGATCTCTCATTTTGGAAGTATTAATTTTTATATTTACAACTATGTTGTTGTGTCTCCAAAACGGCGCCAAAAACTTGTTGTGATATTTTATATCGTACCGCAAGTGTATGGTGTATAAATCAGTGAAAGAGTGTCGAACCTATAAGGATTGTGTTCATTCACACTAAATACTACAATTGGTAATCCTAACTTTATCTAGAAAATAATTAATAATGACTTAATTAAATAAATAAAATATAAAATAGTTATATAGGAGGAACCAATACGATAGAGACTCTGGAGTCTGATTTCACCTAGCTATCCCCTATGTATTTGTCATGCCAATTAACTTGTTCAGTTGTATTATTTATAAGTCAAGAATCCTTACGTATTCACTCACTCTCCCGAGTAACGGTGAAAATATTATCAATTACAGACTTCGATATCCCTATAAAAATCTAGTAATTAACAACTCGTTATGTCTTGTGATTCTATGTTAACGACTTCAAAGGAACTATATATTCTCCCGAACTCTATACAACTCCTAGGTCATATTCTCTATATCTATTCAAAATCTCCTCTCCCGAGTGATAGATTCTAAATAAATATCATCTCAATTTGTAAAAACAAACAAGAAACATTAAACTCAAAAGAATATAAATAAACTTAATATAATTTCATAACAAAATTGATAAACAATACAAGGGTTCAAACATCAATTACATCATTCTCCAGAATTAAGGAGTTAGTTCATGAGTAAGGATAAAAATAATAAAAACAAGGTCATGAATCTAATGGAAATCATTAGAGTTCTAAGAAAGAAACAAGAAGATAAAAACCGAATTGAATACCTTCCTCTTCGGACGTCACCACATTTGTCTCCTCTTGTCGCTCTTCAATCCTCCTCATTGGATCTCTCTAAAATAAGTGTTTTGTGTTTTGTGATGTGTATTAGCCTTTTCCTTTAGTCTTAGACGAACTTATGTATTTATAATAAAGCATTGGGGTCATTGTGCATCTAAAAACCCTAAAATTGGTGTTTTTGGACTCCCTGCAGCGCCGTGGCGCCTGAACTTGGGCGCCGCAACGCCAAAGCCACGATAACTTTGTATGGATGTTGATGGGTGTCGCGGCGAATTCCTTTCACTAGTTCCTGCGTCTTGCGTCTATGCTCTTCCCATGATCGTCCGATGCCTCTGTATGGTCCCAAAACACGTATAAATGCCCCAAGATCCATATATTAATGCTTCCAACAAATAAAACATAAAAGAACTACAAAATATATTAAATGATACGGAAACTAATAAAATAGTAAGTTAAGAATGCAGGAATAAGTGAGTATAAACCACACATATCACTTTCATCCTGTTCAGATCTTCCAGAGCTTTCTTCAGTTGATTTTTTTTCTCCTCAAACCTGCTCTCAAATGAGGCAGCCAGCCAAGTTTGTACTTTGAGCTCATCGACTTTTTTGGTCCGCTCAGCTCTGGCCTCGTCCTTCTTCTTTTTGATTATTTATGAGGCCCTACGAAGGTAGGTTGTCTCGGCCTTAGCATCTCCCTCGGACCGTTTGAGGGTCCAGATCTATTCTTTAAGGCCTTGAATTTCAGCTTTGACCTCCTCCAACTGTTTGGACGATTCTTGCTCCCTCTTCGTCAGACGACTTTGAAGCCTTTGTGTCTGACGACCCTCGGAAAAGGGTGTTTGTCTACAAGTCCTTATTTGTGGCCATGAAATAGGCCATCAGCAGCATAAAAAATTGGGTCGGTATGAGAAAATGAATAACCAACAAAGAGATGAGAAGTCAGTAGTGTTGGGGTTATAAGGGCTAAAGGGAATATCGGTAACGCAGCGGAAACGGTGGAAAATCAAATTTTCCGATTTCAAAATTTTTTCTCGGATAAATTAAATAAACATATTTATTTAATTATCCAATCAATAATCAATTATGAAATAAAATTCAATAAATCATATTTAAGTGAATTTACTGAATTACCCTTACACTTGATATTTTTTCCATTTTAGTCCGAAATTGTTCTAATCAATTTTTAATGATTCTAAATCATTTCTAAGATGAACTTAACATGTTCAAAACATTAAAACACCAAGGCAACATAAAAACCCAAAAATCAAGTCTTGGTCGTGAGCCTCACTTGGGTTCCAAAATGTACATTTTGTCATTTCATGCTTCAAAACACATCAAGATGTAATCCAATCAACATGAAACTTTATATGCATCATATACACATCCAAATACACAACATAAATGAAAATCCCCAAATTTGGAAATGGTCATGAACCCTAATTTTTCAATTTCATCAAATTGGACAAATTAGACCAAATTGGTTAAATCAATTACTTCAATCATCATTCTTCCATCCAATCCAAGTCTCAACACAAGGAAACAACTCAAGATCAAATCTAGGTCATTTAAGAGTGGGTCAACAATTCTAGATTAGCAACAAGGTTTCCAAAACCATAAAAGAATACTTATTACGACAATAGTCATAAGCTTCCATCATTATACATGCTCAACACTTCCACCAAACATTTATCCATCAAAAACACAAAGAATAAAGAATAGAGAAACCCTAGAACAACACAAGATGTTGCCAACAACAAGAGGAACAAATTACTCTCTAATGCTAGGTTGGAAATACTTACTTATTTCCAAGCTTTTCTTGATTTTTCATTTCTTTTCTCTCTACCTTTCTTTGCTTTCTTTTAATGGAGTTTTGGTTAAAGTGTATTAGGTTAGAAAACAAATGAAATGAAAACAATATATACTTATTTATTTTTGTGCTTGGCCGAATTTGGCCTTAAAATAAACAAGAGTATTAATTTCATCTTCATTTGATTTTCATTGGATCAACTTGACATAAATATCTAATAAACACTTTATAGATATTTTAATTAAGTCAACAAAGGCAACTAAGTCATTTTAATCAAATATCCAAATGTTAAGATATTTATATTTTAATTAATTTAATCATTTAACAATTAAATAATTAATTAATTAATTAAATACAAATATATTAAATATATGTATTATATTTACATTAAATATCAAATACATATATTCATTTAGGATATTAGTCAAATATCTCAATTTGACTATTAATTAATGTGTATTTAAATTAATCAAGTATTAAATGTAAATACACAATAATTAAGCAAATGACTATCGGGTCCCTTTAGCACGTATCTGGCGTTTAACCTTTAAACGACTTTATAAATAATCAATATTATTTACAAACGTTGCTCTAGTGCTCTACGAGTATGCTTCATTATTGAGACTCTCTAGATTCACGTATATCCGTCACGAAATCCAATTTCGTGTCCATAATTTATCCACCCGTAAATTATGACGATCATAGATAAACTAGCTGAATCATACAGGTCGAGGTCATTGCATACGTATAATCCCTCCGTCACAGGTATCCAGATAATCCCAGAGATATAGATGTGAATGTCAAATCTCTATAGGTATTATCTTGTCGACGTATCTATTAGCAATCTCTAAATAACAATCGGAACTTACTTCCGAAGTATAATGTGGCCACAGATTTAATAGACTGCTAATTATATATGGACTACCTATGCTCTGTATACAGAACTGACGGATCCTATCTTGATACACACAGGATATCCTGAGGATCGATCCACACCCAACGAACAGGCGGAGGTCTGATCTAAATAGATCGGTGACGTGACTGCCATCTAAGTGTGGAGGATGTCTCATACATCCACAGTGGTATCTCAAGTCGAAGGACCACTATGCTATTCAACCCGAGAAGATTCTTATTGACGTTGGTGTACCATCCATTAAGAATCTTCGGTGAGTCGTTCAGTGTTTATCCATTATAAACACCTACACGTCTATACGAGTCTCGCCAGACTCATGGTTCATTGAGATAAACCATCGTACCAAGTCTCGATAAACGACATGTACTGGTCTCAACGGATTTGACTAACCGACCCATGTTAGTAAATCTTGACCAAGAACTATATTTGATAATATACATTTAGCAGTGACACTTCCCAATGTAAATTACAAACTAACTTTGTAACTGTGTACTGCAATATATATTATCAGGCCTTTGTCTAATATATACATATCACTAAACCATATTTAGTTTCGATTTAATCGTAATCAGATCGAATACGTATATAAAAACAAGAGGTGAAACCATAAATAAGTAATATTATGGAATAAGGGGATGTTCGTATTCATGAATCAGACATAAATACGGTCCGGATTGGCGCTCTGAGCACCAACCCCAACAATTTCTCCCACTTTCTCTAGTGCCAATCTACGGTATCATATACACATCTCAATGTGTATCGTATGCACATGGCCCTCAAAAGCTCACCCAGTACTTAAGAGGTAGGCAACAAAAGCAGGTCCGCTATGACATATTGAGTTTTTCAAACAAACTCCATCGTTTCCAATAGCTAGCATCATTCATATTTTGTAGAATCTAAATTATACATTAATATGACTTTGATGCTACATCAGTATTGTGCTACAACTACTGAGTTGTCATAGTATTTAGGGATCAAATCCAAAATACTATGTGGACAACCCCAAGCACAACACCAATATAAAACTTCTAATTTATAAGGTCATTATGCAACTTCATAAGTCAATACTTCATAAGTTGCATTTAATTCCATTGAAAAAATGGAATCATGCGTGACACTCCCACTGCAAATTTTGTGACTCTTTATAATGTAGACTGTCTAACGTCATAATTAGTCTCAAAACTAATCTGACCCTAATGGTTGCAGACTGTATTCTCCATGAATTATAAACTCGTTCTTAATGTCTCAAAGATCACAAAGAACGTGTTTCAAGATCCATCCAATGGTCTATAGGGTATCAAAATAACTCGTAACAATTACGATTAAATCGATATCTTTAATCGCACATAATAAAGTATTCATTATGTCATCATCAAATGATACATAAAATTGATTAGACATTCTAATCAATATCTCTTTCGAAAAAGGAATTATCCTTTACGAAAGATGAATACTTTATATAATACACACAATAACTGTCCAACAGTTATACTAACTATCATACAGATAGCCTAGTTATGTCCTTTATTAGATCATATCTAATGTACGAATAATAGGAGTATCTCACAAGTCTCTTGGTTTTATATCTTATATAAAACTTTATATCGTATATAACAGAGACTGCTCCCACTGTTTTCACGGAGTAAAGAAGACTTAGGTAAATCTCTTACCTCACAAACATCTCATTATTACTATAATAATGATAATGTTGTAAGGATATATAACACTAGAAAGTAATTTGTACGCTCCCACTAACCCTTTTATCACATATGTATTATATATACTTTGACAAGATCAGACAATCTGACGATATCAAAAAAAGAGAACACATATTTCTGGAAGACTTATCCGAGTCTACAATAGGCTCTATAAGCTAGCACACTAAACTGCGATCTCAGCATAACACAAACTCTAGGGCCATTCCAGAATGAACTCTTCAAACAAAGAAATCACAACTGATCTCTTATCTGAATAAGTCATTCAAAAACGTCACTTTGCATTCTTTAGCTAAAATGTATAGTTTAATATCAACATTAACCAATATATCATTAATTGTTCAATTAGCGTGACTAGAGATAAGTTTTCTCAGAATCTACAATAGATTGTTGAGTATAACTTTTCTCACTGTCATACTGTAAAGGTCAAACCTTTAACAAGCTCACACTGCTTTTGCTGCGCAAACAATTAGCACATATCATGAACTAATTCATAATGAAAGCTTAATCAAGTTCAAAACTTGATCGTAGTAAGCTATGGACAATCTTAGATCTATGGTTCAATGGTGAACTTCCAGAATCGATATCAAATATCGTTTCCATTATAAGTTATAGGATAATTTTCTTCAATAAGAAAACAACAGAACCATTAAGTATCAAATACTCGTAAATGATTCTAATATACTATTAGACTTATATAGAATATGTATAAGGGTTGTTTCATCTTATTAATTACGTAGTTCCATTTATAATTTATCATTCTCACATTTGACTTCAATAAGTCAAGTCTTTTTCTACAATAATTAACATCAGATGTTACACACCAAGTAATAAAACAATTTTATTACTTAGGATCGTAGGAAAGATATTCTATTAAATAGAATACAATATTCTATTAAACAGAATAAACGATAAACTTTTACTTTTACCTCCAAGGTGTAAGTAATTTCCATTATATAACTATTATATAAAAGAAATATTCAAATCTTAAACTTTTCAAGATTCGGATTTTCTACCTATACATATCATATATGCAACTGTAGAAAATAATGGAACATTAATTAAAGAGATGAATTAGTGTTACTGGAGCATAACCCCAAGATTATTGAAACTAATTCGGTAACATTCAATATCATATGAATCATATCATATAAGATTCGACTGCTCTCACTACTCAATTCCATCAAGATGGAATTGTGGAAGAATAATATTGAATATGAATCATATTCACTGAATAACCTTAGAACTAATTGCTTTAAATTCAAATGTTTGATCGTATCAAAAATCTTTGAACATTTCAAAGACATGTAATGAATTTTAAGGATCAAGTTTTCAAAATACTCCAGATTGAATATATTTGAACAAGTCAAAAATGTTCGATCTTCGTTTCATCAGAATAGATTGAAAGTTCTTGATACTTTCAAGACTTTCAATATGTGTTCCTTCAGAAACACGTAACTAAGTTATGAAAATTCATCAACTAAGTTACGAAATAAAGAAAACTACCTTAAGCAATTATTATTTATTAAACTACATACATCCAATGTATCAGTTAAATAAATCTGGTGGTCCAATGACAAATCATTGGTTAAACAAGATTTAATCACATTCCTGAATACAATATTCATTAAATGGATAAGGATATGTGGTGTGATCTCGTATCAAACCATCATTTACCATATGGAATAAGCATCAAATGCTTAAGTGATTAAACTCATAAAGCACCATTCTAAATTATTTATATTACCGAATAATTTTTCTTAATGTTTATCTTTACGTCAATGACACTACTAGTTATTTTTAAAATATATATAACAATTGTTTATTAAGAACAAGTAACTATCCAATAGTCGCAAGTTCCGATATCAAATATCAAAACAATCGTTAACTAATATTTTTAAACAACTAGACGGGAGATCTGGTATCCAATACCTATAGTTGTAGTATTTGTGAAAATCGATATTTTCTATACACAACTATACACATCTCCTTTCTTTAGCTTTACTATTTGCATTCAACTATTCACAACAATTGCAAATAATTGATTAGCAAATCGTTTCGGACACATTGCCTCTAAAGGTAATTAAAGCTAAGAAACGTCATTACTAGATAAACAAATACCTAATGGGGCTTTCTTAATGCCAGTCAAGAATCTCGAGACATGAACTAATTCAAGTCAATTCTTACTGCATAAGAAATTATTCTCTCTAAAGTATTATATCCTAAAAGGGATATCTATCTAGATTATCTATCATGACTTAGAAACTAAGTCATTAACCATCTTTATTTTTTGAAGAAAATCGAAACAATAGTTCCCGATGGTTTAGACCAATATAATAATATCCTAGTCTAGTAGTATCTAGAACATATTCTAGAATAACTACAACCAAGAGTCAAGTCAGATAACATATCAAAATATGTGTGTAGTGAATTAAAAGTTTAATTCTATCTAATATAGATTAATGAAAACAAACAAGCGGCTATTTCCATAATAATACACACTGTCTAAGTTAAGGAATTTTTAAACTTAGCAGTGCCTCCCATTATTTTACGTAATACCGTAATCCCCAACGGAAAAACGAGAATTCAATAATTAAATCGAATTCCATAATGGGAAGAGGACCCCATGAATATATTTCGACTCACAGCAGAGGCACGGTCTCGCCTACGTATATTCACAGGTAGACAACTCATTGTCAATCACTCACTAGTGATTCCTGGGTTCCGGTCCTGGTCGTTTCTCGTTGTCGCTGCTAAGGCAGGCCCACAAGGAGACGTACCAAGGTTAAACTCGTCAATGATAAACTCAAGTTACTTGCGTAACCCTGACAGCTAGGGCACGTTCAGGATTCTGCTTTCGCTTGAATTTATCTAGTATCTAATATACATCCGGCATAAATAAATCTCTATCGGCTACACCATCACAGCAGAGGCACGGTCTCGGATGTAGTCACAGAAAAATATTCATAAACCGTATTGACAAGACGGACCAAGAAACAAGTATTCCAAATACTAGTTACTTTAAAACCTTATTAAGCGGGGATATTCCATTAAGTGTCATACACCCTAAATCTAATCAAATTAGATTATAACATGCATGTACAAAGTCAAGAAAACATGATTAAACATTGAATAAAACAAGCTAATCATTTTATGGAGGCCTAGAATCAGACTCGCTCTGATACCATTTTGTTGGGGTTATAGGGGCTAAAGGGAATATCGGTAACGCAGCGGAAACGGTGGAAAATCAAATTTTTCGATTTCAAAACTTTTTCTCGGATAAATTAAGTAAACATATTTATTTAATTATCCAATAATCAAATTATGAAAATAATATTCAATAAATCATATTTAAGTGAATTTACCGAATTACCCTTACACTTGATATTTTGTCCATTTTAGTCCGAAATTGATCTAATCAATTTTGAATGATTCTACATCATTTATAAGATGAACTTAACATGTTCAAAACATTAACGAACATCAAGGCAACATAAAAACCCAAAAATCAAGTCTTGGCTGTGAGCCTCACTTGGGTTCCAAAATGTGCATTTTGTCATTTCATGCTTCAAAACATATCAAGATGTAATCCAATCAACATGAAACTTTATATGCATCATATACACATCCAAATACACAACATAAATGAAAAGCCCCAAATTTGGAATTGGTCATGAACCCTAATTTTTCAATTTCATCAAATTGGACAAATTAGACCAAATTGGTTAAATCAACTACTTCGATCATCATTCTTCGATCCAATCCAAGTCTCAACACAATGAAACAACTCAAGATCAAATCTAGGTCATTTAAGAGTGGGTCAACAATTCTAGATTAGCAACAAGGTTTCCAAAACCATAAAAGAATACTTATTACTACAATAGTAATAAGCTTCCATCATTATACATGCTCAACACTTCCACCAAACATTTATCCATCAAAAACACAAAGAATAAAGAATAGAAAAACCCAAGAACAACACAAGATTTTGCCAACAACAAGAGGAACAAATTACTCTCTAATGCTAGGTTGGAAATACTTACTTATTTCCAAGCTTTTCTTGATTTTTCATTTCTTTTCTCTCTACCTTTCTTTGCTTTCTTTTAATGGAGTTTTGGTTAAAGCGTATTAGGTTAGAAAAAAAATGAAATGAAAACAATATATACTTATTTATTTTTGTGCTTGGCCGAATTTGGCCTTAAAATAAACAAGAATATTAATTTCATCTTCATTTGATTTTCATTTGATCAACTTGACATAAATATCTAATAAACACTTTATAGATATTTTAATTAAGTCAACAAAGGAAACTAAGTCATTTTAATCAAATATCCAAATGTTAAGATATTTATATTTTAATTAATTTAATCATTTAACAATTAAATAATTAATTAATTAATTAAATACAAATATATTAAATATATGTATTATATTTACATTAAATATCAAATACATATATTCATTTAGGATATTAGTCAAATATCTCAATTTGACTATTAATTAATGTGTATTTAAATTAATCAAGTATTAAATGTAAATACACAATAATTAAGCAAATGACTATCGAGTCCCTTTAGCACGTATCTGGCGTTTAACCTTTAAACGACTTTATAAATAATCAATATTATTTACAAATGTTGCTCTAGTGCTCTACGAGTATGTTTCATTATTGAGACTCTCTAGATTCAGGTATATCCGTCACGAAATCCAATTTCGTGTCCATAATTTATCCACCCGTAAATTATGACGATCACGGATGAACTAGCTGAATCATACAGGTCGAGGTCATTGCATACGTATAATCCCTCCGTCACAGGTATCCAGATAATCCCAGAAATATAGATGTGAACGTCAAATCTCTATAGGTATTATCTCGTCGACGTATCTATTAGCAATCTCTAAATAACAATCGGAACTTACTTCCGAAGTATACTGTGACCACAGATTTAACAGACTGCTAATTATATATGGACTATCTATGCTCTGTACACAGAACTGACGGATCTTATCTTGATACACACAGGATATCCTGAGGATCGATCCACACCCAACAAACTGGCGGAGGTCTGATCTAAATAGATCGGTGACGTGACTGCCATCTAAGTGTGGAGGATGTCTCATACATCCACAGTGGTATCTCAAGTCGAAGGACCACTATGCTACTCAACCCGAGAAGATTCTTATTGACGTTGGTGTACCATCCATTAAGAATCTTCGGTGAGTCGTTCAGTGTTTATCCATTATAAACACCTACACGTCTATACGAGTCTGGCTAGACTCATGGTTCATTGGGATAAACCATCAGACCAAGTCTCGATATACGACATGTACTGGTCTCAACGGATTTGACTAACCGACCCGTGTTAGTAAATCTTGACCAGGAACTATATTTGATAATATACATTTAGCAGTTACACTTCCCAATGTCAATTACAAACTAACTTTGTAACTGTGTACTGCAATATATATTATCAGGCCTTTGTCTAATATATACATATCACTAAACCATATTTAGTTTTGATCTAATCGTAATCAGATCGAATACGTATATAAAAACAAGAGGTGCAACCATAAATAAGTAATATTATGGAATAAAGGGATGTTCTTATTCATGAATCATACATAAATACAGTCCGGATTGGCGCTCTGAGCACCAACCCCAACAAGTAGAGTGTTGGGGTTTTGGGCAAAATACCCGGGTTACGCAGCGGATTGCGGGAAAATCAAATTTTCCCATTTCTTTAATTTTTCTTGGGTAATTAAAATAAACTTATTTATTTAAATCACTCAATACTCAAAAATAGAAATTTTTAACCCAGAAATCCTAATTTCAGTAAATTACCATACAACCCCAAAACTTTCCATTTTAATCATTTTAGTCCTAAGTTGTTCAAAACAAGCTTAGGTGATTTCTAATCACAACCAAAATGATTTGTACATCAAATATACATTTAAACAAAAATCTGAAAAAATTTCCCGATTTTTCAGTAATTTCGGAAATGCCCCTAAACTTTACATTTTGAGCATTTTAGTCCTAATTTGTCAAATACATAATTAGGTGATTTAAAATCCCTACCAACATGATCTATACATGTCTTATACATGAAAATACATATTACAATTCAAGAAACTAATTTTTCTTAAATTATCGAGAGGTCCCTCAAGTTTCCAAGAATTGCATTTTAGTGCAAATTGGTTCAAAACCATTCAAGATCAAGTCCAATCAACACCAAAATTAATATGCATCATAGATACATCATTAATTAACACATATAGAAAAGCCTCAAATTTGGAAAGGGTTATGAACCCTAATTTCTCAAAATTGTCCAATTGAACAATTAACACCAAATTAATTAAATTCAACACTTTAATTCAATCCTTACTACACCAAACAAGTCTCATCACCATGAAACAATTCAAGAACAATTCTAGGTCATTTATGAGTGACTAAGCAACTCTAGAATGGCTACCAAGTTATCAAATAACCAAAAGTAAGCTTAATAACACTTAATAAGCTTCCTTTACTAAATACACATGCTAACACCTTTCATTCATTCTTCAAACAAACTTATTACAAACCCAAGAGAATAGAGAAAACATGACAACATCAGTTATTGAAGTCTAAAGGCATAAAAATAATTTTCAAGCAAAGAAAAGTATGAAATTACCTTAATTTTCAAGGTTTTCTTCACAAATCTCCTTTAGCACTTTATTTTTCTCTCAACTCCTTTTTTTTTAATCTATTTTTGAAACCAAAAAGTGAAGCAAAAGAAAAAACGCAAAGCTTAAAACGAAAGGTTTGGCCGACTTATAGGGGCGAAATGAGAATTTTATTTCTTACAAATTTAATCAATATTAAATATGCCAAAAATCAAGTTGTCAACCATTTTAATTAATATATGCACAAATGTACCAATTACATTTTGCCATATTAAAGTTAAAAGATATTTATATTTAATTAATCTAATTATTTAACAATTAAATAATTGGATAATTACAAATATAAATATAAATATCCAAATATATGTATAATATTTACATTAAATATTCCATAATACATATATTTGTGACAAGTGTCAAATACTTTATTTGACAATTAATTAATGTGAATTCAATAAAATAAAGTATTTGAATCAAATACACATTAATTAGAAAATAGCCGGAAAAACCCTTAAAGCATGTATTTATCGTTTAACCATTAAACGATATATAAATAATCAATATTATTTATAAAAGTAGCCTTAGTGCTCTACGAATATGTTTCATTAGTGAGACACTCTAGATTTGGGCATATCCGTCCCAAAATCTAATTTTGTGTCCATAATCTACCCACCTGTAAATTATGACGACCACCGATAAACTCGTTGAATCATACAAGTCGAGGTCATCGCATACGTATAATCTTTCCGTCAGAGGTATCCAGATTATCCCAGAGATATAGATAATAATGTCAAATCTCTATAGGTATAATCTCGTCGAGTGTCGACGATTCTATTAGCAATCTCTTAATAATAGTTAGAACTCACTTCTAAAGTGTACCACGGGCCCATGGATTTAACAAATTGCTAATTACACATTGAATACCTATGCCTTGTGCACAGAACTGACGGATCCTATCTTAATACACACAGGATATCTTGAGGATTAGTCCACACCCAACGAACAGGTGGAGGTCTGATCTAAATAGATCGGTGACGTGGCTGCCATCAAAGTGTGGAGGATACCTCGTACATCCACAGTGGTATCTCAAGTCGAAGGACCACTATGCTCACTCTACCTGAGAAGATTCCTATTGACGTTGGTGTACCATCTATTAGGAAATATTTGGTGAGTCGTTCGGTGTTTATCCACTATAAACACCTACACGTCTATACGAGTCTCCCTAGTTATACGACGTGTACTGGTCTTAGCGGATTTAACTAACCGATCGTGTTAGTAAATCTTGACAAAAAACTTTATTTGATAATAGGCTTCTAGTAGTGACACTTCCCAATGTAAATTACAAACTACTTTATAACTGCGCACTACAAAATATATTATAAGGTCTTTGTTTAATATATACATATCACTAAATCATATTTAGTTACAATCTAATCATAATTAGATCGAATATGTATATAAAAGCAAGAAGTATTACCATAAATAAGTAATATTATGGAAAAATGAATTGTATGTTGGACAAATATGACCCATAGCATGACTATTAGTAAGAGACATGGTGTTCTTTGTACAAATTAACTATGTGACAAAGGAAATTGCTCTTTTATCATTTTTTAATTGGATTACTTGGATATATAAATGATAAAAGTCCATATTATTAGTACCGAATTAATAAGATATGAGACACTATTAATCCACGAAAGGTTTAATCATTAAATATCTCTAGTCGTAGTATTATCAAGAATGGACATCGATAATGCAGAATAGAGTAGTATTGCACTTGTGCGCGTTGTGGGAGCATAACGACATAGTTTGTAGGAGTTCTACGGTCCCGAGGATCAATTATAAAGCAAGAAACATGTGTGAATACAATCAAAGGAAGTTGCGGAATACTTACATCGAGCGGTTGAGCGACGCGAGAGACAACAAAACTTTTCTGCCCTCCTTTGGAAGTCACGGCAGTGGCAGTTCTGGTTCCCCTTGGATTTGGCTTTGGTGATCTCCATTGTTGCTCCAAGCTCCAAGCTTTGGTTGATGGTGATTCCAAGCTCATGAAGTGAGTTCCCTATCACCTTTGTATGGCTCCTATGTGTGCTAGCACTCAAGAAATTTGCCACAAATTTCACTCTTTTCTTCCTCTTCATTTTCGATCCAACCAGAAAAGAAAACAGAAGAAAATATGGTATGTTGGCCGAGAGAGAAGAAGAGCAATTTTGGCTCCCCAAACCGTGTGTCCGAGAGAGAGAGAGATGGAAGTATGTTTTGTATTTCATTTTGTGTATCTAATACACAATAATCAATTACCAAAAATGAAATAATTGATTTATCAAATACAAAAAGTCAAGGCAATTAATTCCAACTACTTCCACCATCTATTCACATCACTCAAGTCAATCAAGTGACAAGTTGTCACATCACTCAAAGTGACTAATGATTTGACGCTTGATGTGACTAGCGATTTGACGCTTGATGTGAATTGCGTGCCGCACTCGAATTCGAAATGCGAATGCGCTCACAAACACTCCCGGGATCGGGTTCGCTAATTCTAATTTAACGAATTTTCTGTTGCGACGTAATTAAATGATTATGCCTAGCGAAATCACTATTCACGTCGCTAACAAATTAATTCTAAATTAACTCGTTCCCCCGAATTAAAATCCAATTTCAATTCTGCGTCGAAATCCAATTTCGTATAATATATCGAATATATTATTTTATCGATTAATTCCAAATTAATCGTTCTCTCTTTTAATGATATTTTATCTCAGAGAAAATATCTCCGCAATTAATCCCAGATTAATTTTCTCTCTCATCTAATTAATCCCAGATTAATTAAGTGCGAGTCATACGTCATCGGTGAATCTTCGGGAAGCGACCCATGAGATCCCTGGATATGTTGGCAGTAAATTCGGTCGTCGGACTATCCGAACACGTAAGTACCTAGTAATACGTTTTTACCGATTTACAAGACAAGGTTGGCTTCTAGCAAAGCGCCATTCCTACCCAATTCTCCAGAAACATGCTTACAGGAATAATATACGTAGTATTGCGTATTTCGATCCAGTATCGGATGATCACATGCAAGGCCTGGGGCTGGTACAGTGTCTACCCCGTACGAAGCGTATATCGGATCACAAGCAACTAGTCTCTTTATTATCGGATAATCATGACCAAGTCATATTATCCTGATGGTTGCAACCCTTTAGAGAACCAGTTTTGTATCTCTGCGTGATCATCATCTCCATATGACTGTAGTGATACTTCCATCTTGACATCACACCCAACACACTACGATTCTCAATATACCCATCAGAGGCGTACACAAAACCTGTTAAAGCCCTGGACGACCAAAACCAAAGTATATCGATTGTCGCAAGTATTAGCGGTGCAAGTCTCAGGTTAAAACCAAATACACCTACCATGATTTCGGACTTCCATAGACACATAGTCATACTACCAATGGAATTCCGAGGGGGTCTATCCAGAGTGAAGCTGTTTCCCGTACACAACCTCCTATTACACTTGCATGAGTATCCTATACCCAAATATATGAGAACTATGCCGTCGTGCCCTCACAACGCGCACACGTGTAATACTAGTCTTTTACGCATTATCGATGTCCATTCTCGATAATACTCTGACTATGGATATTTAATGATTTATCCTTCGTGGGTTGATACTGTCTCATATATTCTCAATCCAGGAACAAATCACAGGGACCTCCTATCATTTATATATCATGGTGATCTAATCACAAATGATAAGAGAGCAATCTCCTTTGTCACATAGTTAATTTGTACAACAACACCATGATCTGTACAAATAGTGACGCTATCGGTCATAACTGTCCAACAATCTCCCACTTGGCCTATAGCCAGTCACTCGAGTGTCCTACACCCGAACTATGTACGGTTCACTCAAATTACTGAGAAAAGACTTTTCGTCAGTGGATTTGCATGATTATCATCTGATGTGATTTATACGATCATCAGATCGCCACGATGTATGATCCGAACGAATCAGATAAATAGTCGAAATATATATCTGGATCGTTGATGAGACCATTAATTCTTTAGCCTGGACTGTAGCCTAGATCCGCTGCTAACAGAACTATATCTAATCTAATTAGATTTATTATCGACCCAAATGGTTTCTATTGCTGCCTCAGCTGCAGCAATAACCCGTATTTTTTGTTTATTCAGTAATAGTATCTTGCTTGGAAGATTTCCAGCTCACTGTTCCGTTATTCAAACTTTATAGTACCGTTGTTACGACATGTAGTCGTTTTATTGGTTTAGGAAACTTGCAGCAGTGAACCCAGTCACTTCAAGTTCTCCTTCTCCATAGGTTTAAGACAACATCCTTAGTTCCTCTAAGATACTTAAGGATGTTCTTAATATCAATCCAATTATTATCACTTGGATTGGCCCGATTGTGACTCCATATGCTCAAAGCGTATGAGACATCAGGTCGCGTACATTTTTAAATGTACGAGTTCTCGGAGAGTATCAACAACTTTAAATCTATCCCAGTAGATCTTTATTCCTAGAATAAAGGTTGTTTCTCCCAATAATTCTACGGAGAATTTTCTCGAAAGCCAAGATTTCACCGATTGTTTTTAAGGGAATATAATTTCCAAGAAATGACATATTATCATTATTATAGGATTTTCACTTTCAGTGCGCTCCCACTAACCTTCTTATATACACAAGAATCATTTCGTTTTGAATTAAATCATACATCATCATGATTACATCAAAACAATTGTTCCAAGAACATAATGCTTACTTCAATCCACACATGGATCGAATAACCTGCAAACCTTGTTTGCTAGTTTTGGTACGACAAAATCGTCAAGATGTTGTAAACATCCTCCAAAAGGTTTCCTTTTCAGGAAAGTGATTTTCCCGTTCAGCTGCCATATTTCATAAACGAAACATGCAGCATCAGCAAGCATTATTCAAATGGATTTACCGTGGCAACAGGTAAAATGTTAATTGTAATCAACACAATGTTGATAACGATACATTTTCGCTAAAAGCCTAGCTCTATACGTTGGTATATTGCCATCCATGTATGTCTTCCTTGAAGACTTATATAGTGCCAATAGGCACAATGCCTTGCGGCACAACAACTAGTGTCTAAACATAGTTGATTTACATGGAATCCATTTCGGACTCATGACACTTTGCGATAATAGGGAGTCGATACCTTGTATCACTTCCTCATACGTAGTCAGTTGGTATTCCTCAATAAAATTGACATCTTTATAAGGTGAGATCAGAAACCCATACCCCAGGTTGTTTTCTGACTCTCTCTGACATACGCGGTTCTTGTGCATTGGAAGATTACTGGTTTAGTTTCATCCTTGATGAACTATTTATGTTCCATTAGGAATCGGTGCTTGGAACAGTATTACTCCGATTTTCATCGAGTTTTACTATCCTCCCACTTACCACTGCATATAGGTATTCCTCTTAGGAAAACCGCATGGTGAGCAACAATTAAATTGTTCTCTTATGAGTTGTATAAGTACTATACTTTGGTATCCCTAGGATAACCTACAATTGGCACTTATCCGATTTGGGTTTTAGTTTGGTATCATCCAAACATATGCCTAGCATACCCAAATATTCAGGAAGGAGAAACCCGGTTTCTTTCCTATTCATATCTAATATGAAATCTGTCAAACATATTTTTATGGAACCTTATTCAAAATAAGTTTTGCACTGTTAAATGCTTATCCGTTGAAGGAAATGGTAGCTCAGAGCGACTCATGATTAACCTTATCATGTCTAACAAAATTCGGTTTCTCTGTTCGGACACATCGTCAAAATGACGTGTTTCGGGAGGAGTCCTCATTGAAAGAATACTATACTCTTTCAAGTATATTAGAAACTTATTGCTTAAGTATTTTCATCATGGTCTAACCGTGATGGTTTTATACTTTGGCCGATCTGTTTGTCTATTTCGTGTCGAAACTCTAAAAGTTTCATATTTATGTTTCAAAAGAAACAGATAACCATAACGCGATGCCACATCCGTAAAGGTCACGAAATATTCATATCCACCTCTATCCTAGCTAAACATGGGCCCACTTACGTCACTATTAACTAGGGCTTACAGATCGGTGGCATTTACATTTTTACCAAGTAAAGGTGTTTTAGGCACTTTGCCCAATAAACCAGATTCGTAGACTTTATTTGAATAGAATCAAATTTGTCATAGTACCCACTCTTCGAAAGTGTGGATATACGATTCTTGTTTTAATTGTGTCCCAGACAACAATGCCACTTTATGTTTCAACTGATCAAATCAGTTTGAGCTATTTGTTTGTCATGTTATACGTTTGAGATTCATTTATATTCAAAATATAAATACTGTTATTCACATTTAATGTGTTTATCTCAATATCATCTTTATATAATGAAACACTTTAGTGTTCTAGAATATAAAAGTATACCCTCAACGGGTTAAACCCTGATATAGAGATAATGTATCTAGTCAAACTAGTTACATTTTAACAGTTTCCTAATTTAAGTACACACCCGAAGGTAGTTCCTAAACTTAGGTATCTACGGTTAAAACAGCGACTTTCATCCCGTTTTCAATTCGCAGATTAACCTCAACTGAAGTCAGTATCCTGCTCATAGCAGATTCTGCACATCAGCACATATTTATGTATCAAACATATTTGAAGTCAGAGCCTAGCCCGTCTTCAATTCCTTCATGTCTGCTTTGTCCAAACGGCAATCACGCTTCCGCGATCCCGTTTGCCACAATTTAGGCAGACATCTTGGGATATGTCATTTATCTTCCTAGAAGATTATAATGATTTTGCCTTTGCCCTTTTTCACTTTCCAGAAGCCTTTGGCCAAGCCTTTCGCCTTCTAGAATGTAGAAGTAATATGCGCCTTGCGCTTCTTGCCTTATTGCAAACTTTTGGCTTTGTCTCCTTGAGTATAGCCATTAACTCTCCAAGAGTTTACTATTGCAATTTAGTACTTCAAAATCTAAATATAGATTTATGAAGATCCTTCAATTTCATTATCATACTTTAAGGATCTAATCCTTAGTTCTGATTAAGAAATTAAGGAGTCTATTTGGCAAGTTTAATGGATTAAGCACTAAAGTTATCATCACATAAATCTTCCAAAGATCATGCTCAACTATTTGCTAAACTCTGGGCTTAGGCTTAATATGTTATTTTATCAAATAAAGTAACTTATTAGTTTCCAGGACTATCCTGAAACTTTATTCCCAATTTGAAAATTAAAGTCATTTAAAATATTTTTCACCCAGGATTATGTTTTAAACACTAATCTTTCAATTTATCTTGATTCTAATAGTCCAACTATTTAATCAACGATTTAGGTATTATTTATTATAATGATTACTATAGTCCAACTATATAATCAACTATAATTTAATTGGTTAATTCAATTATATTGATTACTATAATCCAATTATAAAATCAACTATTAATTGAAATAGTTTTAATACAGTCCAACTGTTTAATTAAAACAACTATTAAATATTAGTCCAACTAATAAATAATTTATTTGACGTAATATTTGAATTGAGTGCGTATGGCAAGTAATTAAACGAATATTGCAAATCTAACTCTTGCCTCCCATTATTTTTCAGCGAGCCTCTAACCCTCTGTCGAGTACTCGGGAAACCGTGTTTCCTAGTGGGCTAGGATCCCGTTAAATATCACACAATCGTGACTTTGGCAAACAAATGTATGATAATTAACTAGGTAGATCTCTAAGATCAATTGGATCCCATCCAATTCCTAGATCCTGTAGGGGGACATCCAAGTCTGAAACATATATCTCATATATGCCAATATATCCAATATATTGCCTAACATTTTTCCTCTGAATCAACTAAGCCTTGGCTTTGGCACAACAAACTTAGTGATCCCAGTTAAGCGGAACCCATTGAACATGGAAAGCTTCGTAATCAATGTCGATGGACAAGAAGTGGTCTTGACTTTGGCCAACAAACCACAACTTGGACAAGACACCAATATGAAACAAAGCTCTCGTGATTCAAACACATCCTCGACGGAAAAAGGTCTTGACTTTGGCCAACAAACCAATGTCAGTCTTAGATCTTGAGTAAGAATCTCTCAATGGAAGGAAAAACGCTTAATATTTTGTGAGGGTTTTTCGCGTGCAAATTGGCAACCAATTTATTATCTTTGTTAAGGTCTCATCATCATACACCCTTAAACATGCATTCTAAATACATAATAAAGCGCGTATAAATAAATAATAATGATATGCGGATGGATACTTAACACATTGATCCTAGATCAATCTCTCATTTTCCTCTCTCCCTCTAGCACATGTATTACTTCTACCTGTTACACTACACTTCTAAAGAAACCTCATTTACATTGAGGGGAATAGGTGAGAAGAGAAATACACAGAATTGAGAGGTAATAGGCTGGACACGCAGGTCCAATTAATAAATTCTAAATTTATTACAACAATTTCAAAAATTACCCCACCCATCTAATATTCATCTTATATACATTATTCATGCATCGCAACCATGTATTCACACAAGCATGCTATCAATCAATCTAATCCAATTAATTAATCTGATAATTAATGACCATCCAATGTTCAAACAACGATTTGATTTTGCGCGAGTCAAACTCGTTTTGCGAATAAGTACTTCAAAGTACGAATTCTCGAATTAAATTAAACTACATAATTAAATCCAATTCAATTTCTATTTAATACTAATTCACTATTTAATTCCAAATTAAATATTACACTTTATTAACGAACCTTTACGACTTAAATTCCAAATTTAATCGTTATGGTCTCAAAGCCCGATTAATATCCAATATTAATTTAATTAAAGTCAAATAGGATTTTAATTAATTTCTTTAAGGCGTGGGCTTCGGCAACCAAAGCCCAATCAAGGAATGACCCCATAAGCCTAGAAATCAATTTAGGCCCAATTAAATAATTAAGGTCCATTAGTCGCATTTGGACTTTATGGAAGCGGTTTTGGGCCCAATTGGATCCAACCAAATTAGCATAAACCTAACTTGGTACAACCAAGCCCAATTAGCCCATTTACAACTTTACAAGCCCAAATCCAATTTAAGGTCATTTAATTAAATTACAAAAAATCCAATTTCACAATTTAATTAAACTAAAGTGCATTACCTAATTAATTACCCAAATCAATATTTCCAAAACATCAATTTACACAATTAATCATGCTCATTAACATTAAATCATGTCCAACACAATTTATCAAAAATCAAACCCATTCATGCTTCTTCAAGTCTCGGTAATGGAGGGGATTTTATGTCCAAATCAAATTCAATCCAATTAAATCTAATTCAATATTAAATCAATATTCCCAACATGATTCCAACTCATCCAATGAATCAAAAAATCAAACTCCAAGACATTTAGGGTTCTTCATATTCTCGGCCAAGCTAAGAATTTTGGGCAAAATTGTTCCAAACAACATTTCATCAAATTGATCCAATCAATCCTTAATTAAAACACATATAAGCATACTCAATCATCCAATTTCATAAAATCATGCTCAAATACATTTTACCCAAATTTTAACCCTAAGTCAAATTTCATGCTTTTACTCCGCTCTGATACCATTGTTGGAGTTCTACGGTCCCGAGGATCGATTATAAAGCAAGAAACATGTGTGAATACAATCAAAGGAAGTTGCGGAATACTTATATCGAGCGGTTGAGCGACGCGAGAGATAATAAAACTTTTTTGCCCTCCTTTGGAAGTCACGGCAGTGGCAGTTCTGGTTCCCCTTAGATTCGGCTTTTGTGATCTCCATTGTTGCTCCAAGCTCCAAGCTTTGGTTGATTGTGATTCCAAGCTCATAAAGTGAGTTCCCTATCACCTTTGTATGGCTCCTATGTGTGCTAGCACTCAATAAATTTGCCACAAATTTCACTCTTTTCTTCCTCTTCATTTTCGGTCCAACCAGAAAAGAAAACAGAAGAAAATATGGCATGTTGGCTGAGAGAGAAGAAGAGCAATTTTGGCTCCCCAAACCGTGTGTCCAAAAGAGAGAGAGATGGAAGTATGTTTTGTATTTCATTTTGTGTATCTAATACACAATAATCAATTACCAAAAATGAAATAATTGATTTATCAAATACAAAAAGTCAAGGCAATTAATTCCAACTACTTCCATCAACTATTCACATCACTCAAGTCAATCAAGTGACAAGTTGTCACATCACTCAAAGTGACTAATGATTTGACGCTTGATGTGACTAGCGATTTGACGCTTGATGTGACTTGCGTGCCGCACTCGAATTCGAAATGTGAATGCGCTCGCAAATACTCCCGAGCTCGGGTTCGCTAATTCCAAATTAACGAATTTTCCGTTGCGACGCAATTAAATGATTATGCCTAGCAAAATCACTATTCACATCGCTAACGAATTAATTCTAAATTAACTTGTTCGCCCGAATTAAAATCAAATTTCAATTCTGCGTCGAAATCCAATTTCGTATAATATATCGAATATATTATTTTATCGATTAATTCCAAATTAATCGTTATCTCTCTTTTAATGATATTTTATCCCAGATAAAATATCTCTGCAATTAATGCCAGATTAATTTTCTCTCTCATCTAATTAATCCCAGATTAATTAAAAGTGCGAGTCATACGTCATCGGTGAATCTTCGAGAAACGACCCATGAGATCCCCGGATATGTTGGCAGTAAATTCGGTCGTCGGACTATCCAAACACGTAAGTACCTAGTACTACGTTTTACCGATTTACAAGACAAGGTTGGCTTCTAGCAAAGGGCCATGCCTACCCAATTCTCCAGAAACATGCTTACAGGAATAAGCGATCTATATCAGGCGTAGTATACGTAGTATTGTGTATTTCGATCCAGTATCGGATGATTACATGCAAGGCATGGGGCTGGTACAGTGTCTGCCCCGTACGAAGCATATATCGGATCACAAGCAACTAGTCTCTTTATTATCGGATAATCATGACCAAGTCATATTATCCCGATGGTTGCAACCCTTTAGAGAACCAATTATGTATCCCTACGCGATCATCATCTCCATATGACTGGAGTGATACTTCCGTCTTGACAACACACCCAACACACTACGATTCTCAATATACCCAGCAGAGGCGTACACAGAACCTGTTAAAGCCCTGGACGACCAAAACCAAAGTATATTAATTGTCGCAATTATTAGCGGTGTAAGTCTCAGGTTAAGACCAAATACACCTACCCTGATTTCGGACTTCCATAGACACATAATCATACTACCAATGGAATTCCGAGAGGGTCTATCCAGAGCGAAGCTGTTTCTCGTACCATCGGTAAAACACAACCTCCTATTACACTTGCATTAGTATCATATACCCAAATATATGAGAACTATGTTGTCGTGCCCTCACAACGCGCACAAGTGTAATACTAGTCTTTTATGCATTATCGATGTCCATTCTCGATAATACTCTGACTAGGGATATTTAATGATTTATCTTTCGTGGATTGATACTGTCTCATATCTTCTCAATCCAGGAACAAATCACAGGGACCTCTTATCATTTATACATCATGGTGATCTAATCACAAATGATAAGAGAGCAATCTCCTTTGTCACATAGTTAATTTGTACAACAACACCATGATCTGTGCAAATAGTGATGCTATGGGTCATAACTGTCCAACATAGTTCTCATATATTTAAGTATTGGATACTTATGCAAGTGCGATAGGAGGTTGTGTTTACCGATGGTACGGAAACAGCTTCGCTTTGGATAGATCCCTCGGAATCCCATTGGTAGTATGATTGTGTGTCTATGGGAGTCCGAATCAGGGTAGGTGTATTTGGTATTAACCTGAGACTTGCACCGCTAATACCTGCGACAATCAAAATACTTTGGTTTTGGTCGTTCAGGGCTTTAACCGGTTCTGTGTACGCCTCTTCTGGGTATATTGTGAATCGTAGTGTATTAGGTGTGATGTCAAGATGGAAGTATCACTCCAGTCATAGTGGAGATGATGATCACGTAGGATACGAAACTGGTGCTCTTATATGCTGCAGCTATCGGGATATTATGACCCGGTCATGTTTATCTGATTATAGAGACTAGTTACCAGAGATCCGACATGTGCTTCGTACGGGGCATACACAATTCCAGCCTCAGGCCTAGCACGTGACATCCGATACTGGATCGTAATACGCAATACTACGTATACTACGCCATATATAGATTACATATTCCTTTAAAAATATTTCTGGAGAATTGGGTAGGCACGGTGCTTTGCTAGAAGCCAACCATGTCTTGTAAATCAGTAAAAACGTAGTACTAGGTACGTACGTGTTCGGATAGTCTGACGACCGGATTTACTGCTAACATGTCTGGGGATCTCATGGGTCGCTTCCCGAAGATTCACCGATGATGTATGACTCGCACATAATTAATCTGGGATTAATTATTAAGAGAGAGAAAATTAATATATGATTAATTACGGAGATATTTTATCTGGGATAAAATATTATTTAAAAGAGAGAGAACGATTAATTTAGAATTAATCGATAAATTAATATATTCGATATATTAAATAAAATTGGATTTCGACGCGGAATTAAAATTAGATTTTAATTCGGGCGAACGAGTTAATTTCGAATTAATTCGCAAGCGACGTGAATAGTAATTTTGCTAGGCATAATTATTTAATTAAATTTGATTTAATTAAGTCACAATGGAAAATTCGTTAATTCGGAATTAGCGAACCCGAGCCCGGGAGTGTTTTCGGGCCCACTCGCATTTCGAATTCTAGTGCGGCCCACAAGTCACATCAAGCGTCACATCATTAGTCATTCAAGTGATGGATGCCTTGTCACTTTGAGTGATGTGATGTTAGTCACTTGTGATTGATGGGGGTGGTTGGAAGGCTTAAATGCCTTGTACAATTTTTGGAAAATGAGATAGGTGTTTGATTTTTGAAATCAAACCAACCAACACACAACACTTCTCTTCTCTTGCTCTTCTTCCACATTCGGCCAAGGGAGCCAATTTCTCTCATTCTCCAATTTTTGAAATTGCCGAGAATAAGAACAAGCAAATGGAAGATTTGTGGCAATTGTTTCAAGATGCTAGCACATCCAAGGGGTCTTACATAGGTGATAGGGAAACTCATTCATGAGCATGGAATCCACACCCAAGCTTGGAGCTTGACCGAAACTTGGAGAGCACAAAAAGGGAGCCATGGCCGAGAGCTTCAAGGATGAAGCAAGGAAAATTTTTGTTGTTCCTCGCATCGCAAAAGCCGATCAAAGTGAGTATTCCGCAACTTAACTTTGTCGTATTCACACTTTTAAATGCTTAAATTGATCTTGGTTTGACCTAGAAAACCCAACACTGGTATCAATAGCCTTGTTTAAGCATGAAAATGGATTTAGGGTAAAATTGATTTGAGCATGTTTGGATGAAATTGATTGTTTGAGTATGCTTGAATGATGATAACTTAGAGTTATTTGTGATCAATTTGATGAAAATTAAATTGGATCAAATTTTCCCCAAAAGTTTGGCTTGGCCGAATGTGAGCTTGCCCTAATGTCATGGTGATTTTTGTTTTTTGAATCATTGGATGAGTTTGAAAGACTTGGGAAATGTTGATTTAGGATTTAATTTGATTGAAATCGAAATCGAACAAAACCCCATAATTGCCGTGAATTAGAAGCATGGAAAATGATTGATTTTTGATTCAATTGTGTTGGACATGTGTTGATGATAATAAGCATGATTAATTATATAAATTGGTATTTTGGAAATGTTAATTTGGTTAATTAATCATGGCTATACACTTTGATTAATTTAATTGTGAAATTTGGAATATTGTAATTAAATTAATTGAGCTTAATTTGGAATTGGGCTTAATGGGCTTGGTTGGGCCAAGTATGGTTTAGGTTAATTGGTTGGATCCAATTGGGCCCAAAACCATATCCATAAAGTCCAAATATAATAAAATGGGCCTTTAATATTTTAATTGGGCCTAATGGGCCTAAATTGGTTTCTTGGCAAATAAGGGTTATTCCTTAAATGGGCTTTGGTATTTGGGTTTGACCATATTGACCAAAGTCCATGCCTTATGAAATTAATTGAAAGCCCATTGGACTTTAATTAAATTGACATTGGATGTTAAGTGGGCTTTGAGACCCGAAAAGATTAGATTTAGAATCTAAGTCGCAAAAGAACATTAATAAAGTGTAATTATTTAATTTGGAATTAAATATAGAATTAGTATTAAATACAAATTAAATTGGATTTAATGTTGTAGTTTAATATAATTTGAGAATTCGTACTTTGAGTACTTATTCTTAAAACGAGTCGGACTCGCGCAAATCAAATCGTTGTTTGAACATTGGATGGTCATTAATTTTCAGATTAATTAATTGGATTAGATTGATTGATAACATTCTTTGTGTGAATACATGGTTGCGATGTATGAATAATGCATATCGGGTGGATATTAGATGGGTGAGGGCAATTTTGGAAATTGTTGTAATAAATTTAGAATTTATTAAATTGGACCTGCGTGTCCTGCCTATTACCTCTTGATTCTTTGTATTTCTCTTCTCACCTATTCCCCTCAATGTAAATGAGGTTTCTTTAGAAGGGTTATGTAATTGGGTAGAAGTAAGATTTGTGCTACCGGGTGAGAGGAAAATGAGAGATTTGTTCTAGGAACAAAGTGTTTTAAAATATCCATCCGCATATCATTATTAATTTATTTAAGCGCCTTATTATGGTTTTAGAATGCATGTTTAAGGGTGTATGATGAGACCTTAACAAAGATAATTAATTGGTTGCCAATTACGCGAAAAACCCTCAACATATATTAAGCGTTTTCCTTCCATTGAGTGATTCTTTCTCAAGATCCAAGATTGACACTGGTTTGTTGGCCAAAGTAAAGGCCTTTGTCCATCGCGGATGTGTTTGAATCATGAAGGCTTTGTTCCATATCGCATGTCTTGTCCAAGTTGTGATTTGTTGGCCAAAGTCAAGATCACTTCTTGTCCATCAACATCGATTACGAAGCTTTCCAAAGTCAATGGGTCCCGCTTAACTGGAATCATTAAATTTGTTGTGCCAAAGCCAAGGCTTAGTTGATTCAGAGGAAAAAAGTTAGGAAAATATATCGGATATATTGGCATATATTAGATATATGTTTCGGACTTGGATGTCCACCTACTGGATCTAGGAATTGGATGAGATCCAATTGATCTTAGAGATCTACCTAGTTAATTATCATACAATTTGTTGGCCAAAGTCAAGATTGTGTGTTATTTAACGGAATCCTAGCCCACTAGGAAATAAGGTTTCCCGAGTACTCAACACAGGGTTAGAGGCTCGCCGAAAAATAGTGGGAGGCAAGTATTAAATTTGCAATTTCGTTTAGATACTTGCCAATACGCACTCATTTCAATTTTTCGTCAATACTTAAATAAATATTAGTTGGACTAATATCGTTGTTTTAATTAAAACAGTTGGACTGTATTCAAACTATTTCAAATAATAGTTGATTATATAATTAGATTATAGTAATCAATATATTTGAATTTAACCAATCAAATTATAGTAATCCCGGACGACCAAAACCAAAGCGTATTGATTGTCGCAAGTACTAGCGATGTAAGTCTCAGGTTAAGACCAAATACACCTACCCTGATGCGGATTCCCATAGACACATAGTCATACTACCAATGGGATTCTGCGGGGTCTATCCAGAGCGAAGCTGTTTCAGTACCATCGATAAACACAACCTCCTATCACACTTGCATAAGTATCCAATACTTAAATATATGAGAACTATGACGTTACGCTTCCATAACACGCATAAGTGCAATACTAGTCTATTCCGCACTATCGATGTCCAGTCTCGATAATACTACGACTATGGATATTTAATGATTAAACATTTATGGATTTATATTGTCTCATATCTTATTATCCGGAACTAATCATAGGGACTTTTATCATTTATTTATATTAAGTAATCAAATTACAAAATGATAAAATGCAATTTCATTGCTACATAATTAATTTGTACAAAAACCACAATGTCTTTTACAAATAGTGACGCTATGGGTCATAATTGTCTAACAATCTCCCACTTGGCCTATAGCCAGTCACTCAAGCATCTAATACCTGAACTATGTATATGTCGCTCAAATATTTGCTGAGGAATTGCTTTCGTCAGTGGATCTGCTATGTTGTCCTCTGATGCGACCTTCTCGATCTTCACATCGCCACGATGTATGATCTCACGGATCAGATGGAAACGTCGAAGAACATGCTTGGATTGTTGATGAGACCGCGATTCCTTAGCCTGTGCTATAGCCCCGTTATTGTCACAATACAATGGAACGGGCTCAGGTGCTAACGGAACTACTCTTAATCCAATTAGGAATTTTCGAATCCAATTTGCCAATTTTGCTGCTTCAGCTACAGCAATATACTCTGCTTCTGTTGTTGAATCGGTAACAGTCTCTTGCTTGGAAGATTTCCAGCTTACTGCTCCATTATTCAAACAAAATATGTACCATGATTGCGACTTACAGTCGTCTTTATCGGTTTGGAAACTTGCATCGGTATACCCAGTTACCTCAAGTCCTCCATCTCCATAGATTAAGAAAGCATCCTTAGTTCGTCTAAGATACTTTAGGATATTCTTAACCGCCATCCAGTGACTATCACCTAGATCGGCCTGATAGCGACTACACATGCTCAAAGCATATGAGACATCAGGTCGCGTACATATCATGGCATACATGATCGATCCGACTACCGAGGCAAATGATATCCGACTCATGTTGTCTCTCTCATCTTGAGTTTTAGGACACATGTCCTTAGATAGAGTGACGACATGTGACACGGACAACAGTCCCCTCTTGGACTGATACATGTTGAATCTCTTCAACACTTTGTCAATATACGTGCTCTGGGAGAGTCCAAACAGCTTTCTAGATCTATCCCGGTAGATCTTTATTCCTAGAATAAAGGCTGCTTCTCCCAGATCCTTCATGGAGAATTTTAATGAAAGTCAAGCTTTCACCGATGTTAACATGGGAATGTCATTTCCAATTAGCAATACATCGTCAACGTAAAGGACAATGAATGTCAGTGCGCTCCCACTAACCTTCTTATATACACAAGGATCATCCTCGTTTTGAATGAAATCATATTCTTTTATGATCTCATCAAAACGTTGGTTCCAAGAACGCGATGCTTGCTTCAATCCATAAATGGATCGATTTAACTTACAAACCATGTTTGCAAGTCTAGGTACGACAAAACCATCAGGCTGTTGCATATAAACATCCTCCAAAAGGTTTACATTAAGGAAAGCGGTTTTGACGTCCATCTGCCATATCTCATAATCGAAATATGCAGCAATAGCAAGCATTATGCGAATGGATTTAATCATGGCAACGGGTGAAAAAGTTTCGTCGTAATCGACACCATGTCGTTGACGATACCCTTTCGCTACAAGCCTAGCTTTGTACGTTTTTACATTGCCATCCATGTCAGTCTTCCTCTTGAAGACCCATTTACAACCAATAGGCTTTACGCCATCTGGTGCATCAACCAGTGTCCAAACTTGGTTGGTGTACATGGAATCCATTTCGGAATTCATGGCATCTTGCCATAAACCGGAGTCGATACCTTGTATCGCTTCCTCATACGTAGCCGGCTCGTCTTCCTCAATAAGATTAATATCCACATGGGGTGAGATCAGAAACCCATACCTCTCAGGTTATTTTCTAACTCTCTCCGACTTACGCAGTCCTTGTGTATTCGAAGATTGTGGTACAGTCTCATCTCTGATGGACTGTTCATGTTCCGTTGAGGATTCTATGCCAGGAACAGTATCACTCTGATTTTCATCAAGTTCCACTTTCCTCCCACTTATCACTGTATTTAGGAATTCCTTCTCAAGGAAAACCGCATGTAAAGCAACAAATACTTAGTTCTCTTGTGGGTGATAGAAGTAATATCCTTTGGTTTCCCTATGATATCCTACAAATAGGCATTTATCCGATTTGGGTTCTAGTTTGGTACATTCCAAACATTTGACGTATGCCCAGCAACCCCAAATCTTCAGGAATGAGAAACCCGGTTTCTTTCCTGTCCATATTTCATACGGAGTCGGTTTAACAGACTTTGACGGAACCTTATTCAAAATAAGTATTGCACTGTTTAATGCATATCCCCAGAAGGAAATAGGTAGCTCTGTGCGACACACCGTTTAATTGCGGTGTTCCGGGAGGAGTCCACTGTGAAAGAATACCATATTCTTTCAAGTAATCAAGAAACTCATTGCTTAAGTATTTGCCACCACGGTCCGACCGTAATGTCTTAATACTTTTGCCGGTCTGTTTTTCTGATTCGTGTCGAAACTCTTTGAATTTCTCAAAAGTTTCCGACTTATGTCTCATAAGATACACATAACCAAAACGCGATGCATCATCCGTAAAGGTTACGAAGTATTCATATCTACCTTTAGCCTGGCTAGACATGGTCCCACAAACGTCACTATGAACTAGGGCTAATAGTTCGGTGGCGCGTACACCTTTACCGCTAAAATGTGATTTAGGCATCTTGCCTAATAAACAAGATTCACAGACGTCATATGAATTTGGATCAAATCCGTCCAAGTACCCACTCTTCGAAAGTGTGGATATACGTGTCTTGTTTATGTGTCCTAGACGACAATGCCACATATAAGTTTCATCTTTGTTACTTACTTTAAGCCTTTTGTTTGTTACATTATATGTTTGAGATTGATTTATATTCAAAATATAAAGACCATTATTTGCATCAGCTGTGCAAATTTCTATATCATTTTTATACATAAAACACCCAGTGTTTCTAAATACAAAAGTATACCCACATTGGGTTAACATAGATACAGAAATTATAATCATAGTCAAACTAGGTACAAAATAACAGTTTATAAGTTCAAGTACATGCCCCGAGGGCAGTTCCAAAACATAAGTGCCCACGGCCAAAACGGCAACTCGCGTCTCATTTCCAACACGAAGGTCAATCTCTCCTGAGGCCAGTCTCCTGCTAATCTGCAGATCCTGCACATCAGTACATATGTGAGTTCCACAACCAGAATCAAAAATCCAATTTTTAAGACTAGAAGTAGACATGTTTATTTCTATAACAAACATACATGTAGCCGGTGCCTTTCCTGCTTTAATCTCCTTCATGTGTGCATTGTACTCGCGGCAGTCACGCTTCCAGTGACCCCGCTTCCCGCACTACAAGCATACATCTTGGGATTTGTCATTGGGTTTCCCAGAACCCTTTGACGATTTGGCCTTGCCCTTCTTCTTATGCTTATTCTTTTTAACACCTCCATTCGCCTTAGGCCAAGCCCTCGGAGTCTGAGATGTTGAAGCATAGTGCGCCTCGCGCTTCTTGCCCTTAAGGAACTCTTTCTCTGCCTCTCGCAGAGTGGACATCAACTCTCCAAGAGTCTGGTCTTATTTCAGCATGTTGTAGTTCATGATGAACCCACTCCAAGTGTCGGGGAGAGACTGTAGGATCAAATCCACTGAAGTCTCAGCATCGAAGACTATGCCCATCTATCCGAGCTGTTCAATATCAGCAATCATCTGTGAGACATGATGCTCAACAGACGTACCCTCTGACATGCGAGCCCGGAAGAGCTTCTTCTATAACTCGTATCTTTGCGATCTAAGATTAGATCGGTGGAGATCGTGCAATTTCGCTATCATCTCATAGGGATCCAACCCCTTGTTTTGATGACGGATTTACGGAGTCATAGCGGAAAACATTACCGATTGAGCAGTCGCATTGTCATCGCTATAAGTCTTCCAAAGCTCTAGCTCTAGCAACTGATCAGGTCGGGGCTTAGGCCCAAGAGGTCGCTCTATAGTGTAGAGTAACTTCTCGGATCCCAAAACTATTCTGAGATTCATGTCCCAATCTTGAAAGTTGGTGCCATTAAAGACGTTGTCGCCCATGACAATATCCCTAATGCTCAATTTTCCAGTCATCTTAACCGTAATAGTCCAACTATTCGATTAACGATGTTGGGTACAGTCTAACTGTTACAAGAAAAAATAATGATGTATTAGTCCAACTAATAAAATACTTGACGAAATAATTTGAAAGCGTGTAATGCTAAGTATTTGAACGAAATTGTAAATTCAATACTAGCCTCCCACTATTTTTTGACGAGCCTCTAACCCTCTGTTGAGTACTCAGGAAACCTAGTTTCCTAGTGGGCTAGGATCCCGTTAAATAACACACAACCTTGACTTTGGCCAACAAGCTGTATGATATTTAACTAGGTAGATCTCTAAGATCAATTGGATCTCATCCAATTCCTAGATCTGGTAGGTGGACCTCCAAGTCCAAAACATATATACAATATATATGCCAATATATCCAATATATTTTCCTAACCTTTTTTCCTCTGAGTCAACTAAGCCTTGGCTTTGGCACAACAAGCTTAATGATTCCAGTTAAGCGGGACCCATTGACTTTGGAAAGCTTCGTAATCGATGTCAATGGACAAGAAGTGATCTTGACTTTGGCCAACAAATCACAACTTAGACAAGACACCGATATGGAACAAAGCCTTCATAAATCAAACACATCCGCGATGGACAAAGGTCTTGACTTTGGCCAACAAACCAGTGCCAATCTTGGATCTTGAGTAAGAATCATTCAATGGAAGGAAAACGCTTAATATGTTTTGAGGGTTTTTCGCGTAAATTGGCAACCAATTTATTATCTTTGTTAGGTCTCATCATACACCCTTAAGCATGCATTCTAAAAGCATAATAAGGCGCGAAAGTAAATTAATAACGATATGCGGATAGATATTTAACAGATTGTTCCTAGAACAAATCACTTCATTTCCTCTCCCCGTATAGCACTATTCTAACTTCTACCCAATTACATAATACAATAAGAGAAACCTCATTAACATTGAGGGGAATTAGGTGAGAAGAGAATACAAAGAATCAAGAGAGATAAGGTTGGACACGCAGGTCCAATTTAATAAATTCTAAATTTACAACAATTTCCAAAATTTCCATTTCCCTTCTAATATCCATCCGATATACGTTATTCATTCAACACATCCATGTATTCATTCATAGCATGTTATTCAATCAATCTAATCCAATTAATTAATCTTTGAATTAAGTGATCATCCAATGTTCAAACAACGATTTGATTTTGCGCGAGTCAAACTCGTTTGTGAATAAGTACTCGAAGTACGAATTCTTGAATTATATCGAACTACAATTTAAATCTAATTTAATTCGTATTCAATACTAATTCTATTATTTAATTCCAAATTAAATATCTACATTTTTTAATGCGTTTTAACGACTTAGATTCCAAATCTAATGCAAACGGGTCTCAAAGCCCAATTAACATCCAATGTTGTTTAATTAAAGTCCAATGGGCTTTCAATTGATTTCACAAGGCATAGACTTTGGTCAATATGGGTCAAACCCAAATACCAAAGCCTAATTAAGGAATCACCCTTATTTGCCAAGAAACCAATTTCGGCCCATTAGGCCCAATTAAACTTTTAAAGTCCATTTGTTATATTTGGACTTAATGGAATGATTTAGGCCCAATTTGGATCCAATCCAATTGGCCTAAACCAACTTGGCCCAACCAAGCCCATTATGCCCAAATACAACAATTATAAGCCCAATTCAAAATCAAGCCCAATTTATTAAATTCCAATTTTCCAAAATTCATAATTTAATAAACCAAAGTGTTTAGCCATCATTAATCTTTTAAATTAACATTTCCAAAATATTAATCTAATCCATTAATCATGCTTTTCATTATCAACACATGTCCAACATAATTGATTCAAAAAATCATCTCATTACATGCTATATTAGTCACGGCATTTGTGGGTATTTTTTGTCCGATTTCGTTTTCAATCCGATTGAATTACAAATCAACATTTCTCAAGTGTTCATACTCATCCAATGATCAAAAGAACAAAAAATACCATGACTATTTAGGGCAACAAGCATTCGGCCAAGCCAACTTTTTGGGCAAAAATTGATCCAATTAATTTTTCATGAAATTGATCATAAATAACTCCAAGTTATCCATATACAAGCATGCTCAAACAAACAATTTGGTTAAATCATGCTCAAATCCAATTTACCCAAATTTTACCCTAATCATTTTCATGCTCAAACTAGGCTCAATGATACCATTGTTGGTTTCTAATATAGTCCTAAGATCATATTTGAACAATGAAAAGAATGAATACTCAAATGAAGTGAGGCGGAAACACATTTACATTGAACGGATTTGAGATGTGTTGAGAAGAAAAAATGAACTCCAAGTCCTCTTGTAGTATTCAGCCAAGGTGGTCTCCAAGTGTAGGTCTCCAAGCTCCAAGCTTTTTCAAAGGATTCCAAGCTCCAAGGTTGGTTTCCCTATCACCTTGTATTGATTCTTTTGAGTGCTAGCCCTTAGAAAATTTGCTACAAATCTTCTTATTCTCTTCCTCCTTGTTCGGCCAAGATGAAAGAAAATGGAGAGAGTGTTTTTTTTTTTTTTTTTGCTTCCAAAACCGTGAATGGGTGTGTGAGAGAGGGAATGAATTTTGTTGACTTGTATTTCAATTTCAAAAATTAAAATAATGATATACCAAAGTTGGTATATGTCAACCATGCCATCAAGTTGGAGTGTGTAACAAGTCTTCACTTACTTCACCAAAACCCATCAACTAAAAGCAACTTAAAGTGACAAGTGATGTGACATGTGATGTGACATGTGGGCCCCACTTGATTCGAAATCCGAGTGGGCCCGCAAACACTCCTGGGCTCGGGTTCGCTAATTTCGAATTAACGAACTTTCGTCGCGACGTAATTAAATCGAATTTAATTAAATAATTATGCCTAGCAAAATTACTATTCATATTGCTAACGAATTAATTCTAAATTGACTCGTTTGCCCGAATTAAAATCTAATTTTAATTCCGCGTCGAAATCTAATTTCGTTTAACATATCGAATATATTATTTTATCGATTAATTCCAAATTAATCGTTATCTCTCTTCAAATAGTATTTTATCCTAGATAAAATCTCTCCGTAATTAATCCCAGATTAATTATGCTCGAATCATACGTCATCGGTGAATCTTCGAGAAGTGACCCAAGAGATCCCTGGATATGTTGGCAGTAAATCTAGTCGTCGGACTATCCGAACACGTACGTACCTCGTACTACGTTCTTACCGATTTACGAGACATGGTTGGCTTCTAGCAAAGCGCCATGCCTACCCAATTCTCCAGAAATATTCTTATTGGAATATATCATCTATATCAGGCGTAGTATACGTAGTATTTCGTATAGCGATCCAGTATCTAATGTCACATGCAAGGCCTGGGGCTGGATAGTGTCTGCCCCGTACGAAGCATATATCAGATTACAAGCAACTAGTCTCTTTAAATCGGATAATCATGACCTAGTCATATTATCCCGATGGTTGCAACCATTTAGAGTACCAGTTCTGTATCCCTGCATGATCATCATCTCCATATAACTGAAGCGATACTTCCATCTTGACATCACACCCAATACACTACGATTCTCAATAAACCTAGAAGAGGCGTACACAAAACTTGTTAAAGTCCTGGACGACCAAAACCAAAGCGTATTGATTGTCGCAAGTACTAGCGATGTAAGTCTCAGGTTAAGACCAAATACACCTACCCTGATGCGGATTCCTATAGACACATAGTTATACTACCAATGAGATTATGCGGGGTCTATCCAGAGCGAAGCTGTTTCCGTACCATCGGTAAACACAACCTCATATCACACTTGCATAAGTATCCAATACTTAAATATATGAGAACTATGTCGTTACGCTTCCACAACACGCACAAGTGCAATACTAGTCTATTCCGCATTATCGATGTCCAGTCTCGATAATACTACGACTAGGGATATTTAATGATTAAACCTTTATGGATTGATATTGTCTCATATCTTATAATCTGGAACTAATCATAAGGACTTTTATCATTTATTTATATTAAGTAATCAAATTACAAAATGATAAAATGCAATTTCATTGCTACATAATTAATTTGTACAAAAACCACAATGTCTTTTACAAATAGTGACGCTATGGGTCATAATTGTCTAACAGTTTAGACACTGGTTGTTGTACCGGAAGGCATTGTGCCTATTGGTACTATATGGGTCTTCAAGGAAGACATACATGGATGGCAATATACCAACGTACAAAGGTATTGTTATCAACATTGTGTCGATTACGACGAAACCTTTTACTTGTTGCCATGGTTAAATCCATTTGGATAATGTTTGCTAATGCTACATGTTTCATTTATGAAATATTGCAGCTGAATGTCAAAATCGATTTCCTTAAACGGAAACCTTTTGGAGGATGTTTACAACATCCTGACGTTTTTTCATACCAAAACAAGCAACCAAGGTTTGCAGGTTATTCGATCCATTTATGGATTGAAGCAAACATTGCATTCTTGGAACTATTGTTTTGATGTAATCATAATGGTATATGATTTAATTCAAAACAAAAATGATTCTTGTGTATATAAGGAGGTTAGTGGGAGTGCACTGACAGTGATTGTCCTGCATAATGATGATATATCATTTCTTGGAAATGACATTCCCATAATACAATCGGTGAAAGCTTGGCTTTCAAAAAAATTCTCCGTAGAATTCTTGGGAGAGACAACCTTTATTCTAGGAATAAAGATCTACTGGGATAGGTCTAAAAGTTATTGCATTCTCCGAGAACTCGTACATTGAAACATATGTACGCGACCTGGTGTCTCATATGCTTTGAGCATATGGAGTCACAATATTTGTGAATAACAGTATTTATATTTCGAATATAAATGAATCTCAAAATATAACATGATAAACAAAATACTCAAACTGAGTAAATGAGATGAGACTTATTTGTGGCATTTTCGTCTGGGACACATTAACAAGACTCGTATATCCACACTTTCGAAGAGTGGATACGTGGACAGATTTGATCCTAATTCATATGATGTATGCGAATCTTGTTTATTAGGCAAAGTGCCTAAAACACCTTTAGTGGTAATGGTGTAAGTGCCACTGAGCTGTTAGCCCTCATTCATAGTGACGTGTATGGGCCCATATCTAGCCAGGCTAGAGGTGGTTATGAATACTTCGTAACCTTATGGATGTTGCATCGCGTTATAGTTATGTGTATCTTATGAAACACAAGTCAGAAACTTTTGATAAATTCAAAGAGTTTCGACACGAAGTAGAAAACCAGACCGGCAAAAGTATTAAAACATTACGGTCGGACCATGATGGAGAATACTAAAGCAATGAGTTTCTTGATTACTTGAAAAAGTATGGTATTCTTTCACAATGGACTCCTCCCGGAACACCTCAATGAAAGGTGTGTCCAAACGGAGAAACCGAACTTTATTGGACATGGTAAGGTTTATGATGAGTCGCACTGAGCTACCAATTTCCTTCACGGGATACGCATTGAATAGTGCAATACTTATTTTGAATAAGGTTCCGTCAAAGTCTGTTGGACAGACTCCATAGGGAATATGGATAGGAAAGAAATCGGGTTTCTCATTCTTGAAGATTTAGGGATGCTGGGCATGTTAAACGTTTGGATGGTACCAAACTAGATACCAAATCGGATAAGTGCCTATTTGTAATTTGTTATCCTAGGGAAACCAGTAAATATTACTTACACAACCCAGAAGAGAACAAAAATATTTGTTGCTCTCCATGCGGTTTTCCTTAGAGGAATTCCTAAATACAGTGGTAAATGGGAGTAAAGTAAAACTCGATGAAAATAGGAATGATACTGTTCTTGACACTGATCCTCTCACGGAACACGAACAGTTCATCAGGGATGAGACTGTTCCACAATCTTCTAATACACAAGAACCGCGTAGGTCGGATAGAGTCAGAAAATAACCTAAGAGGCATGGGTTTCTGATTTTACCTCATGTAGATATTAATCTTATTGAGGATAATGAACCGGTTACGTATGAGGAAGTGATACAAGGTATCGACTCCGCTTTATGGCAAGAGGCCATGAAGTCCGAAATGGATTCCATGTATACAACCAAGTTTGGACACTGGTTGATGTACCAGAAGGAATTATGCCTATTGGTAGCAAATGTGTCTTTATGGTGAAGACAGACATGGATGGCAAAAAACAAATGTACAAAACTAGGCTTGTAGCGAAAGGGTATCGTCATCAACATGGTGTTGATTACGACGAAACCTTTTACCTGTTGCCATGATTAAATCCATTCGGATAATGTTTGCTATTGCTGCATATTTCGATTATGAAATATGACAGATGGACGTCAAAACTGCTTTCACTAACGGAAACCTTTTGGAGGATGTTTACATACAACAGCCTGACGGTTTTGTCGTGCCAAAACATACAAATAAGGTTTGCAAGTTAAATCGATCCCTTTATGGATTGAAGCAAGCATTGCGTTCTTGGAACCAACGTTTTGATTGGTATATGGTTTCATTCAAAACGATGATGATTCTTGTGTATATAAGAAGGTTAGTGGGAGCGCACTGACATTGATTATCATATACGTTGATGATGTATTGCTTCTTAGAAATTAAATTCTCATACTAAAATCGGTGAAAGCTTGGCTTTCATTAAAATTCTCCATGAAAAACTTGGGAGAGGCAACCTTTTATTCTAGGAATAAGGATCTACTGGGATAGATCTAAAAGTTATTGGCACTCTCTGAGAACTCGTACATTAACACATGGCTTCTCTCTATTTAAGGACATGTGTCATAAAACTCAAGATGAGAGAGATTCAATGAGTCGGATCCCGTTCGCTTAAGCAGTCGGATCGATCATGCATGCCATAACATGTACGCAACCTGGTGTCTCATACGCTTTGAGCATATGTAGTCACAATCAGGCCGACCTAGGTGATGGTCACTAGATTGATGTTAAGAACATCATTAAGTATCTTAGAGGAACTAATGATGCTTTCTTAATTTATGGAGATGGAGAACTTGAGGTGACTGGGTTCACCGTTGCAAGTTTCCAAACCGATAAAGACGACTGTAAGTCGCAATCAGGGAACATATTTTGTTTGAATAACGGAACAGTGAGCTGGAAATCTTCCAAGCAAGATATTGTTGTCGATTCAACAATAAAAACGGAATACATTGTTGCGGCTAAGGCAGCAAAAGAAGCATTTTGGATCTATAAAATTCCTAATTGGATTAGGAGTAGTTCTGTTAGAAGCTGAGCTAGGCTACAGCACAGGCTAAGGAATTACGGTCTCATCAATGATCCAAGTATGTACTTCAATGGTTTCATCTGATTCGAGAGATCACACATCGTGGCGATGTGAAGATCGAAAGATCATTTCAGATGATAACCTTGCATATCCGCTGGTGAAAACGATATCTCAGCATAAGCATGAACGACCCGTACATAGTTCAGGTGTTGGACACTTGAGTGATTGGCTATAGGCCAAGTGGGAGATTATTGGACAATTATGACCCATAGCATCACTATTTGTAAAAGACATGGTGTTCGTTTTACAAATTAACTATGTGACAAATGAAATTGCTCTTTTATCATTTTGTATTTGGATTACTTGGATATATAAATGATGAAAGTCTATATGATTAGTACCAGATTAATAAGATATGAGACAGTATTAATCCACGAAAGGTTTAATCATTAAATATCCATAGTCATAGTATTATCGAGACTGGACATCGATAATGCGGAATAGACTAGTATTACACTTGTGCGCGTTATGGAAGCTTAACGACATAGTTCTCATAAATTTAAGTATTGGATACTAATGCAAGTGTGATAGGAGGTTCTGTTAGCCGTTGGACCGGGAACAGCTTAGCTCTGAATAGACCCCTCAGAGTCTCATTGGTAGTATGACTATGTGTCTATGGGAATCCGAATCAGGGTAGATGTATGTGGTCTTAACTTGAGACTTGCATAGCTAATACTTGCGACAATCAGTACACTTTGGTTTTGGTCGTCCGAAGCTTTAACAAGTTCTGTGTACGCCTCTTCTGGGTTTACTGAGAATCGTAGTGTATTGGGTGTGATGTCAAGATGGAAGTATCACTTCAGTCATATGGAGATGATGATCACGCAGGTATACAGAACTATTACTCTTAAATGCTGCAGCTATCGGGATAGTATGACTAGGTCATGATTATCCGATTACAGAGACTAGTTACTAGTGATCCGATATATGCTTCGTACGGGGCAGACACAATTCCAGCCCTAGGCCTAGCATGTGACATCCGATACTGGATCGAATTACGCAATACATTGTATATTATGCCTGATACATATTATATATATTCCATGTTGATTATATTTATGGAGAATTGGGTAGGCACGGTGCTTTGCTAGAAGCCAGCCATGTCTTGTAAATCGGTAAGAACGTGGTACCGGGTATGCACATGTTCGGATAGTCCGATGACCGTATTTACTAGCCAACATATCCAAGGATCTCTTGGTTCGCTTCCCAAAGATTCACTGATGACATTTGACTCGAACAAAATTAATCTGGGATTAATTATGAGAGAGAAAATTAATCTGGGATTAATTATGGCAATAATTAATCTGTGATTAATTATCAAAGGGAAAATTAATTTGGGATTAATTGCGTTAAGAATTAATGTGGGATTAATTCGTGTAGAAGAGAGAACGCGATTAATTTGGAATTAATCGGCAAAATAAATTTAATAGTTAAATTGGATTTTTCTATTTAATTTATTTAATTGGGCTAAAATAATATATCGGATATATTAATTGAAATTGGATTTCAATACGGAATTAAAATTGGATTTTAATTCAAGCGAACGAATTAATTTGGAATTTATTCATAAGTGACTTTCGTAATAATTTTGCAAGGCATTATTATTTAATTAAATTGGATTGAATTTCGTCGCGACGGAAAATTCATTTAATCGGATTAAACAAACCCGGGGGCCCAAAGTGTGTTGTACAAGCCAACTCAAATTTTGAATTTAAAATGGTGGGACCCACTTTACTTATATCACCAGTAACTATTGGTGATGGAAGTAGTTGGGCTTTGTTAAATGTTGCATTTAACACACAACACACATGTAAGGTAAGAAGTTGGACTTACTATTCATCTTCTCCTCTACTTTTCTCTCTTGCCCGAATCTCTCTAGTCTTGGAGACAAAATTTTGTTTCAATTTTTTGACAAAGCTAGCACTTTGGGAGTCAAAGAAAGGTGATAGGGAAACTCACCCAAGAGTTTGGAACTCAACTAAAAGCTTGGAGCTCTTCCAACAAAGAAATTTTTTTGAAATTTCTCATCCGATCAAAGTGAGTATTTCTGCAACTCCACTTGATATTCACACACAAATCAATGTTTAGAGATCATTGGCATGTCTAGGACACTAACATTGTCTGTATTCATGAATCGGACATAAATACGATCCGGATTGGCACTCTGAGCACCAACCCTAACAATTTCTACCACTTGCTCTAGTGCCAATCCACAGTATCATATACACATATAAATATGTATCACATACGCATGGTCCTCAAGAGCTGACCTAGCACTCTAGAGGTAGGCAATAACAAGTAGGTCCACTATAACATATTGAGTTTGTCCAACAAACCCAAAACGTTTCCTTTAAATAACATCATTCATATTTTTGTATAACCTAAGTTATACATCAATATGACTCAGATGCTATATCAATATTATGCTATAACTACAGAATTGTTCAAGTATTTAAGAATCAGGTCCAAAATACTATGCAGACAACCGCAAGCACAACACCAATATCAAAACTTCTAATTTATAAGGTCACTTTGTAACATCATATGTCAATACTTCATAAGTTACAATTAATTCTACTTACACAAGAATCATTCATGACACTCTCACTGCATCTTTTCTGATTCTTTATGACGTAGATGATCTACATCATAATTAGACTCAAAACTAATCAGGCTCTCGTGGTTGCAGACTATATTCTCCATAAAAAAGAAACACGTTCTTAATATCTCAAAGATAACAAAGAACATGTTTCAGACACATCTGATGGTCTATAGCGTATCAAAATAGTTCGTAATAATTACGACTAAATTGATGTCTTTTAGTCGTACATAATATAGTATTCATTACGCCATCATCCTATGATGCATAAGATTGACTAGACATTCTAATCAATTTCTCTTTCGAAAAAGGAATCATCATTTACGAACGATAAATACTATATACAAGAGAGACACACTAACTGTCAAACAGTTAGTCTTGTTGTGTCTCTTATTAGATCATATCTAATGCACGACTAATGGGAGTATCTCACAAGTCTCTTGTTTTATATCATATATAAAACTTTATATCAAATATAACAAAGACTAATCTCACTGCTTTCACGGAGAAACGAAGACTTTGGTAAACCTTTTACCTTATAAACATCTCATTATTACATTAATAATGATAATGTCGTTAGGATATACAATACTAGAAAGAAATTTGTATGCTCTCATTGACCCTACTATCATATGTGAATTCTCTATGTTTTGATAGAATCAGACAATCTGACTATTTCAAAATTAGAAAACACAGATTTTCAGAAAACTAACCTGAGTTTACAATAGGCTCTATAAGCCAATATATCAAACTGTGATCTTAGCATAATATAAACTCCAGGGCCATTCTAGAATGAACTCTTCAAACAAAGAAATCACAATGGATCTCTTATTCGAAGAAACCATTCAGGAACGCTACTTTGCATTCTTTAGCCAAAATACACAGTTTAATATCAACATTAACCAACAAATCTTTAATTGTTCAATTAGTGTGACTAGAGACAAGTTTCCTCAGGATCTACAATAGATTGCTGAGTGTAACTTTTCTCACTGTCATACTATAAAGGTCAAACCTTTAATAAGCTCACTTTGCTTTTACTGCGCAAACCATTTTCACATTTTATGAACGATTCATAATGAAAGCTCAATCAAGTTCAAAACTTGATCGTAGTGAGCTATGAAAAATCTTAGATATATGGTCTAATCTATCTTCCGGAATCGATATCAAATATCGCTCCCACTATAAGTTATAGGAAAATTTTCTTCGCTAAGAAAACAATAAAACCATTAAGTATCAAATACTTTATAATTGATTCTGACATCCTATTGAACTTATACGGAAGATCTCTTAGGGTCTTTTCGTCTTATTAATTATGCAGTTCCATTTATAGTTTATAACTCTCACATTTGACTTCAATAAATCAAGTCTTTTCTACAATGGTCAACGTCCGATGCTACTCACCAAGTAATAAAATAATTTTATTACTCGGGATCGTAGAAAAGATATTCCATCAAATAAAATACAATATTCTATTAAATAGAATAAATGATAAACTTTTGCTTGTACCACCGAGGCGCAAGTACTTTCAATTATATAACTATATACAAAAGAAAGATTCAAATCTCAAACTTTTCAAGATTTGAATTTTCTACCTATACATATCATATACATAACTGTAAAAACTAATGGAACCTTAATTAAAAGAACGAATCAGAGTTACTGGAGCATATCCCCAAAAGTATTAAAACTAATTCGGTAACACTCAATATCAAAAGAATCAAATCATATAAGATTCAACTTCTCCCATTGACCAATTCCATCAAGATGGAATCGTAGAAGAATAATATTGAGTAAGAATCATATTCATTGAATAACCTTAGAACTAATTGCCATAAATTCATATGTTTGATCATATCAAACATCTTTGAACAATTCAAAGACTCACGAAAAAATTATAATGATATAGTTTTCAAAACTTCAAATCGATTATCTTTGAACCAGTCAAAATATTATATTCACGTTTCATCAGAAACATATTAAAAGTTCTCGAACCATTCAAGACGTTCAATATGTGTTCTTTTAGAAACATGTAACTAAGTCATGATAACTCATTAACTAAGTTACGAAGTAAAGAAAACTATCCAAGGTAATTTCTAATTCATGAAACTACATACATCTAATGTATTAGTTTAATAAATCTGTTGTCCAATGACGATCATTGGTTAAATGAGATTTAATCACTTCCTGAATACAATATTCATTAAATGGATAAGGATATATGGTGTAATCTCGTATCAAACCATCATTTACCATACAGAATAAGATTCTAATGATTATGTGATAAAATCTCATAGAGCACTGTTCTAAGTTATTTAGTTAACCGAATATTTTTATTAATGTTTATCTGTATATCAATGACACTACTAGTCATTTTAAAATATGTAATAACTGTTTATAAAGAACAAGTAACTATTCAATAGTCACAAGTTCTGATATCAAATATCAAAATAATTATTAAATAATATTTTAAATAACTAGATGGGAGATCCGATATACAATACCTATAGTTGTCGTATTGTGAAAATCGATATTTCCTATACACAACTATACGCATCTCCTTTCTTTAGCTTTATAATTTGCCTTCAACTATTCACAATAATTACAAATAATTGATTAGAAAACTGTGTCAGACACATTACCTCTAAAGGTCATTAAAGCCAAGAAACGTCATTATCAGATAAACAAATATCTAATGGGGTTTTCTTAATGCCAGTCAAGAATCTCAAGATATGAACTAATTCACGTCAATTCTTACAGCAAAAGAGACTATTCTCTCTAGACTATTATATCATAAAACATATATCTATTTAGATTAGTTATCGTGACTTAGAAACTAAGTCACTAATCTAAGTCACTAACCATCTTGATTTTCCAAGAAAATCGGCTTAATAGTTCCCGATGGTTTTAACTAATCTAACAATATCCAAGCATACTCTAAATCTAGAACCTATTCTAGAAATCTGCAACCATAAGGAAAGTCAGAAAACATATACAAATAATATGCATGCAGTGAATTAGAAGTTTTAATTCTATCAACATAATAGAATAAAGGAAACATAAGCAGCAATTTTCATAATATTACACACTGTTTTAGTTATGGAATTTTTTAACCAAGAAGTGTCTCCCACTATTTTACGTAATACCGTAATCCCCAACGGAAAATGGGAATTCAATGATTAAATTGAATTCCATAGTGAGAGGTGGACCCCATTAATATATTTCGACTCACATCTTTGACACGTTCTCGCCTCCGTATATTCATTAGGTAGACAACTCATTGTCAATCACTCATTAGTGACTCCTAGGTTCCGATTCTGATTGTTTCTTGTTGTGACAGCTTTGGCATGTTCACAAGGAGGCGTACCAAGGTTAAACTCGTCAATGATAAATTCAAGATACTTGCGTAGTCCTGACAGCTGTGGCACGTTCAGGATTACTACTTTCGCTTGAATTTATCTAGTATCACATATACATCCGGTATGGATAAATTTCTATCAACTACACCCTCACCGCTTTGGCACTTTCTCGGATGCAGCCATAGAACAGATATCCATAAACTGTATTGATAAGACGTACCACTTTCTCGGATGCAGCCATAGAACATATATCCATAAACCGTATTGATAAGACGGACCAAGAAATATGCATCCAATACATATTACTTTAAAACCTTATTAATTAGGGATTTTTCGCAAAGATATTACGCATTTAATTTAATCAAATTAAATAAATACAAGCATGCATAAAGTAAAGAAAAAATTAAAAATTGAATTTAAAGGCATATTCACATTATGTGTTCAGGTTCACAGACCTACTTGATACCATTTTTGTTGGGGTTTTGGGCAAAATACACGGGTTACGCAGCGTAATGCGGGAAAATCTAATTTTCCCATTTCTTTAATTTTTCTTGGGTAATTAAAATAAACTTATTTATTTTAATCACTTAATACTAAAAAACAGAAATTTTTAACCCAGAAAACATAATTTCAGTAAATTACCATACAACCCCAAAACATTTTATTTTAATCATTTTAGACCTAAGTTGTTCAAAACAAGCTTAGGTGATTTCTAATCACGATCCAAAATGATTTGTACATCATATATACATTTAAACAGAAATCTGAAAAATTTTCAGTAATTATGGAAATGCCCCTAAACTTTACATTTTGATCATTTTAGTCCTAATTTGTCAAATACATAATTAGGTGATTTCAAATCACTACCAAAATGATCTATACATGTCTTATACATGAAAATACAAATTACAATTCAAGAAACTAATTTTTCCAAAATTGTCGAGAGGTCCCTCAAGTTTCCAAGAATTGCACTTTTGAGGATCCGAACGAATTCTGCTTTCATTTCCCTGTCCAAATTGGTTCAAAACCATTCAAGATCAAGTCCAATCAACACCAAAATTAATATGCATCATATATACATCATTAATTAACACATATATGAAAAGCCCCAAATTTAGAAAGGGTTATGAACCCTAATTTCTCAAAATTGTCCAATTGGACAATTAACACCAAAGTAATTAAATTCAACACTTTAATTCAATCCTTACTACACCAAATAAGTCTCACCACCATGAAACAACTCAATAACAATTCTAGGTCATTATGAGTGGCTAAACAACTCTAGAATGGCTACCAAGTTATCAAATAACGAAAAGTAAGCTTAATAACACTTAATAAGCTTCTTTTACTAAATACACATGCTAACACATTTCATTCATGCTTCAAACAAACTTATTACAAACCCAAGAGAATAGAGAAAACATGACAACATCATATGTTGAAGTCTAAAGGCATAGAAACAATTTTAAAGTAAAGAAACGAATGAAATTACCTTAATTTTCAAGGTTTTCTTCACAAATCTCCTTTAGCACTTTGTTTTTCTCTCAACTCCTTTTTTTTGTAATCTATTTTTGAGCCAAAAAGTGAAGCAAAAGAAAAAACTCAAAAGTTTAAAACAAAAGGGTTGGCCGACTTATAAGGGCAAAATGGGAATTTGATATTTTACAAAATTAATCAATATTAAATATGTCAAAAATCAAGTTGTCAACCATTTTAATTAATATATGCACAAATGTACCAATTACATTTTTCCATATTAAAATTAAAAGATATTTATATTTAATTAATCTAATTATTTAACAATTAAATAATTGGATAATTACAAATATAAATATCCAAATATATGTATAATATTTATATTAAATATTCCATAATACATATATTTGTGACAAGTGTCAAATACTTTATTTGACAATTAATTAATGTGAATTCAATAAAATCAAGTATTTAAATCAAAAACACATTAATTAGGAAATAACCGGAAAAACCCTTTAAGCGTGTATTTATCGATTAACCATTCAACGATATATAAATAATCAATATTATTTATAAAAGTAACCCTAGTGCTCTACGAATATGTTTCATTAGTGAGACTCACTAGATTTAGGCATATCTGTCACAAAATCCAATTTCGTGTCAATAATCTACCCACCCGTAAATTATGACGACCACCGATAAATTCGATGAATCATACAAGTTGAGGTCATCGCATACGTATAATCATTCCGTCACAGGTATCTGGATTATCCTAGAGATATAGATAATAACGTCAAATCTCAATAGGTATAATCATGTCGACAATTCCATTAGCAATCTCTTAATAACACTTAGAACTCACTTCTAAAGTGTACCACGGGCCCATGAATTTAACAGATTGCTAATTGCACATTGAATACCTATGCCATGTACACAGAACTGATGGATCCTATCTTGATACACACAGGATATCCTGAGGATCACTCCACACCCAACGAACATGCGGAGGTCTGATTTAAATAGATCGGTGACGTGGCTGCCATCAAAGTGTGGAGGATACCTCATACATCCACAGTAATATCTCAACTCGAAATACCACTATACTCACTCTACCCGAGAAGATTTCTATTGACGTTGGTGTACCATCTATTAGGAAATCTTCGGTGATTCGTTCAGTGTTTATCCACTATAAACACCTACATGGCTATACGAGTCTCCTCACTCATGGTTTATTGGATAGACCATCGAACCAAGTCTCCATATACGACGTGTACTGGTCTCAGCAGATTTAACTAACCGACCCGTGTTAGTAAATCTTGACGAGGAACCTTATCTGATAATATATTTCTAGTAGTGACACTTCACAATGTCAATTACAAACTACTTTATAACTGCGCACTATAAAATCTATTATCGAGTCTTTGTCTAATATATACATATCACTAAATCATATTTAGTTTCAATCTAATCATAATTAGATCGAATATGTATATAAAAGCAAGAAGTATTACCATAAATAAGTAATATTATGGAAAAATGAATTGTTCGTATTCATGAATCGGACATAAATACGATCCGGATTGGCACTCCGAGCACCAACCCTAACATAAAGGACTTGTTCAAATAGAGGAAGATGTTGAGAAGCTTGAAAGAGAGTTGGAGGCTCGAAGTTGCAGAAAACATAAGAGATTTACAGTTTTTTGAGGATGACGAAGTGTGAGAAGAGGAAAATAGAGTACAATAGCCTTTAAATAGGCTGCTCGAGTGGATCATAACCGTTTAATTGAGGTGAATGGCCAGGATTAATGCCACGTGTGATGAGGATATAGCCCGTTGAATTCAATTGGAAGGACGAGATTGAGACAACTATTTTGTTAGGATACAACTGTCCTCGGTTTTGACACGCAAGCCATGGATGCGCGACACGTGGCATCTCGGGAAGACGAAGCGAAGGAATCCCTAGAGGGATGTGACAGGCATTTAAAGAAGGTCATGATGGTTACACAACTTCCAAGAGGTGGCTTAGAAACCCTAGAAACTCCAACCGACGGTGGAGATGGCAATCATAACAAAAAAGAATCTTTTGGCGATACAAGTACTTTCATGACCCAAGGACTTGGCAGTGTGGACATTAAGGAGTCGGGACCCTAAGACGAAGGATCAGTGCACACCATCATTATAGCTCCCGACATCAGCTCATCAACTCGTTGATATCGAGCACTAGGGGACAAATATTGATGGTGATTTTCAGACCCAATGAACTTTGAAATTTGAAGAAGTGTATAAAAGGGTTTGCACTTACCAAACTGGGGCTCTAATGTCTTGATAAGGATAAGTCCAGGCAGAAGAACCGAGGCGCAGAATGAAGAACCAGCTCGATGAGATTCGATAACATTTGCACAGATGAGACCGACCTAGGCTGTCAGAAGAGCTGCTTTTGTGCTGGTAACAACGGTAGCTGGGTGTTAGAATGTGATCATATAAGAAGCTCATGAGCCTTCGAACACTTGTCAAGAATGTTCATGAATCGCAAAGAGAAAGTGAGGGAAGTGAAGGAATCCCAGACCATGTCATAGAAAGGATAGGATCCAGTGTCAACACATCGATATGCCGATTTGAGGTTTGCAGTATCGTGCTTATGTGTAGGTGATGTAATCCCTACATGGAAATTCGGGCCTCCCAAAGGCGATCAGATGGGAGTAGGCTAGAGGCTTATCCCCTGACACACGAAACAACGTGGGAGTGGTTGAAATGCAGGTTGGCACATGGGCAAAACGTGTAACAGTGGGCAAAACATACTGAAATGATGAATTTTCAGATGGCATGGTGGACTGACGGCAAGCCACTGTTGCAAAGTAATTGGGGAAAAGAATATGGGCAATGATGACAGGGTAACGTGGCTGACGTCATGAGTTAGTATAATAGTGGATCTAGGCGAACTATATAAAGAGGTTGAAGACTCACAACCTGTAAACTAGAGAGAAAAAACTTAGAGTTGGAGAGAGATAAAGCAGATCGGTCAGACCCTAGCTGATAATAAAAAGTTCTTCTTTCTTTGCATTTGTGGACGTAGGTTGGATCCATTCCGCCGAACCACGTTAAATCCTATGATTTCTCTGTGATTTCTTATTCGTTTGCTAAGTTTACTTTGATTCCCAACTAAACAAACAAATTCACCGCTTGAGGGAGGTTTGTTCAATGAGTAATTTTTCTCGCATTATCCCTGTAACGAAAAACAATCGTCAATAAACATGTCACCTCATTATACTCAAGATTTGATACCATCATTTACTGGTGATATCCTAACCAGACCCATAATTAAATTGATGATTTAAAAATTTTAATGGACCATTGGTTTAGGCAATTGAGTCGTTGCAAAAAACAACAAAATCGGAAAATATTATAAATAATTTTAATTACTTAAAAATATAAAAAATATATATATATAATTTTTACTTTTGGTTTTATTAATAAAATTTGAACCGATCCAATGTCGATTTGACCAGTTTTTTTTTTTAAACACCTACTTTTTAGGTTTCACTACACCAGACTCGTGACCAACCAGTCTAATTTGGTTTTCAAAACAACATTATTTACTTATGCAATATCTTAAATAAACAAATATGGGTTCTTCAACAAGTTTCAAAAGCTCTAAAAAAACACCCAGTGGTGAGCTAGTGCTCTCCCAAACGGGAGAACACAAGTTTGACTCTCTCAGGGAGTAAATCTCTCAATTGAGAGATTCTCTCCAAGAGTGAGTAAAATTCTCCCCATTTTTGAGTGGGAGTAGATATTTCATCTTTGGTAGGCGTAGAATTCTGGATGTTCTATAAATGTTTGTATTCAATATTCCAGTAGATTTCGGATTATATATATGTAGAATTGTATTGTAATCAAAAAAAAAACACCCAGAGTAATCCATTCCATTATGCAGAGCATCACACCGTCATCACCAAAGTACAAACTACAATTTGATAAAATTATAACAAATTCATAGAGTATTGCACATAGCAGTCACAGTATGAATCAGGTTCAGAATAAATTGATTTCACAGTAAAATCGAGGTTCATTATTGGCGTACAATGTTTATGCCTTCATGAGTGTGGGTTCAATTTCTCCCTGAGGACATACAGGTCATTGCCGGCCATATTGGGAAAACGTGTTGTTCTGGGACGGAGGCATTGGTGGTGCCCGGGGTCTTGCATACTCTGCAAATATTACCCAACCATCAAGAAACTGCAAAACACAAAACAAGAAATCAGTTCACAGAAAATTAAGAACAGGGAGGAAAAATGCAACCATTGTCATCGATAAGATAAATAGATAATTAAAAAAAAAAAGACAGTCATTGCCTCAGGCCGGTTTCGGCCCATGAAATCAGAACCGCCTCTTGGCGGTTTGGTTCCGGTTCAAAAAAGATTGGAACTATCAAATTTTTAAAAAAAATATTTTATTATAACAATTGAAGATGAATAAGACTGTAATAATTTTACAAATATAAGTTTATTTTAAACTAAGTTGTAATTTATAAATATTACAAATAATTAAAACAATCTATTTTTTAGTTATACTTTTGTTAATATTAAATTATATTTTTTTAATTTAAGTTAAAAAAATAAATAAGTTATTTCAATTAATAATATTAAAAATTGGTTCGAACTGTCTAAAACTATTTCGAACCGTGTGAAAAAACCGAAACCGGGATTGGAACCGTGACCAAACCGAAATAAGAACAGAAACGGCGGTTCACTGAACCGTTAAATGGCAGTTCGGTTTACGTTCAAGAATTTCTTAGAACCAAAACCGGCGGTTCAGGAACCGGAAGCGTCGGTTCCTGAACAGTGGCCATGAAAATTAATTGCATTTCTAAAAGTATCTATGGATGCAACATGTTTGAAGGAATTTGCACCTTCCTAAATCCTACCCTTGAAAATAAATTCTAGCTTATTTGGAAACACGGGCTTCTCAATTAGGGCATCCATCCCAAATGATTGGAAACAGCTTTAGAATCTGTGCAATATGCACATAAGGCCTTATATCAACTCACCTTGCCATCCATGCCCTCTATACCTTTTGCAGCGTCTTCTAAGGTAGCATAATCTACAAAACCAAAACCCTTGGAATATCCAGATTCCCGATGTTTCACTATTTTAGCTGCAAAAAGCAAAAAAGAGTAGTTAGTAATCCACAAAGGTAAGAAAATTAAACTTTTGAGAGGCAGAACATACCATGAACCACTTCACCAAATTTAGAAAAGGCTTCCCTGAGGTTTTCATCAGTTGTGCGCTTACTGAGACCTGATTTTTTTTAAACATCAATTCCAAGCAAGCATGTAACATCAACAGTGAATAGATAAATTATCATATAAGGGTAGAAGTCAATTAATCTCATCACCAACAAATATGCCTCACTCACTATGAAACTCTCATGGGTCTCGAGTAAATTGACAGGCTTCACATACTAACCAAACCAAACGGTCCAAACCTATTCCCATTAGGTAGGGTGGGCAAAACCGGTTTCGGTTCGGTTTTAGAATGAACCAAAATGAACCGAAAATCGATCGTTTCAAGAACTTAAGAACCGACGTAAACCGAAAGGGTAAAACTAAACCGAACCGATTTGGTTTGGTTCAGTTTTAATTTTGATTTCAGTTCAATTCACAACCTAACCAAACCTTGAGCAGCAAAATTACCAAATTAACCCTCAAATCGATCAGTTCACGATTTTACAAACTGATCGGTTCACCGATCCGATTCACGATTCGAACCAAACCGACCGGTTTAAAGCATAAACCGAATCGATATTTTCGGTTCAGTTCGGTTCTGATTATTTTGCCCACCCCTAGGTGGAGCCGGCTACATGGATCTTTTGACGCCAATGTACTATATCTGAAATCAATGATTCATCAAGCTCCATAAAACCTAGGTCTCTTTTTATGATTTCTGTCAATGTCAACTCTGATTATGCTAAGGTGTTCCAACTTGACCTAATGTTTAAGTTGTAATATCTTTTCCATAGCCAAGCCCAAGCCCAAATAAAAGAGGAGTGTTGTGTTATACCTTGACAGCCAACATTAAACTCGTCGAATTCTTATGGCATGGATCCTAGATATATTTCTAATAAAGCTTCACATGTACTAACATAGAAAAACTAATGTTTAAGCACTCAACTAATTATAAAATTAAGATCACAAAACATCCTTGAAAAAAACCAATAATATTGCTACATCCAAACTGCCTCAGAACTCCCACGAATTCTCTTTTAAATTGCGCCTCTCCAAAATATGTAACCAAACATGTTTTCTCACTGCATCAAAAGCAGGGAAAACAACAAAACAATTACCTTTCAAAGCCCAAATTGACAGCCTAGTGCCATACCACCAAAAATGCAACATTAGACAGATATTTTCCCAGCAGAGTGCTATACGATATCGATACATTGAATGTAAATAACTTGATAGATCATTACACTACCCAAATAGAGAACAGATGGTATACAGAAGTGAATAATAACGGAGACAGTCCCCGAAATGAAATAAATTGAAAAACTGTCAAAAAGAAAATGGAAACTATCCTCAACAAGAAAAATATCAAAGCTGATAAAAAAGCTACAGAACAACGAAAAATTCAAAAGAAGCATGAGAAAAAAAAAAAACAAAAGGGGGAATACGAATGAGAAAGCATTCCTGCAGAAGAGTTCAGCAATATTATTGCGGTTGTAGAGTTTACAAAGGTAAAATTCTTATGTTGATCATGATATTTGCTAGATATCTCGAGCTTTTGTACACAACCAATGCAGAACAAGAAACAGCCATACTGACTACTACATTCAGAAACCATAAATTATGCAATCAAAATGACTATACCAAAAATCAAATAAAACGAACCAGAACTAACATATAACGAAACTTCAAATTATGGAAATCCTTTTATTGTTTGGATGAATACGCACAAATTGGTTTCAACATAAGCCAGATATATAATCCAAATCAGATGAAAATCTTATTAGGCAAAAGCTTCCCACTCATTGTAAGAAAGAGTAAAGAGTATAAGAAGTCATACTCATACATCACACATGAAGCACAATGAGAGAGTTAAGCAATTTTTAGAACCAAGTTTCACTTTATTGTGTGCAATAACAAAAATTAAGGCTCCATTTCTAAGCTTGGCTGCTACAGCACAGCAGTCCCAAACAGGGCCTAAGGTTATGCTTATCGCTTATGAAACGGTTGTATTACGCAGGGTATGGGGAAACCGGAAGGAAGGACTGTTTCCAGGGTTTGAACATGTGACTGAGTTGATAACAATTTAACACTTGACCACCACCACATTAGGCACGACCTTCGTGCTTATCACTGATGTGCCTTTGGTTAATTGCGAAAACGGGTAAATACCCACCCACATAACCGCTAGCAATTGTCACACAACAATTGTGTAATAAAGTCATATAAACTCTCAAAGCCCAAATTGCCACATCCAAAATATGTAACCAAACATGTTTTCTCTCTGCATCAAAAGCAGGGAAAACAACAAAACAATTACCTTTCAAAGCCCAAATTAACAGCCTAGTGCAGTATCACCTAAAACGCAACAATAGACAGATATTTTCCCAGTAGAGTACTATACGGTATCGATACGTTGAATGTAAATAACTTGATAGATCATTACACTACCCAAATAGAGAACAGATGGTATACAGAAGTGAAGAATAAAGGAGACAGTCCCCGAAATGAAATAAATTGAAAAACATTCTAAAAGAAAATGGAAACTATATAATCCCTCACAAGAAAAATATCAAAGCTGATAAAAAAGCTACAGACCAATGAAAAAATTCAAAAGAGGCATGGAAAAGAAACAAAAGGGGGAACACGAATGAGAAAGCAGTCCTTCAGAAGAGTTCGGCAAAATTATTGTAGTTGTAGAGTTTACAAAGGTAAAATTCTTATGTTGATCATTGGTAGATATCTCAAGCTTTTGTATAAAACCAATGCAGGACAAGAAACAGCCATACTGACTACGATTCAGAAACCATAAATAATGCAATCAAAATGACCATACCAAAAATCAAATAAAACGAACTAGAACTAACATATAGCGAAACTTCAAATTATGGAAATCCTTTTATTGTTTGGATGAATACGCACAAATTTCTTTCAAAATAAGCCAGATATATAATCCAAATCAGATGAAAATCTAAATAGGCAAAAGCTTCCCACCCATTGTATGAAAGAGTAAATAGTATAAGAAGTCATACTCATACATCACACATGAAGCACAATGAGAGAGTTAAGCAAGTTTTAGAACCAAGTTTTACTTTATTGTGTGCAATAACAAAATTTAGGCTCAGTTTCTAAGCTTGGCTGCTACAGTACAGCAGTCCCAAACTGGGCCTAAGGTTATGCTTATAGCTTATGAAACGGTTGTATCACGCAGGGTATGGGGAAACAGAAAGGAAATACTGTTTCCAGGGTTCGAACATGTCACCGAGTAGATAACAATTTAACACTTGACCACCACCACATTAGGCATGACCTGAGTGCTTATCACTGATGTGCCTTTGGTTAATTTCGAAAACGGGTAAACACACAATATTTCTATACAAATTAAGTTATCAATCATCCACCCACATAACCACTGACAATTGTCACACAAAAATTGTGTAATAAAGTCATATCAACTCAATCCCAAACATACCCCTAAACCCAAAAACAACTGAACCAACATCAATTACTAAGCAACGAGTTGAATTGATTCCAAATTTACCTTTATCCAAAAAAAAAACCAATAAATAAATAAAATTTTGACACCTAATCTAATCTTCAAATAAACAAAATACGAAACGAAGAAGGAAAGATTTTTATAGTACCGGAGACAAAAAGGTTGGTGCTTGGCTCGGCCTGAGGTCGCTGCTGACCCTCCGCATTCGGCGGAGCGTTGAAAGAAGGAAAAGGAGATGTAGAAAAAAGCCGCCGTAAGCCGCGAGGAGCCACTGCCGCCGCTCTCAAAGCCCTCATGGGTTCAAGCTCAAACCCTTGATACGATTTCAACCTCATCCATATATATAATTTATTTTAATGAAATGACGGTAATGTCCTCCATTGTAATTGGGTTGAATGCTTGGAAATGTCTGAATTAGGAAGTGGGATGGAGGGCAATTATGTCTTATAAGGCTAAATTCAGCCTTAATTGTCTCATTTTGCCATTGCAATTTTTTGTTTTGTTTAAACTCACCCTGGGTTTTTGCCATCACTAGTGTCAGGTTGGCTCAAGCATATTGAGGATAATAACATATAGAGATGATAAAAATCATCGCGAAATAAGACCTACGGAGACCCTATACACGGACATAATTATACTTGTTGATTAGATAGATTAAGTTTCTATATCCATTAATTAGACAGGTTAATATGAGTATTGACACTTTTATACAAGTTAAAAATTCTTGTGTAAACTGTCATGAACAAGATTACATGTACTTCCACTAATAATTTTCTGTATTTTATATGACTTTTATTTATATGTACTTTCATTCAACCAAGGTGGAGTAGTGATAATTTATTAAACTGAAGGTGATGTCAATATAATTTTCATTTAAAACATAAACTAAATAAGATGATTTGATATAAATGTCTTTATTTATAGTACTCAAGCGGAGAACAAAACATTGAATTGCACCATTAAGCCTTTGGAGGTTACAATTGTTACAATTATCACCATTAACCTTTGGAGGCTACATCATTAACCTACCATTATGATTTGGGGATTACAAGAGCTACAAAATAATTTCATTCATTTTTTCCAACAATCTCCCTCATGAATGAAATTGAAAGGTAGAGATATGATACCAAATGATTGAGTTCAATGGTCAAAACTTGCATAGAATAGGTAGGTATTATTCTTTAAACATTTCCTTATGAAAACATGTTACTTTATTGATTGATCAATAAACACAATGTCATTGAAATGTTCTTTCGTTTATGTAAACAATGACATACTTCACATGAGAATATTTCCTAACATTTTTTAGTTCTCATTATTATGTTCGTTTAGGTCATGAACATCCCCTGATTTTATGAGATTTTTTAATAATTGAACCCTATATAATTCCCTTAAATATGGCGCCACTCCATTCATACATAAAGTGATTTCTTAATTAATAGTACCCCATATTACTCTACTTGGAATCCCATATTGGAATCATTAAAAACCCTTGCTTAACCTTTTTTCTTACGGGTATCAATATTTCATTTCATCATAGGAATAGACTGAAAGGGACTCCCCTGGTGATTTAACTGTGTCTTTATAATTAGATTATCCTTTCAAAACCAATTAACTAGGTTGGGTTCCATTATATTGATTTTTTCTTTCATGGGCTTCAGTCTCATTACCTTTAATGACTTTTCAACTAACTCTCTATTTAATCTTTTGGTTAGAGGATCTGCAATATTATCTTTTAACTTCACATGTCAACAGAGATAACTTCAGTTATAAATAGTTATCTAATGATTTTATGTTGACGGCGAATAAGTCTAAACATACCATTATACATATTACTATATGACATTCCAATTGACTATTATAATGTATGATAATAACTAGCACATGTTTTGGCCATTCTTATAAAGTACCACAAATGGAACATCATAATGATAGTTTTTAATTTCAAATCAAAAACACATGTAACAGCATTTTAATTAAATGCTACAAATTAATTCTAGAATTAAATTTTGAATTTTAAAATGGATTTGAAATCACGAAATTTAATTTAGTTTTGTAACCGTAGTCATTAATCTCATAACAAATTTTGGTTTTAATTAAAATTTTAAATCCGAACTAATAGTTACTCATATTAAATTATAAATTTATTTGCAAATTAAATCTCAATTAAATTAATTATCACAAAATTTTATTGAGAAAAAATTTCTTTAAAGCTTTATCTTACTTTCACATAACATAATTTTTTGCATGCCTTAATAAAGATAATAAACTAATTTATTAACACATTTAATCATTATGATTTTTATATACTCATTAATTATATAAAACCTCATATGCCATAAATCTTTCATATCATAAATTTTGTCAAATTTAATTGCAATATATTAATTTATAAAGAAACAAAAATAACGTATGCAAGAACCAATAAAAATAAATGATTTTATTTTATTGATATTGAACTTAAATACAAATTTAGCTTTTACATCCATTTAATTTTCATTGGCATTTTCTTATTTTACAAGCCACCCTTAGAGGATTTCTCTAACATGACACTTTAGCATATATAACATTCTATATTGTCCATGCATCGTCTTTGATCATCATTAACACCATTATTTTGCTCTCCATAAATGAACATTGTATACTTTACATAATTCTTACAACCATACAAGGTACATACATATTGCCCCATGTCACACATATCATTGTGTCACTTGACCCAAACTCTAGATTTGGTCTGAACAACATTAAGCTCTACCATAATATTGATCAGTGCATTACTAGGTTGACATTACTGAAAGTAACCAAAATATTATTTTTCAAAAAGTAGAAAAATAATCATGAATTTCTAAATAGTATTCAATAAATAATTACCATGAAAGACTGGAGGAGTAATCCTGATTTAAGTCTAGTCCCATTGGTAAAATTATATATATTTCCTAAAAAAGACCGGACGAGTCAAGAAAGGTCCCATTTAAAACACAATCTCCTTCAACAAATATTATCTAAATTATACTATTCATATTTCACCAGCACAATTTCATAGCATTAGTGCATATGGACGACAACCTTTGGGGATGACAAAATTCAATGCTTTATTTGCACAACAAATTTTATAGCATTACTTGTTGGGATGTATGCCCTATAGTATCATTTAATATATAAATGGGATTATTATCAGAATAATAAATTATGTTATAAGTTCTTTATTTCAATTCGCATATTGTAAATTATCATGCATACCCATGATTACTTATGTACTTTTAGATTTAGTGTATTAGTGTCATACACAATAGGATTTAAGTTTGAAATTAGTATTTCAAAATAGTCCGTAGAGAGGAAACAAAGACGGGTATTTGGTTTATGGTTTATCTATAACCGCGATCCATTCCATAAATATATGACGACTTTGATCCGGGATCGTTCATGTCTTGATATGGGAATTGAAGCACCTTATATGATGTGACCACATAGGACTGGATTCATACAGAAATGAATTTATTTTAATATCCATTAAATAAAGAAATTCATATATGTCTACTAGATGATCATATATGGATTGATTTGGATCATGAGTGTACTACGAACTCCTATATGCCAGACTATGTCCATTGATTTACATGGGTGAGATTGATGTAGAAATCCCGAGTAATAACTTCGTACCTTGGGGCATGGTTTGGTGTGTAGTTGGGGACTCATTACATAGATATGAAATCTATTACTTCTTGCGAGAAGCAGAAGAGCTCCTTGTTTAAGAGTTGGTTAAGTACTTGAACAACTAGAGCGTTCAAATCTTTCTAATACGAATGGAAAGATAAAATTCTTAAAAGTTATGAATAAAATTTTTCATTAGAGAATCAATAGTACTTAAGGCGTAAGAAATAATTAAAGGGTACAACGGATATTATGACCCATTAGATACTTTTGGAGGGTCAATATGTATGTAATGATTATATTAATGAGCGCCTACGTGGGTCGGTTTAAATTAAATATCTACAATGATGAGAGTTCAGCTTCAAATTTTTAGTAGCGTGACTTACAGTTAATAATTCTGAATATTTGATTAAAAAGTTTTAATCAATATCCCAAGAGTATTGGAACTTGGAGTTGTGGGTCCATTGGTCCCCGTTCTACCTCGATACACTATAGAAAACCATTATATAATTGGATGGTCCAATTATGAACTCACATGCAGAACTACGAGTTATGATAAATTATTAATGTGATTATTAATTAATTTTAAATCACACTTGAAAAAAATATTAAATATTTTAATATATAGTTTTCAATGCACATGATTATGAGATAATCAAAAATATAAAATTTAAAGTGTTTAATTTTTTTCTTAATTAATTTAATTAATCTTTAAATTAAATATTTTTTGAAATTTGATTTCAAAATAAATAAATAAATATTACATATCATGGTATTTAATTAATGAAGTAAAAAAATGAGGTGGCCGAAATTTTGGCTTAGGATTATAAGTTAATTTTATAATTTGATTATAATTAATTAACCTAATCTCTAACTATAAAAGGGAACATATTCTCTTTTATTTAAAAGAAGAGTAATTAAGAGGAATCCTAGCCTCCATCTTTTTTATAGAGAAAAAGAAAAAAAAATGAAGTGATCATTTTTCTCTAAAATGTTTAGAAAAAATTATTGTGAGTTCTTGAGAGCCCATCGTAAGAGTGAAGTGGGGTTTACCACTATCCCTATGACGTCGGTGACCACGACACTGTTGGGCTTGCAGCCCATAGAGAGTACAGATAGCCAGTATAAGACATTGAGAATGATTTAAGCTCGCACTACACCCCTCGCAAGGTCCGACCTTAAACATGTTTGGGTTCAGAATGATCATTTACTGATGCCAGTATAATATCCAAGTTCAAAAAAGGATCATCATATATTATAATGCAAGAATCGCACAAAACACTTTATATTTCACACGACAGGCAGACATCCATAAAAGTAATAAAGAGACGGCAAAAAACAAAACGAGCAGAATGAGTTCGATCAGGTATGTCTCGGATCCGTCTAGATATATATTGTTCCTGTACGACTGGCTGTATATATTGGATGTCTGGCCGGATTAACTACTTAAACCAAAAAGATCAAAAATACAGGATTGCATCCAGATAACAGCCATGACAACATCAGAAATAGTTAGACAAGAGCAAAACTATAACATCAATAAATAAACAATTAAAGAAAACAAAGGCATCATGATAAACATATATGCAAGTCCGGGCAAGTCTGTTTCGCGTGGTACATGGAATTATATCCCGAGTGCAAACCATATTACCGTCCATTTGGAATCGACTATGGAATCTATGTCTGCGTTTCCATCATATATACCATGGGAAACTGATTGTCAGATGTAGCTAGTTGAGTGGCCAGACTTTCTGTATGATGATTGTATGTCCGACCGGACATACATGATGTCCGATCATATATACGACATCAGAATGACAATAAAATATGTGGAGTTTAAGGTTTTAGGGCCCAGGTCGTACCCTTAAGTGTAACTCGACTCCAAGAACACCTCTCAAGGTTTGGTTCGATTGTCTGATCTCTTGCGGGAAATAGAAATAAGTTGTTGTGTTTTTGGTTTCGTACGTTCCAAAAGAATCGAAATCCCCCTTATATGTTTTGATCCATTTTTTTTAGTATGTATCGTTTGGTTAATAAGGAAAAGATCCATCTGTTAAGGAAATTAGTTAAGAAGGAAAGTAAGATTTTATGGAAATCAACTAAGAATGAAAGAGATCAAATCTTTCTACAAAACTTGAAACCCGACGCATATCCAGCTGGCCTTTAAGTCATATCTGGCCGAATTTGGTGGAGATGTTGGGCCAGACATATGTGACATCCTACCGAATTTTGGTGACTAACTCTTTTGGAATTCTTTAGGGTTTCTTTCCCTATATTATTAATTCTGATGAATTTCCCAAACTTTTCATATGTGTTCCCATAAGAGACTCATCATCGGGCTATATGTAAAAATACAGTGTCTATAATCGCCCCCATTTTGGTAGGCTTGTGCAGTGTGATAGTGACAAGTCTATCAAATTCGTACATGTATTTTTACTTGGTCGTCTGGCATAGCCGGACTTACCTTATTCTGCATTTGGTGTTGATTTAAAGATATTGGTCGATATTTTGACAATTGATGGACCCTCAAGTCCTCTAATGTTTTAATCGGTTGCGAAATAACTCGATCCCATCCTTGTGGCTTTGATGATTGATGGACCCAAAGGTCACTCGATGCCTTAATCGGTTTGAGATGCCTCGATCTTTATCGTGATAATTGATCACATAGGTCCTACGATGCTTCAATCGTGGGCACTTGGGGCCCCGATACTTCGATCGATTAAGGTGTTTCGACCTTTGCTGAGATGAAAATTGGAACTTGAGCCCCCAATGCTTCGATCGGTTAAGGTGCTTCGAATTTTGTTGAAATAATGATGGGCACCCGGGCCCCCGATAATTCGATCCCCTAAGGTGTTTCGACCTTTTCTGATATGAAAATGGTCACTCGGGCCCCCGATACATCGATCGGTTAAGGTATTTCGACCTTTGCTGAAATGAAAATGGGCATTTGGGCCTCCGATGCTTCGATCGGTTAATGTGCTTAATCGGTGAAATCACACACGTAACGCAAGCGCACGTATCGCTCAAGTAGTATAAAAATATCGATCCCACGATGACTTAATTTCTACTGTTGTTATTAATTATTTATTCTATTTATTTACATGTATCTAATTAAAGGGAGAATGGAATGATTGCTTGATATGTTGGTTGAATGTGGATTTGCTAAATAAATAAAAATACAAAATAAAAACAAAGGAAATTAATAATAAAGAAAATAAGCATCTAGGGTAGTGAATCCACACAATATTATTCTAATGATGAATTGATTCTCTTATATATGTGTAATAAATCAGTTTGTTAACCTAGAACATGAAGATATGCAAAAGCCTATTTCGATGGTCAGATGCAAACACCCAAAATAACCCAATCAATCATATGTCTATGTTAACCAAGTTACTTGAATTCATTAAGTTCAAGTTCCAATTGTGGCTACCCCCGCCTGACAGGTATATTCCTATCATGTAAGGAAATCTACCTAAGGGTCATTATGCCCTAAGGTGAGATCTTGAGCTATTGAATCTAAGGCTGAAACCTAAAATCCCTTCGTCAAGTTCATTTTAATTTTTCCACATCAATATATTGGTGATCAGGCAACAATAAGCATTAAGCTTAAGATACAATAAACAAGCCTGAAGTATTACCCATAATATAATTAAATCAATTATTAAGCTTATGAATATTGTGCTTCATCACTTCCCTAGAATAAAAATAAAATATTGGGGTTAGGGGATCCACATTTAATATTTCAAACCTATGAATCTCACTTATTATAATATAGAATTTGTCAGTATTATCCAATTAAGTCTAATCAGCCATAAAGGTGGTGTTGTTATTTGTCCACAAACCAGCCATATAGGTGGTAATCATCTATCACCTAAAGACCGACCATATAGGCGGTATCACATTATGTCAAATAAATAAAACCAGCCATTAAGACGGTATCAACTTTAATCCATATTATTAAATTACAATTTCCATATTATAAATTAAGTGAGATTAACCTAGATTATCATATTAAAGGCTTCACCCTTCCCCCAGCGGAAATTAATTACGAAACATAAAATAAAGATAAACAAACAACTATTATTATAACTAGAAATAAAAGTACATAATTAAAAATACAAAAATATAAACAAACAAGGTACAGTCCTTAGATCCTTATACAGAACCTTAAGAAAAGTATGAAAATTCTAAATGAAATCAGCTTCTATTTATTATCAAAAATCCACACTGGCATCGCGACGTAGAATGGCTTACGCGTCGTGACGCGTTGATGTGTAAACGCGTTCTCGTGAGATCATGACATGTGTATGCGGAGCGTCGCGCGTCGTGATGCATAGGTGCTTTACGTCACGATGTGTGCACAGTAAATGTCGGCAGACTTCATAATAGAGGCGTGTCGCGACGCATAGAGACATGCGCGTCACGACGCGTGAGCAGTGAATTTCCATTTTTGCCATTTTTGTTCGTTTTTCGTCGTTTTAGCCCTGAGTTGATTTCAATGAGTCCTAAATCTTTATTTATCTGCAAAACACACAAAAACACATCAAAACGTTCATCAAACTCGAGAAACCATATAAAATATTAGGTCAAATGGGCGGTAAATAGTGATATATTTTCCGCTAATCACATCCCCAAACCTAACATTTTGCTAGTCCTCGAGCAAAACAAACAAAAAAAAATGAAATAAACAACATGAACTAAATTAAACTAAGCCACTTTCGAAGGGATCACGATTGCATTTAGCGTATGCAACAAGCCTTTAAATCCATAGGTGTCCCTAATGGATGAGTTATACTCTCGTGAGGGTTTAAAGCTACGATACCCATAAACGTCAATCATGTACATGCAATCACACATAAAGACAAAAGAAAGAAAGAAATAAAATAAACGAAAATGAAAACTATATATACAATGTTCTGAGAGAATGTCTAGCATCAAAGTTAAAGGAACCTTCAAAATGCATATTACAACTACAATTCTTTCATTTGAACAAAGTATCTAAATCAGACTCTAAGGGTGTGTGTGAATAATTCTACAAACAGCTTCGACTCTAAGTTACCAACTAGGTGATTTCGTCTAAATTCTCAGTAGCTAATGAGTCAAACCAACCTGAGTATTTAAAATTGTTCTATCTACTACAATATGTGCAAAGTGAGGTATGATGAATTTTTTTATATATAACATCTTTAATCCATGTAGCGAGCTTTGGGCCAATGACTCCCAAACCAGTTGGCTTTAGGGCACTAGGTGTTAAAACACCCCTACAGACTTAATCACTCGGATCTCAGATGTTAAAAGTTTCCCCATTTGACACGAACAATCACTGTTTACTGAGGCAAGACATCCGGTTACTAAGTAGAAACTTTATTAATGAACTAACTCAAGCTTTCCCGTTTGACGCGAACAATCATGGTTGATTAGGCAAGACGCCCGGTTACTAAGTACTAGCTTGGTTAGTTTTTATTCAACTCTTTTTTTTATCCTACCGCACATTATAAATAAATGTAGACAGAAAAAAATATTCAGGCAAACGGTCATTCATCAACCACCGATTATTTCAACTAGTCACTTTGTCAATTTCTTATTATCTAACTGCTACAGAACTATTTTTTAGTGCATATGAGTCTGACCTAGATATTATGCTCAAAATTAGGATAAAAAAGAAATTAGCATTTATCTTTTCCTAAAACTTTTTAACTAAGACAAACAAACTCATCATTAGACTTCTTTTTTTTAAACATGCAAAAATTAAAACAGGGAATAAAAAAATGCAGGAAAGAAAAAATATGCAGGAAAAATAACATAATAGAGAATAAAAATGTAACGACCGATATTTTTTACTACTGTATACAACTGTACTGTTACGAAAGGGATGAAGGCACATAAAATAAATTATATTGAGACTTAAATATACTCATGGAATGACTTTGGGGATAATCGGTAAATTCCTCGAAATCCCGGGACGAGACTGTACAGTGTTCCCTTTTGGACAGTCTGTGATATTTGGGGCATAATTTTTCATACAGACTCTGATTTCTATGAAGTTTATATCATCGGAAAGATGAGATTGAGACCTACAACTTCCATGTTGAACAGTTTTCTAAAATATGACCAGAAATGGGTCAAAAACGTAGGTCAAAATATCGGATGAATAGTGATTTCGGGGTCAAATGTAAAAAATCTCAAATTTTCTACACACTTCTACACTTTTCCCAAACCTTCAAAATATCATACAACCCCCACTATATAAAGGACTCACTATTCACTAATTCACAAAAATTAAAATAAAATGAAAAAAAAAAGAAGAAGAAGACGTGAGGAGAGGTAGAAAAGAGAGAAGAAGAAGAAAGAAGAAAGAAGAAGAAGGAAAGAAAGAGAGAAAGAAAGAAGAGAAGAGAGGGAGAATCAAAGAAGCTTTGGCATCCATGGAACTTAAGGAATGAGGAAGATCCAACAAAAGTGAGGTAAAGAATCTTGACCCAAATTTTAAGTTATGGAATTTTGATTAAATAATCTTGTGGTAGTTTCATTGGCATGCTAGTAGTTGTGATGAAGTGGTTAGTAAACTAATAAATGGGTTTTATTGGAGGATGATCAAGAATTAGAAAGTTTTAGGTAATGAGTTTAAGATAAGATTTGTGAGATTAAAGAATTGTTTTGATGATAAAAAAAGTAGTTTAAAATGTCTAGAATTGATATAATGTGATGGATAGTGTATTGGATTGATTATCTATGCATTGAGGATGCATTTAGGTAAGAATCACATGAGGAAAAAATACAGAAACCTGGGATTCAAGTCTGCATCGCAACGCACGAATAGCTCGCGTCGTGACGAGTACTGGAATTCACGGGAAGCTTCTGGATGATGCACGTCGCGACATGCAAGACCTTTGTGTCGCGACACAATGATATAAATTCCGCCAAATTGATTTGAAACCATTCCAGTTCCACCTCAGCGTGTTAGAGGCCGCCATATGGGTCTCGTATCAGTCCGTAATTACATAGTACATCATGATATAAGATAATACACTTTGAAATGATATAAGTACTTGAGTGGACGAATTTAGTTTACTTCGGAATATATTCCCTAGCCCAGTTCTAACAAAGATTGTCAGTTTTAGATTTTCACAGGAACCAAAATTCCTTCAGCAAGTGAGTAATGCCGGCCAGATTCCAAGACAGTGAGTGGACACCTTTTTCTTCAAGTTGATTTTGTTTATTGATTTATTTGTTCTTTATAAAATTGAGACTTACTTTTTCTAGCACATATGGCATTAGCCATGATTTATTTACAGTTGTTTTCAGATAATAGTGATTTAGAAAAGAAATGTTTTTAGAAAACGTTTGATACGGTTTTGAGATTTAAATCAAGAGTTTATTTTTTTCGGGGCATGGGGGAAAAACCCACCCCAGTATGCAATTTGATACAGTTTGGAATTGACGGACAGAGACATGTGCACATGTAGAGGACTGAGGGGACGATGATACGTAACGCCCTAAGATCCTAGAGCAGGGCTGGGGGGACGGCGATACGTAACTCCCCTATACCCTAGTTTCAGAGCTTGGGTGGTAACATAGATCTGCACCCCCAGTTCTAGTTTGTGGCTTGGGGGACGGCGATACGTAACGCCCCAAGACCTCCAGTTTCAGGGACAATAGTTGCATGCTTTGGGGGACGACGATACGTAACGCCCCAAAGTCATGTATTTGCACTGCTAGCTCCAGTTAGGCGTATGAGGGGACGACGATACGTAACACCCCCATGCGTCAAGTTTTTCAGACAGAGACATAGATTTCAGAAACAGTTTTCAGTTATAGTTTTCAGAAAGAAATTTTAGAAAAGAAAGTTTCCAGAAACAACAATTTTATAGGAGATTTTTAGAAAGAAGCTCAGAGTTTTAAGATAGAAACCAGTTTTCTTATAAAGCCATTTCATGAGTTTTCGGTTTTAGAACTAAATGTTTTTATAACAGTTTTTCATTTTTCGTCCCCTCACTTAGATCGTACAACGGTCTAACCCCCACTCCTAGTGTCTGTTTTGCGGGTAATCCCGGAGGACGAGCTCGAGAGGATGGATAATGATGCAGTCACTAGGGTATGAAGTCCAACAGTTCAAGTCAGAGAGAGTAAGAGTCTAGTCAGAGTCAAACAAAAGTCATGTAATAGTCTTTGGTTGTGTGATAGTTGTTGTAAAGACATGTGATTTATGTATACAGTTCTTTTTCTTTTGGAGTTGAGTTTGCATGATAAGTTGTTGAGTCTGGTCTACGATCCCATACATATTATATATATATATATAATTAGAGAAAAGAGTATCAAATATTGATTGGTAGTTATCAACGTCAAAGGCTTATGGGGTTAGTATTGTCTGCCCCTGCCGGTAGCATCTCCCAGATTGGAGATGTTACATAGATGGTATCACAATTTGTAACGACCAGAAGTTTTTACTACTGTATACAACTATACTGTTACGAAAGGGATGAAGACACATAAAATAAATTATATTGAGACTCAAATATAATCATGGAATGACTTTGGGGATAATCGGAAAATTTCTCGAAGTCGCGGGATGAGACTGTACAATGTTCCATTTTAGACAGCCTGTAGTATTTGGGGAATAACTTTTCCTTACGAACTCCGATTTCTATGAATTTTATATCTTCGGAAAGCGGAGATCGAGACCTGCAACTTCCACGTTGAATAGTTTTCCAAAATCTGACAGAAATAGGTCAAAAACGCAGGTCAAAATGTCAGATGAATAGTGATTTCGGGGTTAAATGCAAAAATCTCAAATTTTCTACACACTTCTACACTTTTCCCCAAACTTCCAAATATCATACAACCCCCACTATATAAAGGACTCACTATTCACTAATTCATAAAAATTAAAATAAAATAAAAAGAAAAGAAGAAGAAGACGTGAGGAGAGGAAGAAAAGAGAGAAGAAGAAGAAAGATGAAAGAAGAAGAATGAAAGAAAGAGAGAAAGAAATAAGAGAAGAGAGGGAGAATCAAAGAAGCTTTGGCATCCATGGAACTTAAGGAATGAGGAAGATCCAACAAAAGTGAGGTAAAGAATCTTGACCCAAATTTTAAGTTATGGAATTTTGATTAAATAATCTTGTGGTAGTTTCATTGGCATGCTAGTAGTTGTGATGAAGTGGTTAGTAAACTAAGAAATGGGTTTTATTGGAGGATGATCAAGAATTACAAAGTTTTAGGTAATTAGTTTAAGATAAGATTTGTGAGATTAAAGAATTGTTTTGATGATAAAATGGTAGTTTAAAATGTGTAGAATTGATATAATGTGATGGATAATGTATTGGATTGATTACCTATGCATTGGGGATACATTTGGGTAAGGATCGCATGAGGAAAAAAATGCAGAAACCTGAGAATTCAGTCTGCGTCGCAACGCAGGAAGAGCTCGCATCGTGAAGAGTGCTGGAATTCACGGGAAGCTTCTGGATGATGCGCGTCACGACGTGCAAGACCTTTACGTCGCGACACAATGAGTGAAATTCTGCCAAATTGATTTTAAACCATTCCAGTTCCACCCCAGCGTGTTAGAGGCCGCCCTATGGGTCTCGTATCAGTCCGTAATTACACAGTACATCATGATATAAGATAATACAATTTGAAATGATATAAGTACTTGAGTGGACGAATTTAGTTTACTTCGGAATATGTTCCCCAGCCCAGTTCTAACAAAGATTATCAGTTTTAGATTATCACAGGAACCAGAATTCCTTCAACAAGCGAGTAATGCCGGCCAGATTCCAAGACAGTGAGTGGACACCTTTTTCTTCAAGTTGATTTTGTTTATTGATTTATTTGTTCTTTATAAAATTGAGACTTACTTTTTCCAGCACATAAGGCGTTATCCATGATTTATTTACAGTTGTTTTCAGATAATAGTGATTTAGAAAAGAAATATTTTAAGAAAATATTTGATACAGTTTTGAGATTTAAATCAGAAGTTTATGTATTTCGGGGCATAGGGGAAAAACCCACCCCAGTATGTAACTTGATACACTTTAGAATTGACGGACAGATACATGTGCACATGTAGAGGACTGAGGGGACGACAATACATAACACCCTCATATCCTAGAGCATGGCTGGGGGGACGGCGATACGTAACACCCCTATACCCTAGTTTCAGAGCTTGGGTGGTAGCATAGATCCGCACCCCCAGTTCTAGTTTGTGGCTTGGGGGAAGACGATACGTAACGCCCCAATACCACCGGTTTCATGGACAGTAGTGGCATGCTTTGGGGGATGACGGTACGTAACGCCCCAAAGTCATGTATTTGCACTGCTGGCTCCAGTTAGGCGTATGAGGGGACAACAAAACGTAACGCCCCTATGCGTCAAGTTTTTCAGACATAGACACAGATTTCAGAAACAATTTTCAGTTATAGTTTTCAGAAAGAACTTTTAGAAAAGAAAGTTTCCAGAAATAGCAGTTTTAAAGGAGATTTTTAGAAAGAAGCTCAGAGTTTTAAGACATAAACCAATTTTCTTATAAAGCCATTTCATGAGTTTTCGGTTTTAGACCTAAATATTTTTATAACAGTTTTTCGTTTTTCGTCCACTCACTTAGATTGTACAACGGTCTAACCCCCACTCCCAGTGTCTATTTTGCAGGTATTCCCGGAGGACGAGCTTGAGAGGATGGATACTGATGCAGTCACTAGGGTATGAAGTCCACCAGTTCAAGTAGGAGAGAGTAAGAGTCCAGTCAGAGTCAAACAGAAGTCATGTAATAATCTTTGGTTGTGTGATAGTCGTTGTAAAGACATGTGATTTATGTATACAGTTCTTTTTCTTTTGGAGTTGAGTTTGCATGATAAGTTATTGAGTCTAGGCTACGGTCTCATACATACTATATATATATATAATTAGAGAAAATAGTATCATATATTGATTGGTAGTTATCAGAGTCAGAGGCTTATGGGGTTAGTACTGTCTACCCATGCCGGTAGCATCTCCCAGATTGGGGATGTTACAAAAAATAAATAACCTCACCCCAAACCTAAACTTAGCATTGTCCCCAATACTTTACAAAATAAAAGAAAGATAAAGAAACAATGGTACCTAAGTTAAATCATTCCCCAGCCTCGTCGTCGTCGCTATCGTCCTCTGGCAGATCAGGAAATACTGGAATCTGCTCATCGTTCATGTTGAGATGGCGAGCCATTTGTTGAAGCAACTGCCTCATGGCCAAGCTATCTTGAACGATGAAGTCAATACGAGATTCCATTCATTCTACGCACTGTGTCAGAGAACGGGATAATGATAATCGCCGAGCAGGTTGAGGTCGCGGTTGAGGAATATAAGCTGCAGAGGAAGAGCCAGCCTGTGCGAGGATTCTCTCTGCTCTCAATTGATGGATAATTCATGATGTAAGTGTCGTTGTGGGTTGTACTGATTCCTCTCTAGGGTCTATGGGCACCCTAGCTGCTACACAGAGATTAGTGATAAAACTGCAATATAACAGTCCATTCTGTGTAGAGTGTGCTGCCCGAACAATATTGCTCGAAATCAGCCCACCTATATCAATTGAATGTCCCTCAACTAAAGAGTAAAGCATAATCATCCGCTCTTTGGCCACATTTGTTATATGGGTATCAGGTAAGAGGGTGTAGGTTAAAAAGTGGAACCAAACTCGGGAATCAGGTCTTAGATACCTAGAACTCATTTTAATATATTCCCCATTATTATTAATATCCTATACAACATTGGGGATGCATAATGTTCTAGTGATGATATCTAAGTCATGGTGCTCGATGGTTTCAGTGTATTATCATCATATATATCTGGTAACCTATAAAATCTGTTGATCGTGGACCGATCAAATGCCACCATATGGCTTCTAACTAATACCTGATACCATATGTGCTCGTAAGCATTAGCGTAAAATTCTCTAACCATGGGAATCCAGACAGAGGTAGGCTGTTGGCAAAGCTTATGCCAGTGCCTCTGGGCAATCATAGAGTCAATTTCGAGAAATTGCCCCGAGTTAATTTCAAATCCCCTTTCTATAATTGGGAATTTTTGCCCTACACTTTTTTCGTAGCGCTTTTCCACGGCCGCATACATGAATTTTTCATTGTTATAAGATGGTTCCGCGGCCGCTTTGCTACGGGCTCTCTTGGGTGCCATTCCCCTAAATTTTAGGATTTTCTAAAAATCAACCTAAGCTAACACTTCAATAATTTCACAACTCACACAACCTTCGCCCCCAAAGCTATGATTTCATCAACCAAAGCCACAAACAAAATCAAAACCATAAATTTTTAACAAATAACAAACATAAAATTCGCACAAACAAAACGAAAAAAAATACAGAAAATGAACGAAATTACCTGAATAATGACCTTGAATCCCCAAAACCGAGCTTATATGCGAAATGGAGGGAGTTTGAGTCCAAATCCACGAAATTGAAGGTTAGGTTTTGTTTTTGTGTATGTGTTTTGGTGAGATTTGGGTTATGAGAGTATTTGGTATGTTTGATTTGAGAGAAAAGATGAAGAAAGTGAGAAAAAATGAGGAAATGTGTGAGAGAAAAACGAGAGAATAAAGAAAAATGAAAGAAGAAATGTGAAGAATGGCTCGTGGCTGTTGATTTTAGGCCTGATATCGTACGTGAGTCGCGACACAGAAAGGGTTTACATTGCGATGCGTAGCCCTAAATTCTGGGTATTCACGTGTTTGGTTAGCGCGTCGCAACACGATAGGATTGTGAGTCGCGATGCCAAAGCCTTAACAAAGAGTCACTCACTGCCTCATTTATGTCGCGACATGGCTAGGTTACGATGCGATGCAAGTAATTTTTTTCAGCAAAATCGAGTCTATAAATCCATTTGGACGCGTATCAAGAGTTGACTCCTTACTCCATCGTCTCTGCTGAATTGAATTTTTATCCTCACGATTTTGTCAAATTTTATTTCGTGATATCCCGAAATTTTACTGGCTTGCTCTGCTTGAAGTGCTCCATCTATGTTTTTCCCTGTAAAAATGACACACAAAATTAAAAACTATACAATATTTATATACAAAATACAAAAATTGAATTTAAAAAAAAAAAAAATTTGCATGGGTTGCCTCCCTGCTAGCGTCAAATTTTTCGTCTTCATCTAGACATGACTGAAGTCCAACCGTCAAGGAGGTTTCAGCGTGGTTTTGGAAATCTGATTAAAGACAATCCCATGTGCATTGCTTTTGAAGGGTCTCTTCCAACGATAAAGTGGCAAAAATAATTTTGTCTCATTCAGTGCTTGTGCCACCTTTTTAAACTTTGTTGCTCTAGTGATTCTTGGAAAGAAAGAAAGAAAATCAGGAGGTCTCGTATGGTGCTTGACTTTGAATGGAAGTTCCATTCTGTCAAGCTTTTGGGTGGTGTCTTTGATTTGTACTCCCCAATACAGTGATGTTTCTCATGAATGCATGAGATCTTCAATATAGTCAGACATTTGCTCCTTCATTTGTTTTACTTCTTGCTCCACCTTCTCTTCGCAAATGTATTTTAGGATTTCTTTGTTCAGCTATTCATCTGTCATCTATGAAATGCATGCTCCATATGTGTCAACCTGAGGATGTAAAGATTTGTCTGATTATAGATTTTTATCCTCTGTGGTTGGTATGAATGGTTCATGTAGCTCTTCTTCAAACATCAATGCAATGCATGCTCCAAGATCTTCATTTTAAGGATGCAAAGTTTCATCCTCACTTGTTGGTGTAGTTAGTACAAACAACTCTGCTTATTGTTCCTCATCAGAGTCCGATGAATAATAAAGATAAAATTGAGATTCTGATGGTTCGGGCTCATGAACTGGTACCTCTGATTCTTGATACTGCTCAGCCTCTTCCTCTGTTAAGGTGTCATCATGAAATGCTTTGTACTCGAAGGCTTCGTCAGTGTTATTTGAATTTGTTCCGTGAAGTATGTAGTTCTGGTTGTTGATTATTTGTCTCAATTCATTTACCATCCTCTGTAAGGTTTTGATTTGATCCAGAAACGTTGCATCATGTTTAGCTTCTCATTTCTCGAGCCTGTTTATGAACTGTCTTCCCACTGATGGTTATGGTCCTTGAAGATCGTAGATTGATGGTGGATAAGATGGAAAATATGGTTAAGTGAAATATACTGGTTCATTATATGAAGGTTTTTGATAGTTCTGCCACCCTGAATTGTAGTTATACTCGCAATGATCGCTAGGGTGGTTACTATTACATATCTCACATCTGACCATTGTGTTTTGAAATGGTTTAGTAAATATTGTGTTAAATGGCTATGACATCCATAGATAGTTGTTGGCTGGACAACAGGCCTCAGAAAATCGGACAATTGCTCCTGATCTGGAGTGTACCTTCACCTAGTAAAGCTCGTAATTCTTTTATCGCCCAAAGAAGTTCCATTTTAACCACCTGAAAATAAAAGGAATAAATAAAAATTACAAATAAAAGTAAATTAAATTAGATACAAGTAAAGTAGATAGCTTCAAAGTTAATAACGCAAGAAAAATAAGTCCCCGGCAACGGCGCCAAAAACTTGATCGGTGAAATCACACACGTAACGCAAGCGCACATATCGCTCAAGAAATATAAAAATATCAATCCCACGAGGACTTAATTTCTATTGTTGTTATTAATTATTGATTCTATTTATTTACATTCATCTAATTAAAGGGAGAATGAAATGATTTCTTGATTGGTTGGTTGAATGTGGATTTGCTAAATAAATAAAAAATACAAAATAAAAACAAATGAAATTAATAATAAAGAAAATAAACATCTAGGGTAGTGAATCCACACAATATTATTGTTATGATGAATTTATTCTCTTATATATGTGTAATAAATTAGTTTGTTAACTTGGAAGACAAAGATATGTAAAAGCCTATTCCGATGGTCAGATGCAAACACCCATAATAACCCAGATAATTATATGTCTATGTTAACAAAGTTACCTGAATTCATTAAGTTCATGTTCCAATTATGGCTACCGTCGCCCGACAGGTATATTCCTATCCTGTAAGGAAATCTACCTAAGGGTCATCGTGCCCTAAGGTGAGATCGTGAGCTATTGAATCAAAGGCTGAAACCTAAAATCCCTTCATCAAGTTCATTTTAAGTTTACCACATCAATCTTATTGGTGATCAGACAACAATAAGCATTAAACTTAAAATACAATAAACAAGCCTGAATTATTACCCATAATATAATTAAATCAATTATTAAGCTTGTGAATATTGTGTTTAATCACTTCCCTAGAATAAAAATAAAATGTTGGGGTTATGGGATCCACATTTAATATTTCAAACCTAGGAATCTCACTTAATATAATATAAAATTTGTCAGTATTATCCAATTAAGTCCAACCAGGCATAAATGAGGTGTTATTATTTATCCACAAAACCTAAAGACCGGCCATATAGACGGTAATCATCTGTCACCTAAAGACCGGCCATATAGACGGTGTCACATTATGTCAAATAAATAAAACCAGTCATTAAGATAGTATCAACTTTAATCCATATTATTAAATTATAATTTCCATATTATAAATTAAGTTAGATTAACCTAGATTATCATATTAAAGGCTTCACCCCTCCCCCAACGGAAATTAATTACGAAACATAAAATAAAGATAAACAAACAACTATTATTATAACTAAAAATAAAAGTACAAAATTAAAAATACAAAAATACAAAAATGTAAACAAACAAGATACAGTCCTTAGATCCTTATACAAAACCTTAAGGAAAATATGAAAATTCTAAATGAAATTAGCTTCTATTTATAAAAAAAAAATCTGGATTGGCGTCGTGATGCAGAATGGCTTACGCGTCGCGATATGTTGACTTGTAAACGCGTTCTCGTGAGATCATGACACGTGTCCTCGGAGCGCCGTGTACCGCGACCCGTAGGTGCTCTATGTCACGACACATGCACAGTAAATATCGGCAGGCTTCATAATAGAGGCGCGTTGCGATGCATAGAGACATGCGCGTCGCGACACGTGAGCAGTGAATTTCCATTTTTTCCCTTTTTGTCTATTTTTCATCGTTTTAGCCCCGAGTTGATTTCATTGAATCCTAAATCTTTATTTATCTACAAAACACACAAAAACACATCAAAATGTTCATTAAACCCGAGAAACCATACACAATATTAGGTCAAAGGGGCGGTAAATAGTGATATATTTTCCGCTTATCACACCCCCAAACCTAACATTTTGCTAGTCCTCGAGCAAAATAAACAAAACAAAATGAAATAAACAACATGAACTAAATTAAACTAGGCCACTTTTGTAGGGATCACGATTGCATTTAGCGTATGCAACAAGCCTTTAAACCTCTAAGTGTCCCTTGTGGACGAGTTGTAGTCTTGTGAGGGTTTACAGCTATGATACCCACAAACGTTAATCATGCACATACAATCATGAAAACTATATATACAATGTCATCAAACCCGAGAAACCATACAAAATATTAGGTCAAAAAGGCGATAAATAGTGATATATTTTCCGCTCATCAGTGCTCGACCTTACTCATGCGGGGCTCATTTTTTATTTTCAAATTCTGATCGAATATGAGTGTATGTTCGGCTGGACATCAGTCCAGTATAGAGAAATCGAGTCATTCTCATACCTTTCACCAAGTTTGCAAAAATCCTCTGTAAGAGCTCCATAAATCCCTTTTTCTATAAAACTATCTTCGGTAACTTCCATCTCCATTTTTTTTGAAAATGTCATTCCCAATACTCCCAGCTCCCAATCGCGCACCGAAAAACCCTAGTCTTCCGTTCATTTTGACTTTGGATCGCGCCTCCGTTCACTAAATATCATTTGGTCCCAAATACAGGGACCTCATTCCCATGCTTCTCTATGGGTGACCACGCATGCTCCTTTGCAGACCCGATAAGTTTCATTTCCCTTCTCTTTAATCTACGCATATCTGTATTTGTTGCTTCGATGTACATCCGGTCAGACATTCTGTAATATCTGGCCTTAATTTTTTATGTCTGACCAGACTTTTCTGAATGGCTGGTCATTGTTATTTATTTATTTGGCCGGATATGTCTAGGTATAAGGGATATCTGGCCACCTCCATGTATTCTGAGCTTCTGGTCTTACTTTCATTGGATGCTTTATTAACCTTATTTCTCTTTTTATAGCTCGATGCATCTCGCCTGAAGGCTAGCGGCAGCCTTGCCAGTGTCCGGAAATGATGTAATGATTTCTATCCAGCCGTAAGGGCTCATATGACCATGACAGGGTTTGAGCCCTCCATCATCTACATCCCTGTTTGGACCATGAAGCATGATAAAATGGGGCTTCAAGCTTTGACGGAGAGGTGGATGGACACAACCCATGCTTTCCACCTTCCCGTTGGTGAAATAACCATCACCCCGAGCGATTTTTCCTACTTGACCAACATTCCCTGTGAGGGTCGTCTACTCGAGTTTGACTAGAGCCTGTACACTCCTACAGGCCAGGCTAGCTACATTTAATGTATACTGGGGGTCATCCTGAGGGTTTGTTCTAAAGTAGTTTCATATAGGGAACTACAGAGCCACTAACAGGGACAAGCTCCTACTCTGGATGTCAAAATAGACCAACTGGTATGGTCTTTTCATATTTACATATTATGCTGCACTTTCTTTGCTGAAGCGAGCAGCTCAGTGGACCTATACCTTATTCCTCCATTTCGAGACCTAGATGCTGTGCAGGAGTGGAACTACGGTTCTCCTGCCTTGGTAGCTATTTATCACAAGTTGGATTGATGTTGTCGCGGTAGCTCATATGTCCAGGGCTACGACTTTTTAGTAAAGTTACATACTGCCATTTTCACTCCCATTCATCTTTTATTGGTTGATGACTGACCACGGTTTTATTTCTATCGTTACAGGCTTGGAAATATGAATTTAGTGTGATAGCTCAACAGTTTCCTATATCTAGGGAAGACATTAGATTTCTTAGCTTGTCCTGGTGCGGTGAATCTGTTGAAGGATCATTTGAGTCTCGCGATAAAGTCGTGCATGAAGCTCGCCTGAATGAGGTCAACTGGGATGTGATAAGTTTTCTTCTGTCTTACTTTTCTGACCTTGTCGTTTTTATTGCTTGGCTAAACCTCTTCTTATTTCCTCTTAACTTGATACAACTTGGTGGGGGACCTTCGCAGATGACCTTCTAGAGTCCATCCACTTCTCTTTTAGGAAGAATGATATTCGTCTACTTCTTCTAGGAGTAGACTAGCGGCTTTGGTATTTACGCGAGCATGTTCATTCTTAGCACTTTGGCCCTCAGGCCCATAGGATTCCAACCTCCCCACCCCCACCCTCATCTACACTCTTCAGGCTCCAGCTAGGGGGGTGACCTATCAATTGCTCTGCATAGCCTTATATCTAGTGATTTCCTTTTCGAGGGTGACTACTGGCGATGGATTCACACTACTCTTCTTGGCTCATTGGCACTTTTAGAGCCTTGACGAGCCACCTAAGTATGAACTGTTGTCTTTATCTATTTTCCCTGTTCTTATGCTTGACATTTCTAGTTGACATATTCCTACCGCGATTTTGTGCACGATGTCGCAAGGTGCACTGCATTTGCTTTCCCTCTGACGATGATAAATATGAGGGTGAGCCATCTGTGGAGACAATATCCTCTCGTCAGGTTCGGCCCACAACTTCTTCTTCTAGGCAGGGTATTTCTTCTGCCTCTGCATATACTTTTACTACAACTGTTTCTCCTGGCGTTATTCCCAGTTCAATGGTTCTCTGACCGGACCTGACTTATATGATCTATAATGATGCTGGAACGCTCGAGGTTTGATCCCTAACTTTGGTGATGATGCAGTCTCTGTTGCTTTCCCTCACAGATGCTACATATGTAAGTATTCCTAACTGCTCATTTTTCTCTTTCTTTGTCTTGAATACTGATCGAACTTACGCTGCAGGTCAATGTTGACTTTGCAGATCATTATCATCTCTTATCGCAAGCAGCGAATGTCGATGATCATTGAAATCACTCACATAACGCAAGCGCACGTATCGCTCAAGTAGTATAAAATGTATCGATCCCACAAGGACTTAATACGTTAGCTATTAATTTATGACGTTAAATGTTTACAAGTATCTAATAAACTGATTGTTGATTGGATGGTAATTTTTGCTGAAAACAAGTAAATAAAACAGTACGAAACTAAATTAAATTAAAATTCAATATTATAAAACTATCTAGGATTGTGAATCCTTAAAATATCTTTTAAAGATGAAGTGTTTATCTCACGTTTGTACAATATATTGGTTTATTAACCTGGAACACGAAAATATGCAAAAGCCTCTGTCGATGGTCAGATGCAAACACCCAAATAACCCAATTAATCATATGTCTATGTTAACCATATTACCTGAATTCATTAAGATTAAGTTCCAATTGTGGCTACCCCCGCCCGACAGATCTATGTCTATCCTGTAAGGAAATCTACCTAAAGGTCACCATGTCTCGAGGTGAGATCGTGAGCTATTGAGTCTAAGGCTGAAACCTAAAATTCCTTCGTCAAGTTTATTTTAAGTTTACCAGATCAATCTTATTAATGGCCAGTTAACAAGAAGCATTAAGCTTAAGACTCAATAAATAAACCTTTATATTACCCAAGTCATAAAATAACCCTTATAAGCCGGTGATATTGGAATTCATCACAACCCCATATATGTTATTTAGTTACAACACATATCTAGGACTAGTAAAGACATAAATAAAGAAAATGACATAAAGTAAAGTTTGGAAATTAAAAAGGTAAATAAAACAATAAAGAAAATACTGGGGGTTAAATGATCCACTTTTATTACTTCTAATTTAGATATCTCTCTTATTATAATATATAATCTTTGCATGACATTACCAACCGACCATATAGGCGGTATCCTGATTAAGTCAGATTTATAATTAATTCCAACTGATCATAAAGGCGGTGTCCAATTTAGTGAGGTTAAAATCAATTTAATTAAGTCCAACCGACCATAAAGGCGGTATCTCATTAAGTCAGGTTTTAAAATAGTTTACATATTATAATTAAGAGAGATTAATCTAAATATTATTAATAAAAGCTTTACCCTTCACCCCAGCAGATGGGAGTTACCTCCTCATACCGAAAAGTAAAAATAAAGACTGAAAAGTAAAGTAAAAAGAATACTATTACGTAAAATAAAAAATTAAATACAGAAAGCTGTAAATTAACAAACAAGATACAATCTTCTTAGTATTATTAAGGAAATACCCAAAAGAAGGTATGAATTTTCCTTCTGATTTCAGCATCATTTTATAGGCAAAATTCTGCCCCGCGCGTCGCGATGCAAAACACATGCGCGTCGCGAAGCACCATTGATTTGATACGATGAAGACATCTGGCTGTTGGTAAAATTATTGGCTTAGCATCGCGACGCATTAAGGGTTCTGCGTCGCGATGCGGGCTATAGTGATGATGTCAGCGATGACACATGTCGGCAAGCAGGATAATTGTGGCGCGTCGTGACGTAAAAGATGTTGCGTGTCACGACGCGTGAACATAAAGTTTCCCATTTTTCCATTTTTTCATACGATTTTCACCATTTAAACCCTGATTTGATTCCAAAGAGTCCTGTTATTTTATTTATCTACAAAATAACACAAAACACATCAAAATATTCACAATATCCGAGAAACTATTCAAAATATTAAGTCAAATGGGTTGTAAATATTGATATATTTACCGCTTATCACACCCCCAAACCTAATATTTTACTAGTCCTCGAGTAAAACAATAAAATAAAATACAATAAGCAACTTTAAAATAAAATTAAACTAAACCACTTTCGTAGGGATCACAATAGAATTTAGCATATGTAACAAGCCTTTAAACCCCTAGGTGTCCCTAGTGGACGAGTTGAAGTCTCGTGAGGGCTTACAACAACGATACCCACAAACGTCAAATGCACACAAAAGCAAAAAGATGAAACAAGTTAGTGACTAAACAAGTGAAACTCTTGTCCAAGTTAACATTTGTTTTCTTTCTTTCTAAATTACCAAATAAGTAAATTCTCCGATTATTTTTACCATTCTCCATATACACAAACAACACAGTATTAATCAAATCATTGTGCCCACAATATTCATAAGTGTAGTTGAAAAGAAAGTAATATTTTTGTCCTAAAGTTATATCATAATTCACACATTTTTAGCAATGGAACTTTTTTTTTTATTATTTATTTACAACATCTTCAATTCATGTAGCGAGTTTTGAGCCAGTGACTCCCAAACCAGTTGGTTTTAGGGCACTAGGAGTTAAAACACCCCTACAAACTTAATTACTCGGATTTCAGATATCTCCATATATATATAACATCTTTGATCCATGTAGCAAGCTTTTGGCCAGTGATTCCCAAGCCAGTTGGCTTTAGGGCACTAGGTGTTAAAACACCCCTACGGACTTAATTACTCGGATCTCAAATGTTTTTTTTTTAATTCCATTGCTTTTTTTGATGCTTCATCTAATTAACCTAGAGTACTGAATATTAGAAACTTTTCAATTACAACTCATGGCTGTATGTTACCATGCATATTGATAATACCTGTCAACTGAGCATATGCAGATCCAATTTAGTCAGTATTATGGAGAATTCACAAATTAAATAATTCAAAATGAATTAAACAAAAAATTAACTTGTTACGAAATTGGTTGGGTTACGTCTCAGGAGTGGAAATTCCTTACACAGCTATCTCAAACACCATTCCACCTGATTAGTCAAGTTAAGAACAAAAAAACAAAATATTTTTTATTTTTTTAATTTTTTTTTGAATTTTTGAATTTTTTTGTCTAAAAACCAAGAAAAAACAACACAACTAAAAAATAAAAATAAGATACTAATAAACTATTCCCCTCCCGCAAACCTAATTGAGACATTGTCCCCAATGACTAACAAGTAGAATAAGAGTTTAGAAGACAATACTTGGTTAGCTGAAATTATACATCTAGACAGAAAATTAAAGGTTAAGATCCAGATTTATTCGACGCTTCTTACCACGATCATTATCAGACCAGTTTATCTTGGAAATAAAGGTTAAAAGTTGGTCAATTAAATCATGGGTAGTTCTGCCAGTGAAGAGGATATCTTTTACAGGTTTTGACACGAACCCATTTCTTTGGGCATCATCAAGAAACACACAAAGAAAGTCATAAAATCCATCAGCATTAAACAGTCCAATTGGTTTATGGTGTATGTTCAAGTTCACCCAAGATAGCACTGTAAAGATTTCCTCCATTGTGCCCAAGCCACCTGGCAAAGCAATAAAAACATCAGCACGGTTAATCATTTCAACCAGTCGTTCAGACATATCTGGCATGATATGTTCCTATCCGTTTGATGGTCCTATAAGATTCGCCTCTGCTAAGGGTTTTGGGATGATTCCCAAAACTTGACTACCTCCTTCTTATACGGCCCTTGAAATGCACCCCATTAGTCCAAGATTGCCACCGCCATATACTAGGTGTATATTCCTTTCAGCTATAACTCTACCCAATTCATGTGCTGCCTCAGCGAACTCTGGCTTAGAACCAAAACTAGTACCGCAAAATACACAGATGTTTACAACTCGTCTTCTTGAAGTTGCTTTTTTTTTTTAATGCATTTCTTTCTCAAGTCTGGATGTCTTCAAGAATACAATGATGAGCTGAATTTATAGAACCTGAAAAATGGTGAGTAATAATAGAACTAGTACCTGCCAAATGACAATTATTAGCTAAACAGTAAAATAAATCGTGAAAGTCAAAAAGTCAGGATCCTGTCGGAGAAAATAAAAGAAAATAACAAAATAAATCACAATTATTAGTTAAAGACAAAGATAATAATATTTACAAGAAGTAACGGCTTGATTGACATCTATGCGTCAGGGACAAGCTTCCCATCCAATTTTCTTATAAATTGGCAAACATGGTCTTTTAAAGTCAGATTCCCGAGACTTAGTTGTGGTCTTTCTTTACGAAATTGTGTATGTAACATGCGAATTGCGTGATACACATATCCACTGGAATACGTCTCAAGAGTCAGTGATATGTCATCCAAAGACTCCTTACTAATGCCATCCCTAATGAATTTAATTTTATCTTCGTGGTTATCAGAAACCATTCCTAAAGAACGACAACGAGAATTACATGTCATACGTGCACATTTATAGCAAACACCTAATCTTTTAGCTCTTCTTTTCTTAACATATGTGTTTTTTCCTAAACCAGACAGATATGAAATAAAAGAGTCAGAGGACTCACCAGCCAATCATACCCGTGCTTCAATAATCCAACGGATGTCATTAGGAATACCTTTGATCATCAGTAGTCTCATTCATTCCATGTGAGCTTTGTAGACTTTCATCAGAGAGTATTAAGGGAGAGAAGGAAATTACTTATGAAGATTTACGAGAACTTCTTACATCCTGAAATGTGACTTAACCTACAAAAATAAAACACACCAAATCTTAATATATACATAAATTGCATGGGTTGCCTCCCTGCTAGCGCTAAGTTTAACGTCGTTGACCGGTGTTGTTACACGCGTATAACGCAAGCGCATGAATCATCTAAGTAGTATAAGAAGTATCGATCCTTCGAGGACTTAATACCTAATCTATTAATTTTATGTGGCCAAATGATTACTAGTATCTATTGGATTGATTGTTTGATTGGAATTGTGACTTTAAAATTAAAACAAGTAAATAAAAATACGCGAAAGTAGATTGAGGAAAATTCAAATTTATAAAACTATCCAGGGTTGTGATTTCTTCCAATATCTTTTTAAAGATGAAGTGGTTATTTCATGTTTATGTAATATATTGGTTTACTAACATGGAACACGAAATTCTGCAAAAGCCTCTGTCGATGGTCGGATGCAAGTACCCAGTGTAACCCAATTAAATCATAGGTCTATGTCAATCAAATTACATGGATTCATTAAGACTAAGTTCCAATTGTGGTTACCCCCGGCCGACAGGTATATGTCTATCCTGTAAGGAAATCTATTAAAGGGTTATCTATCCTCAAGGAAGATCGTGGGCTATTAAGTCTAGGGTCTTAAACCTAAAATTCCTTTGTCAAGTTTATTTTAAGTTTACCAGATCAATCTTATTAGTGGCCAGTTAACAAGACGCATTAAGCTTAATACTTAATAAGTAAACCTTTATATTACGCCAACTATAAAATAACCCCTTATAAACCGGTGATATTGGAATTCATCACAACACCAGATAACGTGCTTTAGCTATGACACATATTTACAACAAGTAAAAACTTAAAAATAAAAGACATAAAGTAAAATGCTGAAAAGTAAATGCTAGAAATTAAAAAGGAAAAAGTACAATAAAAGAAAATGCTAGGGTTAAAGGATCCACTTTTATTACTACTATTTTAGATATCTCCTTTAATATAATATATTAACTTGTGTGATATTACCAACCAGCCATATAGGCGGTAACCTGATTATGTCAAATTAATAATTAATTACCAACCGACCAACCAGGAGGTATCCTTGCCTAGTCAGGTTAAAACCAATTTAATATCAATTACCAACTGGCCAATACAGTGGTATCCTCATTAAGTCAAGTTTTAAATAGTTATTATAATTATCATTAATGGAGATTAATCTAAATAGCAATAATAAAAGCTTCACCTTTCACCCTAGCAGGGGGAAGTTACCTCATAATTGCTGAATAGTAAAAACTGAAAAAGTAAAGAAAGTAAATTACTATTACAAAAAGTAAATAAAATTAAATACAGAACTAAAATTAAACAAACTATATACAAACTCCTTAGAATTCTCAAGGAATTAGAGAGAGGAAGGTACATCTGAAACTGAAATTTCGAGCTAAATTTATAGGCGTCAGTAGGTCTTTCGCGTCACGACGCGACACCCTTTGCATGTCGTGACGCGCGTAGATCATCGACATGTGGCGAATTGGCTTTGCGAGATCGTGACACATGTCACGCTTTCGTCGGTGGCTGAATTATTAGTGTCAGCAGCATGTGATGACGACACATGTCCCAGCGCCTGTTAGCGTGATTCACCGAGATGTTGACACATGGCAGACACATTTTAGCGTCGATGATGATTGTCGGCAGCATGTGATGGTGACACGTGTCCGACGCACGTTAACATGGCGCATTTTAGCAAACAGCGCATGTTAGCACGATATATTTTAGCAAACCTCTCAGAATGTGACATGTGGCACGATGCATTTTAGCAGGCGATGCACGTTAGCGGTCGCGACGCAGAAGGCTTTCGCGTTGCGACGCAAAAAATTACCATTTTGCCCTTTTTGTCTGTTTTTCACTATTTTGGCCCCGAATCACCTCCAGAGAGTCCTAAAACTTTATTTATCTACAAAATAACACAAAACACATCAAAACATTCACAAAACTCAAGAAACTATACAAAATATTAGGTCAAATGAGTGGAAAATAGTGATACATTTACCACTCATCACATCCCCAAACCTAACATTTTTCTAGTCCTCGAGCAAAATAATAACATATACATCTTTAAAATAAAATTAAACTTAGCCACTTTCGTAGGGATCACGGTTGCATTTAGCGTATGCAACAAGCCTTTAAACCCCTAGGTGTCCCTAGTGGACGAGTTGCAGTCTCGTGAGGGCTTACATCAACGATACATACAAACATTTTACAAAAGTAAAAAGATAGTAAAACTAATGCACACAAAAATAAAAAGACAAGAGAAAAGAGAATAAAGAAGTTAGTGACTAACCAGGTGAAACTTCTTATCCAAGTTTAGAGTTGCTTTATTTCTTTCTAAATTTCTGAATAAGTAAATTCTCTGATTATTTTTACCATTCTCCATACACTTCCAACAAAATATTAATCAACTCATTTTTTGCCCACAATAGTCACAAGTGTAGTTGAAAAGAAGGTAATATTTTTGTCCTAAAATTATATAAGAATTCACACTTTTTTTAAGCAATGGGCATTTTTCTGATTTTTCTGTTTTTATTTATTTATATACAATATCTTCCATCCATGTAGCGAGTTTTAGGCCAGTGACTCCCAAACCAGTTGGCTTTAGGGCACTAGGTGTTAAGACACCCCTACAGACTTAATTACTCAGACTTTAGATATATATATTTTTTGTAACATCTTTGATCCATGTAGCTAGCTTTGGGCCAGTGGCTCCCAAACCAGTCGGTTTTAGGGCACTAGGTGTTAAAACACCCATACAGACTTAATAACTCGGATCTCAGAAGTTTTTTTTATCCCATCGCTTTTTTAGATGCTTCCTCCAATTAAACTAGAGCACTGAATATTAAAAATTCTTCAATTACAACTCATGTCCGTATGTTACCATGTATGTTGATAATACTTGTCAACTGAGCATATGAAGATCCATTTTAGTCAGTTTTATGGAGAATTCACAAATTAAATAATTCAAAATGAAATAAATAAAAATTAACTTGTTCCGAAATAGGTTGAGATACGTCTCAAGAGTGGAAATTCCTTACACGACTATCTCACACCAATTTCACCCGATTAATCAAATTAAAAACATAAAAACACAAAATATTTTTTTGATTTTTGTAAATTTTTTAATTTTTTTGAATTTTTCGAAAATTTTGGACTAAAAATAAAAACAACATAATACTACAATTATTCCCCACCCCCAAACCTAAATGAGATATTGTCCCCAATGTCTTAAAAAGTAGAAGATGAGTTTAGAAACAGTACATGGTTAGCTGAAATTCTACATCTAAAATGAAAATTAGAGGTTAATATCTAGATTTATCCGATATTTTTTACCACGATCATTATCAGACCAGTTTATCTTGGAAAAGGATAGGGTCAATTTGTTGTTTAAAGGCTAAGATTTGGTCAATTAAATTTTGGGCAGTTCTAGCAGTGAAAAAGAGTTCTTTTAAAGGTTTTGACACGAACCCATTTCTCCGGGCATCATCAAGAAATATAGAAAAAAATCATAAAATCCATCTGCGTTGAACAGTCCAATTGGTTTCTGGTGTATGTTCAAGTTTGCCCAAGATAGTACGTTAATCATTTCCACCAGTCGTTCAAACATACATGGCATAATTAGTTCATCTCCGTTTGATGATCCTATCATATTCGCCTCCGCCAAGGGTTTTAGGATGATTCCCAAGACTTGACTGCCTCCATCATGTACAACATTTGAAACGATCCCCATTAGTCCAAGATTGCCACCGCCATATACTAGGTGCATATTCCTTTCAGCTAAGACTCGGCCCAATTTCTGTGCTGCTGCTACGTATTGTGGCTTAGTACCAACACTAGTACCACGAAAGACACAGATATTTACAACTCGTCTTCTTGAAGTGGCTTTCATTTTATGTATGTTTCTTTTATCAAATCTGGATGCCTCAAAAGTGCAAAGATGAGTTGAATTTATAACATCTGAAAAGGGTTAAGTAATAATAACACTAGTATCTTCTAAAGAATGAATAGTAGTAAATCGTGAAAGGTCAAAAAGGTCTGGATCCTATCGGAGAAAATAAAAGAAAACAATAAAATAAATCACAATTATTAGATAAATACAAAGAAAATAATATTTACAATAAATTAAATGCTTGATTGACGTCTATGCGTCAGGGACAAGCTTCCCATCCAATTTTCTTATAAATTGGAAAACAATGTCTTTTAAAGTCAGATTCCCGAGACTGTACTGTTGTCTTTCTTTTCGGAATTGTGTATATAACAAGCGAATTTCGTGATACACATTTCCACTGGGATGCGTCTCAAGAGTCTTAGATATGTCATCCAAAGACTCTTTACTCAAGCCATCCCTAATGAAATTAATCTTATCTTCACAGTTATCAGACACCATTCCTAAAGAACGACAACGAGTATCACAAAACATATGAGCACATTTATAGCATACACCCATTCTTTTAGCTCTTCTCTTTTTAGTATATGTGCTTCTTCCTAAACCAGACAGATGTGAAATAAAAGAGTCAGAAGACTCACCTACCAATCGGACCTGTGCTTCAATAATCCAACGAATGTCAATAGGAATACCTTTTATCATCAGTAGTCTCATTCGTTCCAAGCGAGCTTTGTAGACTTTCATCAGAGAATTTTGAGGGAGATAAGAAAATTGCTTGTCAAGATTTGCGAGAACGTCTTCCATCGTGAAATGACTTTACCTGTAAAAATTAAACACACAAAAATAAAACACACCAGATCACAATATATACACAAATTGCATGGGTTGCCTCCCTGTAGCGCTAAGTTTAAAGTCGTCAACTAGACATGACTGCTCGAACGTTAGGTTGGATCTGAAAGTGTGACACTTTCTTTTTGTCGCTCAAATGATTCTCCCCAGTAGTGTTTGACACGCTGACTGTTAACCTTGAATGTTTTGTTGGTGTTGGGATCAAGTAACTCAATAGCTCCATATGGTAAAACCTGAGTGATCACAAATGGACCTGAACATCTTGATTTCAACTTTCCAGGGAAAAGTTTAACCTTGAATTGTATAACAACACATGCTGCCTTAGTTCCAGTTGTCCGCGCACTATTTTTTGATCATGCCATCTCTTGGTCTTTTTCTTGTATAATCTTGTATTCTCATAAGCCTTTAGGGGAAATTCCTCCAATTTATTGATTTGGTGAAGTCGTTTCTCTCCTGTAGACTGTGGATCAAGATTCAACTTCTTCAGTGCCCGGTACGCCTTGTGTTCATGTTTTCCCAAACACCATTTGATATGGGGACATACTAATGGGTATTTTATAAGCTATTCGGTAGGCTCATATTGCGTCATCCAGTTTTGTAGACCAGTCCCTCCTTGTTGATACAACTGTTCTTTCTAAGATTCTTTTGATCTCCCTGTTTGAAACTTCAACCTGTCCGTTTGATTGTGAGTGGTAAGCAGTGGCAACTTTATGAGTAACTCCGTATTTGGATAGGAGTGCATCGAAATATTTGTTGCAGAAATGTGTGTCATCATCACTGATAATAGCCCGAGGTGTTCCGAAACGAGTGAAAATATTCTTTTTAAGGAATTTGATCACCACTTTTGAATCATTTGAGGGCAGTGCAATTGCTTCAACCCATTTGGAGACGTAGACTACAACAACCAGTATATACAGGTTTCCAAATGATGGAACAAAGGGTCCCATAAAATCAATTCCTCATACGTCAAATATCTCCACTTCCATAATGTTTTGCAAAGGTCCTTCATTTCTCCTCAAAATATTTCCCATTCTCTGACATCTGTCACATTGAAGAGAAAACAAGTAAGCATCTTTAAAAAGAGTGGGCCAAAACAAACCTGATTGTAAGACTTTGGCTGTAGTTTTGTTTCCGTTGAAGTGTCCGCCATATGGTGATGAATGACAATGTTATAGAACACTGTTGACTTCCTCATGTGGAACACGTCATCTCAATAATTGATTAGCACAATGTTTGAACAGGTATGGCTCATCCCAGACATAATGCTTAACTTCTTTGAAGAATTTCTTCCTTTGCTGAGTTGTCCATTTCAACGGCCATTTTCCCGATACTATGTAGTTGACATAGTCCGCATACCAAGGGACATCATGCTGTTTCATGGCAAACAACTATTCGTCTGGAAAAGTTTCTTTGATTGTCAATTCTTTGCCAGCTGTTTCTCCATTTTCGAGCCTCGATAAATGATCTGCCATTTGGTTTTCTGTCCCTTTCCTGTCTCGAATCTCCATGTCAAATTCTTACAGAAGAAGTATCTAACAGATCAATCTAGGTTTGGAATCTTTCTTCGTGATCAGGTATTTAATTGCTGAATGATCTGTGTAGACCACCACTTTGGGACCCATCAGATAGGATCAGAATTTATCAAAAGTGAACACAACTACGAGCAACTTCTTTTCAGTGGTTGTGTAGTTGACTTGAGCGTCATTCAGAGTTCTTCTGGAGTAATAAATGGTGTGTAAAACTTTTGCTTTGCGTTGTCCCAAAACTGCACCTACAGTAAAATCACTAGCATCGCACATCATCTCAAATGGAAGGGTCCAGTCTGGTGCTACAATGATAGGAGCAGAAACCAACTTCTGTTTTAGGATCTCAAAAGCTTAGTGACATTCTTTGGTAAATTTGAAAGGCACATCATTTTCCAGAAGATTGCACAGAGGTTTAGCAATCTTTGAGAAGTCTTTGATAAATCTTCTGTAAAAGCCTGCAGGTCCGAAAAAGCTCTGAATCCCTTTGACTGATGTTGGCGAAGGTAATTTTTCAATTGTTTCAATCTTTGCTTTGTCTACCTCGATCCCCTTTTGTGAGATCCGATGTCCCAGAACAATGCCTTCTTGCACCATGAAGTGGCATTTCTCCCAGTTGAGTACCAGGTTAGTATTTTCACATCTTTGTAATACATGTTCCAGATTTTGCAAGCAGTGGTCAAAAGAGTCTCCAAACACAGAGAAGTCATCCATGAAAACCTCCATACTCTGTTCCAGTATATCTAAGAAAATGGCCATCATGCAACGTTGGAATGTGGCAGGAGCATTACATAGTCCAAATGTCATCATGCGGAATGAAAAAGTACCATACAGACATGTAAAAGTGGTATTCTCCTGATATTTTGGGGCAATGGCAATCTGATTATACCCTGAATATCCATCTAGAAAATCATAGAACTCGTCTCCCGCCAGTCTGTCCAGCATCTGATCAATGAATGGCAGTGGAAAATGGTCATTTCTTGTGGCTTTGTTCAAATTCCGGTAGTCCATGAAAACTCTGCATCCAGTCACCGTTCTTGTCGGAATCAACTCGTTCTTTTCATTTGTGACTACGGTAATTCCTCCTTTCTTTGGTACACATTGCATAGGACTCACCCAAGTGCTGTCTGAGATGGGGTAAATGATGCCAACATCCAACCATTTGATGATTTCTTTCTTCATGACCTCCTTCATGATTGGATTTAGTCTTCGTTGATGCTCCATTGTGGGTTTGTACTCATCGTTCATCAGAATATTGTGCATGCAAAATGATGGACTAATGCCTCGAATGTCTGTTATAGTCCAACCAATGGCTTTCTTGTGTTCTCGTAACACTCTCAGCAACTTTTCTTCCTGCTCCAATGTTAGCGAAGAAGAAATAATAACAGGTAATTCAGAAGAGTTTCCTAAGAAATCATACCTGAGATGGCTCAGAAGTAGCTTCAACTCTAGCTGTGGTGGTTCTTCAATTGAAGGCTTGATTCACTCATTCTTTGGGAGTTCCAGACTTTCAACTGGTGGTGTCGATTTGAATCGAAATGGTTTGTCAATATAGTTGATACATTCCAGGATTTCAGCATCTAGCTCGCTATCAGTCATGTTGGTGATGCAAGCTTCAAGTTTGTATATGAGAGGTGGCTCAGTATCCTGGATGATACTATCAACAACATCAACTCTGAAACATTCTTCATCTTTTTCATCACTTGGGAATTTCATAGCTTTGAAAACATTAAAGGTAACTTCTTGGTCCTGAACTTTCATGGTTAGTTCTCATTTTTGTACATCAATAGCAGTTCGACCTGTAGCCAAGAATGGTCTTCCAAGGATGATATGTACATCTTTGTCTTCTTCAATGTCAAGGATAATGAAATCTGCTGGGAGAATAAGTTTGTCAACTTTAACCAGCACATCTTCAACTACACCTATCGGAAAAGTGAGCGTTCGATCAGCAAGTTGCAGAGAGACTGAGGTAGGCATTGCTTCTCCAATTTGTAGTTTCCTGTAAATAGAAAAAGACATCAAATTAACACTTACACCTAAATCATATAAAGCCTTACCGATGTAATGTTCTCCAATGGTGCATGAGACAATAAAACTGCCAGGATCTTTCAACTTCGGGGGAAGTTTCCTCTGAATGATGGCGCTGCATTCTTCCGTCAATGCTACTGTCTCATAATCTCCCAATCTCCATTTTCGTGAAAGAATGTCTTTCATGAATTTGACATAGCTGGGCATTTCTTCCAACGCTTCTGCAAATGGGATGTTGATATGCAGTTTTTTGAACACCTCTAGGAAACGAGCAAATTGCTTATCCAGTTTATTTTTCTGAAGATGCTGTGGAAAAGGTGGAGGTGGAGTGATTTGATCTTTTTCCTTTACTTCTTTTTCCTCCATCTGTTGCTCTGCTTCTTTTGGAATTTCTTCAATGGATGCCTTGATTCCAACATCTTTGTTGATCTCAGTACCACTTTTTAAAGTAATGGCTTGACATTGCTCCTTCTCTCGGTTCCTTGGATTTGGTTATGTGTTGTTGGGAAGATTTCCTGGCGGTCTGTAACTCTGAGCATTGGCCAGTTGTCCAATTTGATTCTCCAGTGTTTTAATAGAGGTGGATTAGCTGTGAAATATAGCATTGTATACTGCTTGTTGCTTTTTGAACATTCTGCAATCCGTTCTTTCATTTCTGGTTTTTTTTATGCTCCTGGCCTTTGTTTTGTTGCTGGAATCCAGGCGGTGGATAGTTATTTTGCCCTGAGTTGTTGCTCCATGAAAAATTGGGATGATTCCTCCACCATGGGTTTTAGGTGTTGGAATATGGATTGTTCCCCTGTCTGTTGAAATTGTTGACATAATTCACCGTCTCTTCTTATTGGGTTGGCTCTGGTGCTCCTCCATAAGGTGAACTTGTGGATTCGACAATGTTTATAACTTGCGCGCTGAGTGTTTCCAGGCATTTTCACATCTAATCCAGCTTGGTATTCCCTGCTGTTTTGGCTCCAACTTCATAAATTCCTGCAATTCGTTGAATCATGCTCATTTTTGTTGGCCACAAGGAATTGGCTGATGGTTCTTTCAATTTCTGGGTCAAGCGGTCGGAGTTCAAAGCTTATGGTTCGTCTCATGTAGTGTTTGAGAACCTGAAACATAAGAAAACAGAAATAATAAGTAAAAAGAAAATTAGATACAAGTAAATGTATCTAACCTCAAAACTAATAGTAAGAGATAACTAAGTCCCCGACAACGGCGCCAAAAACTTGACCGGTGTTGTCACACGCGTATAACGCAAGCGCACGTATCGTTCAAGTAGTATAAAAAGTATTGATCCCACGAGGACTTAATTCCTAATCTATTAATTTTATGAGACCAAATGATTACTAATATCTATTGGATTGATTGTTTGATTGGAATGGTGATTTTAAAATTAAAACAAGTAAATAAAAAACGCGAAAGTAGATTGAGGAAAATTCAAATTTATAAAACTATCCAGGGTTGTGATTTCTTCTAATATCTTTTTAAAGATGAAGTGATTATTTCATGTTTATGTAATATATTGGTTTACTAACCTGGAACACGAAATTCTGCAAAAGCCTTTGTCGATGGTCGGATGCAAGTACCCAGTGTAACCCAATTAAATCATATGTCTATGTCAATCAAATTACCTGGATTCATTAAGACTAAGTTCCAATTATGGTTACCCCCGCCCGACAGGTATATGTCTATCTTGTAAGGAAATCTATTAAAGGGTTATCTATGCTCAAGGAAGATCATTAGCTATTAAGTTTAGGGTCTTAAACCTAAAATTCCTTTGTCAAGTTTATTTTAAGTTTACCAGATCAATCTTATTAGTGGCCAGTTAACAAGACGCATTAAGCTTAAGACTTAATAAGTAAACCCTTATATTACCCAAATTATAAAATAACCCCTTATAAACCGGTGATATGGGAATTCATCACAACCCCAGATAACGTGCTTTAGCTATGACACATATTTACAACAAGTAAAAACTTAAAAATAAAAGACATAAATTAAAATGCTGAAAAGTAAATGCTATAAATTAAAAAGGAAAAAGTACAATAAAAGAAAATGCTAGGGTTAAAGGATCCACTTTTATTACTACTATTTTAGATATCTCTCTTAATATAATATATTAACTTGTGTGATATTACCAACCAGCCATATAGATGGTAAACTGATTATGTCAAATTATTAATTAATTACCAACCGACCAACCAAGAGGTATCCTTGCCTAGTCAGGTTAAAACCAATTTAATATCAATTACCAACCGGCCAATATAGCGGTATCCTCATTAAGTCAAGTTTTAAATAGTTATGACACGTGTCACGCTTTCGTTAGCGGCTGAATTATTAGTGTCAGTAGTATGTGATGACGACACGTGTCCCAACACATGTTTGCGTGATTCACTGAGATATTGACACGTGGCAGGCATATTTTAGCGTTGATGATGATTGTCGTCAGCATGTGATGGTGACACATTTCCGGCGCACATTAGCATGGCACATTTTAACAAACGGTGCACGTTAGCACGATGTATTTTAGAAAACCTCTCAAAATGTGACATGTGGCACGACGTATTTTAGCAGGCGGCGCACGTTAGCGGTCACGACACGTAAAATTACCATTTTGCCTTTTTTGTCCATTTTTCACTATTTTGGCCCCGAATCACCTTCAGAGAGTCCTGAAACTTTATTTATCTACAAAATAACACAAAACACATCAAAATATTCATAAAACTCAAGAAACTATACAAAATATTAGGTCAAATGAGTGAGAAATAGTGATACATTTACCACTCGTCAATTTTCAGCTAGACATGACTGCCCGAATGTTAGGCTGGATCTGAAAGTGTGACATTTTCTTTTTGTCGCTCAAATGATTCTCCCCAGTAGTGCTTGACATGCTTGCTTTTAACTTTGAAGGTTTTACTGGAGTTGGGATCACACAACTGAACGACTCTATCTGGTAAAACTTGGGTGATTAATAATAGACCTGACCACCGTTATTTTAACCTTTCAGGGAAAAATTTCAACCTTGATTTGCTGAACAATACCCACTGCCTCGGTTCCAGTTGTATGCGCACTAACTTCTCATCATGTCTATTCTTTGTCTTTTCTTTGTACAGTTTAGCATTCTCAAAAGGCTGTATGTGAAATTCCTCCAATTCGTTGAGTTGGTGGAACCGTTTCTCTTCAGTTGCTTGCAGTTCAAGATTTAACTTGTTCAGTGTGCAGCACGCTTTATCTTCAAGCTCCACAGGCAAAAATATGTTACAAAAATAAATATGCTATTACCTTTTAAAAATGTGTTACTTCCATTCCAACCAAAGGGTTTCCAAAACCCAATTTTGGAAAGATAAATAAACTAAATCCTTTCATCAAATCATATTATATAATTTAATAAAATAATTTATAATAAAAAATTATTACATAATCATTTATTACAAAAAATCATATATTAAAATTAATATATAGTTTCAAGTGTGACAAAAATTATTATTAATCATATTATTAATAATATATATATATATCCAATTATATTTAATATTCTACAGTATATCGAGCTAGCACGAGGACCAAATGGACCTGTGGTTTCGAGCTCCAATAATCTCGGAATATTAATGAAACTCTTAATTAAATATTTTGAATTATTAACTTCGGGTTATTCCACTAAAATCCCGAAGCTGCACTCTCGTTGCCGTAGATAGATAATATAAGCCGAACTACGTCGGTGTCCATCGATATAGTCATTACATAGGATTGGCCTTTCATGAGTATCTCATAACTAGAGTAAGGTCATAATATTTATTATACCCCTCTATTTATTTTTACCTTAAGTACCATTGATTCTCTAATGAATGATTTATTCATAACTATTATGAATGTTAATATTTCTATTTGACAATTGAAAGACTTGAGCGCTCTAATCATTCAAGTACCAAATCTGCCCTTAAGAAAGATACTCTTCTACTTCTCGCAAGAATAAGTGAACTTCATATCTATATAAAACGTCCCCAGCTACACTCCAAAACACGGCCCCAAAGTATGTAGCTATTGGTCGGGATTGCTATATGACATAGCCTGTTATGCATGAGTTCGCAGTACACTCAGGATTCAGATCAATCCATATATGACCATCTAGTAGATTGAAATGAATTTCTTTATTTAATGAATATTAAAATAAACTCATTTCTATATGGTTCCAGTCCTATATGATCACATCATATAAGGTGCCTTCATTCTCATGTCACCATATGGACGATCGCGGATCAAGGTCGCCATACAATTATAGAATGGACCGCAGCGATAGATAAAACGCAAACAAAGTACCCAATTTATTTGCTTTCTATGGAATATTTTAGATTACTACTCCAGACTTAAATCATCTTGTGTATGACATTCATACACTAAGTCTGAAGGCACATGAGTAATCAAGGATAAACAAGATAATTTAGAACATGCAATATAAAACAAACACTTTGATAAATGAATAATGCATCTTTTTTTCATAAAATATATTTCTGTTTACATTACATGATGCTCTATGACATATATCCAAACACATATTTGCTAGGATATCCGGCCAAACATAGTGTGAAAGTTAAGCAAGACTTCTCACAATGTCTCAACGACAATAGAGTTTCTTCCAAGGTTAGGAATCCAATCCTTATGTGGTATCCTTCCAAACTCTCTATATAGGCTCCGTCTCTTCTGAGTTTGACCACTAAACACCCATCTATTTCTCTTTATCTCCTCCTAAAGCTTCCTACTTCCCCTAACATTACCGTCTAGATTGTCTGGTTGCTGATAACATCAGATTTACCAGATCTGAGCTATTAAGTCTAAGGCTGAAACCTAAAATTCCTTTGTCAAATTTATTTTAGATTTACCAGATCAATCTTATTAGTGGCCAGTTAACAAGACGCATTAAGCTTAAGACTTAATAAGTAAACCTTTAAATTACCCAAACTATAAAATAACCCCTTATAAACCGGTGATATTAGAATTCATCACAACCCCAGATAACTAACTTAGTTACAACACATAATTAGGGCTAGTAAAAACTTAAAAGTAAAAGACATAAAATAAAATTCTGAAAAGTAAATGCGGTAAAGTAAATACTAAAAAGTAAAATTACAAAAATAAAATTCTAGGGTTAAAGGATATGCTTTTACTACTACTATTTTAGATATCTCCCTTAATATAATATATTAACTTGTGATAACATTACCAACCAGCCATATAGGCAGTAACATGATTAAGTCAAATTAAGTCCAACCAGCCATTAAGGCTGTAACAATATTTGTCCATAAACCAGCCATATAGGCGGTAAATTACCAACCGACCAATCAGGCGGTATCCTTGCTTAGTCAAATTAAAACAAATTTAATATCAATTACCAACTGGCCAATATAACGATATCCTCATTAAGTTAAATTTTAAATAGTGAATATATTATAATTAGAGAGATTAATCTAAATAGCAGTAATAAAAGTTTTACCTTTCACCCTAGCTGTGGGAAGTTGCCTCCTCATGTTGAATAGTAAAAACTAAACAAGTAAAAGAAAGTAAATTATTATTACAGAACGTAATTAAAATTTAATTACAAAAATGAAATTAAAAGAAACTAGATATAAAACTCCCTATTTACATCATAGAATTCAGAGAGGAATGTACATCTAAAATCAGAAAAATGAGCTGAATTTATAGGCCTCGGTAGGCTCCTCGCGTCGCGACGCGCGCCTCGCATTATGATGCGACATATGTCAACTTCTGGTTGACTGTTTCAGATTCTTATCTGATGACGTGGTGATGTGGATAATTGACTCAATAATTGTGCTGACGTGGCAGTGACGTGGCGGTGACATGGGGATGACGTGGTGACACGTGGCGAATGTGATTGTCGTCACCGTAGGATTGCGACACGTGGCGCGTTGTGATTGGCTAATGATGACGTGACGCTGACATGGCGAGTTGACTCGGTCTACTACTGATGTGGATGATGACGTGGCTGACACGTGGAGTGACACGTGTCAACACATGGCGATGGCGATTGTCGGCACCATAGAATGATGACACGTGGCACGACGCACGTTAGCGGATTGGCTGTGATGTTGACATGTGGCAGGCGCACGTTAGCAAGTCAAACTTTTCAGATTCTGACACGTGTCATTCGGCGCACATTAGCAGTTGATGGCGCATGTTAGGCGTCGCGACGCGCAAAATTACCAAATTGCCTTTTTGTCCGTTTTTCACTGTTTTGGCCCCAAATCACCTCCAGAGAGTCTTGAAACTTTATTTATCTACAAAATAGCACAAAACACATCAAAATATTCACAAAACTCAAGAATTTATTCAAAATATTAGGTCAAATGAGTGAGAAATAGTGATACATTTACCACTCATCAAATGTTGACAATAAAGATTTGATTTTTCAACTAAAAACACCCCAAAGAATACCCTAAATACAACCTCTAGTGTCTGTAAAATAATTACAATAAGTCAAAACAAAAGAAGCCCCAAATCGATTATGGAAGAGGCGGCTGAGTGATGTAGGGAATGGATGAAGGGTAATTTGCGTCAAATTTTACAATTTCCAATTTCAAAAGAGGAGTTTCCAAAACTATATTTTGAAAACTAATTAATTTAAAATTATCATTGAATTATACAATATAATTTAATAATAAAATGAATAAATAATTATGATATAATTATTTATTATGGAAAAACTTTATATTAAATTAACATGAAGTCCAATTGTGACATATATATTATTAATCATATTAATAATATATGTGAGTTTATAATTCGACTCTCTAATTATATTTAATTTTCTATAGTATATCGAGATAGCACGTGACCAAATGGATATACAATTTCAATCTCCAATAATCTCAGAATATTAATTAATCTCTTTAATTATATATTCTGAATTATTAACTTTAGGTTATTTCACTACGTCGATGTCCATCGTTTTAGTCATTACATATGGACTGACCTTTCACGAGTATCTCATAATTAGAGCCGGGTCTATATGTCAGTTATACCCTATAATTATTTTTATCTTAAGTACCATTGATTTTCTAATGAATGATTTATTCATAACTATTATGAATATAAATCTTTTTATTCGTAATAGAAAGACTTGAACGCTATAATCTTTCAAGTACCGAATCAACCTTTAATGAAGATACTCTTTCACTTCTAGCAAGGAGTGAATTTCATATCTATGTAAAATGTCCCCAGCTACACACCAAGCCATATCCCCAAAGTACGTAGCTATTGGTCGAGATTTCTACACCAACCTCACATTTGTAAATCAAAGGACATAGCCTGCCATGCAGGAGTTCGTAGTACACTCAGGGTTCAGATCAATTCATATATGACCATCTAGTAGATTGAAATGAATTATTTTATTTAATGGATATTATAATAAATTAATTTCTATCTAGTCTAGTCCTATACGATCACATCATATAAGGTGACTTCATTCTCATTTCACCACATGGAAGATTCTGGATTAAGGTCGCCATACATTTATAGAATAGACCGCAACTATATATAAACCACAAACAACATACCCGCTTTGTTTGATCTATATGGATTATTTTATATTATTAACTTCATATTTAAATCCTCTTGTGTTGTAACACTCATACACTAAGCCTGAAGACACATAAGTAATCAAGGTTAAACAAGACAATTATAATACACGATTTAAATCAAAACAATTGACAAACGAATAATGTATATTTGATTTCAAAAGAATAGTTCTGTTTACATATTACATTAAGCACTATGGCATATATCCCAACAATCTCCCACTTTTACAAGAGTAAATGGGACATATCACGTAATCCTAGACCCTCTAAGTGACCTTAAAAAACTTTAGCGATAAGGTTTTTGTAAATGGATCAGCCAGGTTCTCTATGGATACAATCTTCGTGATAGATACGTCTCCTCTTTGTTTTATCTCCTTAATGAAATGATATTTTCACTCTATATGCTTTCCTCTATTGTAGCTTCTGGGTTCTTTGGAGTTTTCCATTCCACAACTTTATCGTAATAAAGTGTGAGTGGTTATCCAAAGAGCATGGCTTGGTGGTGTAGGTTTCATGATCTCACCTTGAGGTTTTGGGTTCGAATCCGGGAAGTGCGTTTCTTGTAAGAGCCTGGGACAGCCGGGGGTTTTACTGCTTCGCTTAAGCCCTAAAGGGGTGGTTTGGGGGTGGGGTTTCCATAGATTTCAAAAAAAGAAAAAAAGGTTTATCCATATATAGAACAATTTCCAAATCTCCCAAGAATTTCCAAAACCAGGCTGCTTCCTTAGGTGCTTCGCAAAATGCTACATACTCAGCCTCCATGGCGGAATCAACAATATAAGATTGCTTTATTCTCCTCCACACAATGGCTCCATCACTTAGGGTAAACACTGATACAAATGTTGATTTTCTTAGAATTAACATCCGTCTGAAAAAACAGAGTCTGTATATCCTTTAAGGATCATATCCTCATCAGAATACACAAGCATATAATTTCTCATTCTCTTTAGATACATGAGACTGTGATTCACAGCCACCTAATGATCTAATCTGGGTTTGACTCAAACCTACTTACTACTCTCATTCTAAAACAGATGTCAGGTCCCGTGCATAACATAGCATACATGAGACTACCAACTGTTACGGCATATGAGATATGTCTCATTTTTCACTCATTAATGTGTCTTAGGAGACCGTTTTTTTGACAAATGAATTCCATGTCGGAAAGACAAATTGCCTTTCTTAGAATTTTACATCCCAGATCGCACAAGGATCTTGTCGATATATGATGCCTGAGACATAGTTAACAGTCATCTCTTGTGATCCCGAAGAATCTATATCCCAAGTATGTAACTGGCCTCTCTCAAATCTTTCATTTGGAATTGATTAGCTAGCCAGGATTCCACATCTGACAATACTTTTACATCATTCCTAATGAGTAAAGTATCATCGACGTATAAAATGAGGAAAAACCACCTTACCATCAATGACACGCTTGTATATACAAGGCTTATCAACGTTCTGCTCAAATTCACAAGACTTGATCGTCATATCAAATCTCATGTTCCAAGATCGTGATGCTTGATTGAGTCCATAGATGGACCTTTGTTTCTTGCAAATCTTTTGCTCTTGACTTTGGGCTACGAACCCATCTGTTTGTACCATATAGATAGACTAATCAAGATTGCAATTCAAGAATGCAGTCTTGACGTCCATTTGCTAAATCTTAAAATTTTGGCGCTTTAGCAGCGAAATTGCGATTTTAGGCGAAAATGGTTTCTTTTAAACATTTTGATTTTTTTAGGAACAAATTAGCCGGTATCTTATACCTATAATTAGTTGGTAATTCACCTAAATATTTTATTTGTTAACAAATAACAACATAATAAATTGCGAAACATGGCGAAAATTTTGTGAAAATATTTTCTGGAAATACTACGAAAAGAGGATAATCGGTCAAAATAGTTGACCAGTACCGAGCCAGGTTGACTCGATCCCTTGGGCAGTGACCGGTCAACCCCTAACCTGATTAAAAGTGAAAGAAAATATTTTCTTGAAAAATATTACCAAATATGGGTAACTAGTCTAACTGGTTGTCCAATTACCGAGCCAGGCTGGCCCGATCACTTGGGTAGTGACCAGTCAGCCCCTAACCTGACCAAAAGTGAACAATTCATTATTTGAACAGCCCCCGCGCGATAAGTCTATTTTTCTGTATTTTTCACTGTTTTCATATATTTACGTCCCAAAATAATTTTTGGAAATTGTTTTAACACCCAATACACACCCAAACACATCCAAATATCATCACTAAATTAATCAAATTAATCTACACCAATTTAAATCCACCACACATGAAATCCCAAGAACAATTCTATGCATCATAAGAGTGGTTACAATACTGTAGAATGACAAAACAAAATTTTGAATTTAATTCAACAATTAATTCAAAAATTAACACATGCTAAATTAGGGATTTTATCAACTTTCTAATAAATTAAACACAATAAAAATTTGGGATACATGTTATGCATATAATATACATATGACATAGTAAAGAAAACAAATTTTATAAATGGAAGCAACCAAAATTACCTTATTCCAAATTAGGCTTTTGTTAATTTCTTCATTTTTCCCAAAATATCTTCTCCTTATAGTGTTTTAATATTCTAGCAACTCTAACTTAATTGTTTTTCTTTTTCCACACATCAGAGAAGGTGAGAGCTAAAAGAAAAATGAAACAATTTTTTTTTTTTTTTTTTGTGTTGGCCGAAAGTCCAAGGCCAAAGAGGTCATTTTTCAATCCAAAATATATGGCCAAAAATGAAACACATTTTAATCTTATCAAAATGTGTTTAGCATATTTATTTTTGGATTAGTGGAATCCATGTGTCTCAAATATAAGATTTAGGCAATTAAAATTGGCCAACTAAATAGAATATTCTATTTCTAAAAACAAAAATTAATTAATTTTGATTAATCCATTAAAAAAAATAAACAAAGAATCATGGAAAAAGATTTAAAGAATATTTCGTCTTAATATATTTAATAATTAATTAACATTTAACTAATTCAATTAATTATATTCATGACAAATATCAATTGCCATTTGTCCATTAATAAGAGTGAGCAAAACCAATTTATGTTCTGGTTCCGAATGGAATCGGAACCTACCCGGAAAAAAATGGTTCATAACAATTTAGAATGAGAACTTACCCAATTAAATTGGGTACTATAGATAGTACATTTTTAGACAAAGCCCAATGATGAGTCTCTTATAAGGAAAAGTCTGAAGAGTTTAGGAAAGTTGTAAAGTTTAATGCTGGAAAGGAAAAGAACCCTAAAAGATCCAAAAGAATAGCCAGAATTCTGGCCAGCCATCATCTTTGTCTTATCGGACATAAAACCATCATGTCCAGCTGGATATGTCTAAATCTGATAGAACACGTATCAGATTTCCACATTAGTATAAGGACTCGATCTTCTTAATCTCTTTTTCTTAATCGGTTTCCATAATATAGCTTTCCTTCTTAATCACTTTAAAAATAATCTATTTCCTTAACTATTATTTTCCTTATCAAATGAGATATTTTCCCTAATAACTACAGCTTTGGCACTATAAAAGAACTGGACTCTTACATAGAATGGGAGGAAAGCTTACCCACAGCAACAAAGAAAGAAAAACAAAGAGCAAAGACCCATAATAAAGAACCATTGAAAAACATTTATTAAAAAAAACCAGCAACACCATACGAAATTCTAAAATGCACGGTAATTATATAATTCTCTCCAGCAAGAGAACGAAACAACAAACCCGATCATCAGTAGTGTTCCTAGAGCCGAGTAACGTTTGAGGTACAACCTGAGAGCCTTTAAAATCATTAAATATCCCTACAGGTTGTACCTCAATAATGATTTATCCTTCGTGGACTGATACTGTCTCATATCATTCTCCGTCCAGGAAAAAATCATAGGGACCTCCTATCATTTATATATCTAGGTGATCTAATCACAAATGATAAGAGAGCAATCTCATTTTTCACATAGTTAATTTGTACAACAACACCATGATCTGTACAAATAGTGACGCTATGGGTCATAATTGTCCAACAATCTCCCACTTGGCCTATAGCCAGTCACTCGAGTGCTTGACACCCGAACTATGTACGGTTGGCTTAAATTGCTGAGAAAAGGCTTTCGTCAGCGGATTTGTATGAATGTCATCTTGATGTGATTTATTCGATCATCACATCGCCACGATGTATGATCCGAATGAATCAGATGAATATCGAAGTATTTATCTAGATCGTTGATGAGACCATTAATTCTTTAGCCTGTGCTGACGCCTAACTCAACTGCTAACAGAACTATATCTAATCTAATTAGATTTGTTTATTGACCCAGATGGCTTCTATTACTGCCTCAGCTGCTACAATTAACCCGCATTTGTTGTTTATTCGGTAACAGTATCTTGCTTGGAAGATTTCCAACTCACTGTACCGATATTCAAACTATATAGTACAGTTTGCGACTTTTAGTAGTCTTTATCGGTTATAGGAAACTTGCTACAGTGATCCTAGTCACTTCAAGTTCTCCTTCTCCATAGACTAAGACATCATCCTTAGTTCTCTAAGATACTAACAGATGTTCTTAACATCAATCCAGTGACTATCACTCGGATTGGCCTGTTTGTGAATCCATATGCTCAAAGCGTATGAGACACCAGGTCTCGTTCATTTTTCAATGTAAGGTTTCTGGGAGAGTATTTCGAAAGCCAAGCTTTCGCCGATAGTTATTTTATGGGAATATCATTTCCAAGAAATGATATGTCATCATTACTCAGGACATTCACTGTCAGTGCGCTCCCACTAACCTCCTAATATACACAAGAATTATTTTCCTTTTGAATTAAATCATACACCATTATGATTACATCAAAACGATAATTCCAAGAACTTAATGCTTGCTTCAATCCATCTATGGATCGAATAACCTGCATTATCCAAATGGATTTATCGTGGCAACAGGTAAAAGGTTGAATCGTAATCAACACAATGTTGATAACGATACCTTTCCGTTAAAAGCCTAGCTTTATACGTTGGTATGTTGCCATCCATGTACGTCTTCCTTGAAGACTTATAGTACCAGTAGGCACAATGCCTTGTGGCATATCAACTAGTATCCAAACTGGTTGATATACATGGAATCCATTTCGGATTATATGGCACTTTGCCATAATAGGGAGTTGATACTTTGTATCACTTCCTCATACGTAGTCAGTTGGTATTCCTCAATAAGATAGACATCTTTATGAGGTTAGATCAGAAACCCATACCCCAGGTTGTTTTCTGACTCTTTCCGACCTACGCGGTTCTTGTGTATTCGAAGATTAATGATATAGCTTCATCATTGATGAACTATTTGTGTTCCATTAAGATTCGTTGCCTTGAACAGTATTACTCCGATTTTCATCGAGTTATGCTATCCTCCTACTTACCACTGCATATCGGTATTCCCTTAGGAAAACCGTATGGTGAGAAACAATCTAATTGTTCTCAGGTGAGATGTATAAGTACTATACTTATGGTATCCCTAGGATAACCTACATTTGGCACTTATCCAATTTGGGTTTTAGTTTGGTATCATCCAAACGTATGCCAAGCATACCCAAATTTTCAAGAATGTGAAACCCGATTTCTTTTCCCGTTCATATCTAATATGAGATCTGTCAAACAGATTCAAAATAAGTTCTGCACTGTTTAGCATATCCGTTGAAGGAAATGGTAGCTCAGAGCGACTCATGATTAACCTTATCATGTCTAAAAAAATTCGGTTAATCCTGTTCGGACACACCGTCAAATTGACGTGTTCCGTGAGGAGTCCTCATTGAAAGAATACTATAATCTTTCAACTATACGAGAAACTTATTGCTTAAGTATTTTCCATTACGGTCTTACCGTGACGGTTTAATACTTTTCCCGATCTGTTTGTCTATTTCATGTCGAAACTGTGAAAGTTTCCGATTTGTGTTTCAAAAGAAACACATAACCATAACGCGATGCCACATCCGTATAGGTCACGAAATATTCATATCCACATCTAGCCTAGCTAGACATGGGCCCACTTGCTTCACTATGAACTATGGCTAAAAGATCGGTGGCACTGACACTTTTACCAAGTAAATAGTGTTTTAGGCACTTTACCCAATAAACTAGATTCGTAGACTTAATTTGAATAGAATCAAATTAGTCCTAGTACCCACTCTTCGAAAGTGTAGCTATACGATTCCTTTTTAATAGTGTCCCTGACAACTATGCCACAATTAGTTTCTTAACTGATCAAATCAGTTAGAGCTATTTATTTGTCATGTTATATATTTGAGATATTATTTATATTCAAAATATAAATTCTGTTATTCACATCTAATGTGTTTATCTCAATATCATCTTTATACAATAAAACACTTTAGTGTTCTAGAATATAAAGGTTCATCCGCAACGGATTAAACACTGACATAGAGACAATGTATCTAGTCAAACTAGTTACATTATAACAGTTTCTTAATTTAAGTACTAACCCGAAGGTAGTTCCTAAATTCAAGTATCTACGGTTAAAACAGCGACTTTCGTCCCGTTTCCAATTCGCAGATAAATCTCAATTGATGTCATTATCCTGCTCACAGCAGATTCTGAACATCAATACATATTTATGTACCACACTAAGTATTTAAAATCCAATTTTAATACTAGTAGTGATCATAATTTAGACAATTATTTTTGAAGTCAGAGCCTTGCTCGTCTTCGGTTCCTTCTTGGGATATGTCATTTTATCTTCCTAGAAGATTATAATGATTTTGCCTTTGCCATTTTCAACATTCCAGTAGCCTTTGGGCAAGCCTCGGGTTTCTAGAATATCGAAGTAAGGTGCGCCTTGCGCTACTTGCCTAATTGCAAACTTTGACTTTGTCTCCTTGAGAATAGTCATTAATTCTCCAAGAATTATTTATTGCAATTTAGTATTTCAAAGATCTAAAATAGATCCATGAAAATCCTTCAATTTCATTATCATACTTTAAGGATCTAATCCTTAGTTCTGATTCAGAAATTAAGGAGTCTACTTGACAAGTATAATGGATTAAGCACTAAAGTTATCATTACATGAATATTCCAAATATCATGTTCCACTTATTTGCTTAACTCTAGGCTTATGCCTAATATGTTATTTTATCAAATAAAGTAACTTATTATTTTTCCAGGACAATCCTGAAATTATTCCCAATTTGAAAATTAAACCATTTAAACACATTTTCCCCAGGATTCTGTTTTAAATGTCAATCTTTCAATTTATCTTGATTCTAATAGTCCAACTATTTAATCAACGATATGTGGTACTATGTATTATATTGATTATTATAGTCCAACTATACAATCAAATATAATTTAAATCAATTAACCTCAATTACATTGATTACTATAATCCAATTATAAAATCAACTGTAAATTGAAATTAATTAATTCAAATATATTGATTACTATAATCCAATTATATAATCAACTATAATACAGTCCAGCTGTTAATTAAAACAACAATTTAAATATTAGTCCAACTAACATTTAATCTAACGACGAAATAATTTGTGATTGAGCGCATATGGCAAGTAATTAAACGAATATTGCAAATTCAATTCTTGCCTCCCACTATTTTTCGGCGAGCCTCTAACCTTCTGTCAAGTACTCGGGAAACCGCGTTTCCTAGTGGGTTAGGATCCCGTTAAATATCACACAATCTTGACTTTGGCCAACAAATTGTATGATAATTAACTAGGTAGATCTCTAAGATCAATTGGATCCAATCCAATTCCTGGATCCGGTAGGGGGACATCCAAGTCTGAAACATATATCTTATATATGCCAATACATCCAATGTATCACCTAACCTTTTTCCTCTGAATCAACTAAGTCTTGGCTTTTGCACAACAAACTTAGTGATCCTAGTCAACTGCGACCCATTGACCATGGAAAGCTTCGTAATCAATGTCGATGGACAAGAAGTGGTCTTGACTTTGGCCAAAAAACCACAACTTGGACAAGACACTGATATGGAACAAAGCCTTCGTGATTCAAACACATCTTCGACAGACAAAGGCCTTGACTTTGGCCAACAAACCAATGTCGTCTCGGATCTTGAGTGAGAATCACTCAATGGAAGGAAAGACGTTTAATATTAAACGAGGATTTTTCACGTGCAAATTGGCAACCAATTTATTATCTTCGTTAAGGTCTCATCATCATACACCCTTAAACATGCATTCTAAACACATAATAAAGCGCATATGAAAAATAATAATGATATGCGGATGATACTTTACATTGATCCTAGATCAAATCTCTCCCTTTCTCTCTCCAGCTAGCACATGTATTTACTTCTACCCGTTACACTACACTTCTAAAGAAACCTCATTTACATTGAGGGGAATAGGTGAGAAGAGAAATACAATGAGAATGAGGTAATAAGGCTGGACACGCAGGTCCAATTAATAAATCAAATTTATTACAATTTCCAAAATTGCCCCACCCAACTAATATCCATCAGATATACATTATTCATGCATCGCAACCATGTATTCATACAAGCATGTTATCAATCAATCTAATCCAATTAATTAATCTGATAATTAGTGATCATCCAATGTTCAAACAACGATTTGATTTTGCTCGAGTGAAACTCGTTTTGCGAATAAGTACTCAAAGTACGAATTCTAAAATAAAATTAAACTACAACATTAAATCCAATTTAATATGTATTTAATACTAATTCACTATTTAATTCCAAATTAAATATTACACTTTATTAACGAACCTTTACGACTTAAATTCCAAATTTAATCGCAACGGGTCTCAAAGCCTGATTAACATCTAATGTTTATTTAATTAAAGTCCAATGGGCTTTTAATTAATTTCTTTAAGGCGTGGACTTTTGGTCAACTCGGGTCAAACCGATAACCAAGGTCCAATACGGGATTTACCCCATAAGCCCAGAAATCAATTTTGGCCCATTAGACCCAATTAAATAATTAAGGTCCATTAAGTCATAATTGGACTTTATAGATGCGGTTTTGGGCCCAATTGGATCCAACCAAATTGGCCTAAACCTAACTTGGTATAACCAAGCCCAAAAGCCCAATTACAATCTTTAAGGCCCAAATTCCAAAATAAGCCCAAATTAATTAACTTATAAAATTCCAAATTCCATAATTAATTAACCTAAGTGTAATACACAATTAATCACCCAATTAACATTTCTAAAACATCAATTAGCCTAATTAATCATGCACTTTAACATCAAATAGTGTCCAACACAATTCAATCAAAATCAAACCCAATTTCACATGCTATTGTTCTCGGCAATTAGGGGCTTTTTTCATTCCGATTCGGTTTCAATCCAATTGAATCCACAATCATTATTTCCCAAATCAATTCAACTCATCCAATGAATTAAAATCAAAAAACAACATGAATTTCAAAAATCACATAGTTTCGGCCAAGCCATAAATTTGGGGAAAATTTTTCCAATTCAAAATTCAATCCAATTAAACCTCAAATCAACTTTACCCAATTGTTTTAAGTCATCCAATGATCAAAAAACAAAAAATTACCAAGACATTAGGGTTTATAGATTTTCGGCCAAGCCTCCAATTTGTGGGAAAATTGATCTAATCCAATTTTCTTGAAATTGATCATGCACAACTTCAATTAAACCTCATTCAAGCATACCAAATCAAACAATTTAACCAATTGATGCTCAAATCGATTTTGCCCAATTTTAAACCCTAACTTTTTCATGCTTGATGTAAGCTCAAGATACCATTGTTGGTTTCTAATTAGGTCCCAAGAATCATCAAATCAAGCAAGAAAACGCATGAATACACAAAGGAGAATGGCAGAAACATACTCACAATGAACGGATCTTGCGACGCGATGAACACGAGCCTTCAAGCTCCCTCAAAACTCACGGCAGTAGCTCCTCCTTGCTGTGGACTGCTCGGTTTTGGCCCTTGTTGTTCCTCCAAGAATCGGCCATTGAAGACCTCCATTGAAGCTCCATGCTTCAAGCTTCAAAATGATTCCAAGCTCATGTGTTCGTTTCCCTATCACCTTCGGAAGACTCAAGTGTGTGCTAGCACTATATCTTATTCTTTGCTTCTCTTCTTCATTCGGTCAAACCCAAAAATGAGGGAAGAAACGGCTCCAAACAGTGAATGAGAAGAGGGAAAAGGAGAAAAACGTGAATGGTGAGAGAGAAAAAGAAAATAAATGTTTTATATATTTATTTGATTTTCCAAAAATCAAATAACAAATACACAAATCATTTTCATTTACCAAAAAGTCAAAAAGCAAAAAGCAATCAATGCTTTTCAACTACAACATCACTATTCACATCAATCAATCAATCAAGTAACAAGTTGTCACATCACTCAAAGTGACAAATGATTTGACACTTGATGCGACTAGCGATTTGACGCTTGATGTGACTTGCGTGCCGCACTTGAATTCGAAATGCGAATGCGCTCGCAAACACTCTCGGGCTCGGGTTCGCTAATTCCAAATTAATGGATTTTCCGTCGCGACGCAATTAAAGGATTACGCCTAACGAAATCACTATTCACATCGCTAACGAATTAATTCTAAATTAATTCGTTCGCCCGAATTAAAATCTAATTTTAATTCCGCGTCGAAATCCAATTTCGTATAATATATCAAATATATTTTTTTATCGATTAATTCTAAATTAATCGTTCTCTCTCTTTAATTAATATTTTATCCCAGATAAAATATCTCTGTAATTAATCCCAGATTAATTTTCTCTCTATTCTAATTAATCCCATATTAATTAAAGTGCGAGTCATACATCATCGGTGAATATTCGGGAAGCGACCCATGAGATCCCCGGATATGTTGGCAGTAAATACCATCGTCGGACTATCCGAACACGTAAGTACCTCGTAATACGTTTGTACCGATTTACAAGACAAGGTTGGCTTCTAGCAAAGCGCCATGCCTACCCAATTCTCCAGAAATATCCTTATAGGAATATGTGATCTATATCAAGCGTAGTATACCGTAGTATTGCGTATTTCGATCCAACTTCGGATGATCACGTGCTAGGCCTGGGGCTGGAATTGTGTATGCCCCGTACGAAGCACATATCAGATGTCTGGTAACTAGTCTCTATAATCGGATATACATGACCTAGTCATAATATCCCGATAGCTCAAGCATTTAAGAGAACGAGTTCCGTATCCTATATAACCATCATATCCATATGACTGGAGTGATACTTCTGTCTTAACATCACACCCAACACTCTACGATTCTCAATATACCCAACATTGGCGTACACAGAACCTGTTAAAGCCATTGACGACCTCAACTAAAGTATATTGATTGTCGTAAGTATTAGCGGTGCAAGTCTCAGGTTAAGACCAAATACACCTACCCTGATTGCAGACTCCCATAGACACATAGTCATACTACCAATGGGATTCCGCAGGGGTCTATCCAGAGCGAAGCTGTTTCCCGTACCATCGGTAAAACACAACCTCCTATTACACTTGCATGAGTATCTTATACCCAAATATATGAGAACTATGCCGTTGTGCCCTCACAAACGCGCACAAGTGTAATACTAATCTTTTACGTATTTATCGATGTCCAATCTCGATAATACTCTGACTAGGGATATTTAATGATTTATCCTTCGTGGACTGATATTGTCTCATATCATTCTCCGTCCAGGAACAAATCATATGGACCTCCTATCATTTATATATCTAGGTGATCTAATCACAAATGATAAGAGAGCAATCTCCTTTGTCACATAGTTAATTTGTACAAAAACACCATGATCTGTACAAATAGTGACGCTATGGGTCATAATTGTCCAACACCAAAATCATAGTCATAACGGTAAACTCTGTTTCGCTCCTATATATGCAGTATCCATTGGGGATAGAGAATCGGCCCAGAAAAAATGCTTTGTAGTATCCATGGCAAGATTGAGGTGAATCATGTCTTCATTTTTTTTGCATACCCTTTAAACCCGTTGCCGTTGTTTATCGTGAAATTAATTTCACTCAAGGCAGTGGATCACTATGTGATAATGCCCATCACTTATTGGCACGTACCGTTGAGGTATAAAAAATGCTTGTCCATTGATCGTTCAAACCCATGGGTAGAGAGACTTAGTTATGGATAACCCTTGGCCAATGAGAGCATATGTATAACCCTAATAAGCCCACTAGTGAGAAAATAGTTGCTTTCTTATAGGAATAAACCTCTCTATTGCTTGTGTTTGGGCCCTTACCATTTGGAGTGGATTGATCCTCTTACCATGGGATGTAAACTTATTGGGGCATTTCAATTGGGACAATTTTGCATTCCAATATAATTGGGCCAATTACTTCAAAACTTTTATGGGCCAACTTGTATGACAACCTTGTTGGGTCTAGAGTATTTAGTTAAGGTTCAAATATGTTAAAGTAAAAGGTATGTCTTGCCTTGGCCTACCTGAACGATCCTAAATATTTCATTGTCCATCCCCAATAGCCATGATTACCGAGGTCTGAATTTGTCATCTATGTAAATGGGCAGCTTTTTCTCTAAACGATGGATAAAACCCAAAATAGCCAAGATTTACCCTTTAACGTAGGAGAGAACGAGTTTATGTACCCCCTAATGGTATGCAAGCTAAGTCAAACCTAGGTCAGCCATTACCTTACCACGTGTGTGGGAGAGATAAGGTTGGTAGGATTTTGTTGCGTAAACAAGCCCTACATTTTATGCATCTTATACATACATGCATCCCATGCATTATACTAACCTCTTATGGTTACAACCATTATAGTGGAGTGTTGGGTTAGGGAGAAAGGAAGACTAGTCAAGAAACACCTAACAAGCACAACAATAGACACCACTGACAGTTCCCGAGTAGACCAACTGGAAGCCACCGTAAACAAGATGGCAAAACAACTGCAAACCTTGATCAATACCATGGCCAATCAGATAGAAATCCAAACAGTGGGGGTCAAGCCTAGCGAGAAAATACGTAAAGAGTTTAAGAGTTCGAGGGAGGCCCTGTCCCAGATGATAAAGAAGATGATGAACACAAAAAAATACATATTTATTTTAGGAAAAATCAATCATTTAACACTCATAGTTTCACTAGACCCCTTAATTTAGCACGTCTGTGAAATAATATTTTAAGTTATGTTTTAGGTAAAATACTTCTCGGAAGCTCGACAGGAAAAACCAGACTTGGAAAAGGGCAAAAATAAAAAATCAATAGGCGCGTCGCGAAGCGCAATGACTTAGAGTCGCGACGCGCCCAAGAAGACAAAGACATCGGGGGTACCGCTATCACGTCGTGACACACATGACTTTGGCAGTGTGACGCCCTAATCTCTTGACACATGTGTACAGATGGCAGCAACGTCGCGACACGAGGATCAAATTTTTGCCTATAAATTGAAGCCTCCGGCAGAAGAAATTTTCATACTTTATTTCCGAATTCTCTATAGATTTTTTTGGAAGAGAGTGTCTTGTGTATTTATTTATTGAAGCTTTCTATAATGTATTTTTCTTTCAGTAATAAAATTACGAGTGTTTTTAATTACAAAATGAGTAGCTATTTTCTTTTTGTTCGGGTAATGGGTGAAGCTTTTATAATGAAAATTTAGATTAATCTCGTTTATAATATAATATATAAATTGTAATCTAATAATTAAAACTTGATTTAGATCTAGTGATCGTTGAAATCACACACGTTATGCAAGCGCATGTATCACTCCAGTAGTATAAAAATATCGATCCCACAAGGACTTAACTTCTACTATTATTAATTATTGACGCTAAATGTTTACAAGTATCTAATTGGGGTTGGAAGGGATTGTTCGTTGGTTGAAGTTAAATTTGATTAAATAAATAAATATACAAAAAAAAAGGAAACTAATAATAAAGAAAACATCTAGGGTTGTGAGTCCGCCCAATATTATTCTAATTATGAATTGATTATCTTATACATATATAATATATCAGTTGTTAACCTGGAACACGAAGATATGCATAAGCTTCTATCGATGGTCGAATGAAATACCCAAAATAACCCAAATAACTATTTCTAAGTTAACCAAGAAACCCTGAATTCATTAAGTTAAAGTTCCAATTGTGGCTACCCACGCCCGACAAGTATATGTCTATCCTGGAAGGAAATCTCTAAGGTGAGATCGTGAGCTATTGAATCTAAGGCTGAAACCTAAAATCTCTTTTCCATGTTCATTTTAAGTTTACCACATCAATCTTATTGGTGATCAGTCAACAAGAAGCATTAAGATTAAGATTCAATAAACAAGCCAAAACATCACACATTACATAAAGAAAATCAATTATTAAACTTGTGAATATTATGCTTTATTACTTCCCTAGAATAAAAATAAAATGCTGAGGTTATGGGATCCACCTTTAATATTTCAAATCTAGAAATCTCCCTTATTATAATATATAAATTGCATGAATTACCAACCGACCATATAGGCGGTATCCAATTATGTCAAATTTAATAAAGTCTAACCGACCATATAGGCGGTATCCAATTAAGTCAGGATTAAAAATAACTTAATTAACTCCAACCGACCATAAATGCGGTATCCAATTAAGTCAGGTTTTAAGGTAATTTATATATTATAAAATAAAGGAGATTAATCTAAATGATCATAATAAAAGTTTCACCTTTCCCTTAGCAGAAATTAATTACAAAACATAAAAGAAAATAAAAACACACAAACTATTATTACTAAAAATAAAAATACGTAATTAAAATACAGAAAATAAACACACAAGATACAATCCTCAATTCCTTATTAAGAAACCTCAAGGAAAGTATGAAAATTCTAAATGAAATCAGCTGCTATTTATAGGCTCCAAAAACGATACGCAAAACACATACGTGTCGCGATGCAGCTACAGTAGTGTCAGTAGTGAATTATTGTGTCAGTGTCATGACGCACATAATCTTCTGCGTCGTGACGCGGGGATAAGTGTCGGTAGACTTCATTATTGAGTCTGTATCATGACACATCGTATGTTGCGCGTCTGGATGCGTGAACAATAAATTTCCTATTTTGCCATTTTTGTCTGTTTTTCCATCGTTTTAGCCCGAGTTGATTCCATTGAGTCCCAAAAATTTATTTATCTAGAAAATACATAAAAACACATCAAAACATTCATCAAACTTGAGAAATTAAACAAAATTTTAAGTCAAAGGGGCTGTAAAAATTGATATATTTTCCGCTCATCACACCCCAAAACCTAACATTTTGCTAGTCCTCGAGCAAAACAATCAAAATAAAATGAAATAAACAATTAAAACTAAATTAATCTAAGCCACTTTCGTAGGAATCACAGTTGCATTTAGCGTATGCAACAAGCCTTTAAACCCCTAGGTGTCCATAGTCGATGAGTTGCAGTCTCATGAGAGTTTACAGCGACGATATCAACAAACGTCAATCATGCACATGCACTCACACATAAAAACAAAATAAACAAAATAAATAAATAAAATAAATGAAAATAATAGTTATATATACAATGTCCTCAGAGAATGTCTAGCAACAAAGTTAAAGGTACCTTCAAAATGCATACTACAACTAAAATCCATTCCGTTGAACAAAATATCTAGATCAAATCTAAGTGTGTGTGTGTGAATAATTCTGTAAAAAACTTCGATTCTAAGTTATTAACTAGGTGAGTTTGTCTTAATTCTAAGTAGTTGATGGGTCAAACCAACCTAACTATCTAGAAAATATGTTCAGTTTGCTACAGTATGCGTAAAGTGTGGTATGAGATTTTTTTTATCATCATCATCATACCACATATAATAAATAAATGTAGACAGAAATAGATATTCAGGCAAACAGATATTCATCATCCACCGATTATTTCAACTAGTCACTTTGTCAATTCCTTATTATCTAACTGCTACAAAACTATTTTTTATATGTATGAGTCTGACCTAGATATTATGCTTAAAATATAGGATGAAAGTGAAATTAGCATTTATCTTTTCCTATAACTTTTTACTAAGACAAACAATCTCATCATTAGACTCATTTTTTTTATTCTTTTTTTTTTAACGAACATGACATGTAAAAAATTAAAACATGCAGAAAGAAAATAAAATATGCAGGAAAGAAAACATGCAGGAAAGAAACATAACGGAGCAAACGATAAAAACATGCAACCTCACCCCCAAACCTAAATCTAGCATTGTCCCCATTGCATTAGAAAACAAAATAAAGATAAGGGAACAATGTTACCGTGGTTTAGTCAAGCCTCAGCCCTGTCATCATCTTCGCTAATGTCCCCTGGATAGGCCGAAATTTGATCATCACTCAATCTCTGATGGTGTGCCATTTGTTGAAGCAGTTGAGCAATGTAATCGATGCGAGATTCCAACTGTTCTACTCGTTGTGTCATGGAGCGGGGCTGCAATGATCTCCGCATAGGTTGAGGTTTCTATTGCGGTGCTACATGTGTCAAGGAGGAACTGGCTTGTGTTGGCCTCTCTGCTTGGAGTTGCTGTATGATTCGTGTATATAATGCAGTGATGGGCTGCATCATTTCTTCCCTTGGATCGACGGGCACCCTGGCCAACGTGCATAGGTTTGTAATTAAGCTACAGTACAATAGGTCGGTTTGAGCAGAATGGGATGCTCAAACGATATTGGTTGATATCAGCCCTCCTATATCAATAGTATGTCCCTCCAATAGAGAATACAACATAATCATCAGTTCTTTGGTTACATTGGTAATATGGGTGTCTGGCAGCAATGTACGGGTCAAGAAATGAAACTAAACACTGACATATGGCTTAAGATATCGTGAGCTCATCTTCAAATATTCCTCGCTACTGCTCATGTATTGGGATATATGCCCTAGAGCTTCATGTAATTTAAACGGTTTTATATGTTATGAAATAAAATGATGCATTATTCATTTATCAAAGTGTTTGTTTATATTTCGCATATTGTAAATTATCTTGATTACCCTAGATTACACATGTACCTCCAGATTTAGTGTGTGAGTGTCATACACAAGAGGATTGGGAGTCGCAAAAGGAGCCAACACCACATTGGAGCATGTTTTGAAGACCAAAGGATGCCTTGGGAAATTTTGTACTAATTAGATTAGTATAGGGAAAAATAAGAGCCCGGTCAATGCAAAATATTTTTTATGTTATATGTATGTTTTAATTCGAAATTTTTGAATAACATGTCATATAGCTTAGGGTGCCTACTCTTGCATTTCACATGCGATAACATGTTTTAGATGCATTATCATTATAGACATGAAATATGATTTTATGTGATTTAAAATGTTTAAATTAGAATATGATATGCATGGAAAAAATATTTAATGGATTAATTGGTTTTATGGTTTAAAATTTGAATTCTAATGTATTGGGATTAATAAGTGCATAATAAATTCTATTGGTATATAGGATGGAAACCCGGACATAAATTCCATAGCCGAATTCAAATGGACGGTAATGTGGTATGCACTCGAGATACAATTCAACGTACCATTGGATTTTATAATGCACAAGATTAATTAAATAATTTAATATAAATCTTGACCATTTTAGGATTCTAAAATTTTAAACCAATTAGTGTTATAGTATTTTAAGAGTTAAAATATAATAGGTCACTAATTCCACTATAATTAAATTAGTTTAATTGAGTTATACTATTAGTAGAGACTAATGGAAATTAGTGATATAAATTTTAATAGTTAAAATTGGTTAGGTCACTAATGGTGTACTAGTGTAAATAAGAATTATGATTTAGCCGCCATAAATTATTTCACACTAGTTAAACTAAAATATTAGATATTTTATAAAAAGAAACCTTAAACTCAAAAGAGTGAGTGAGAGAGGGATATACGACAGTATATCCCACGATCTCCGTTGTTAGTCCGAAAACATGAGATTCAAAAGGTGCCTCGAGATGGCTTTGCTTTCGTCCCCCTATGGATAGTGTCCATTTTGGGTCAATATTAGGTTTGGATTCCGAGAGAATATGGATTCTAGATTTATCTGGTTAGCTTACCTACCAAACGGCAGCACTTCACTAGTTAAGAGTCCTGAAACGATGGGTTACACTCACAAAGGAATGATTAACTGTTAATCTAAATTCCTTGATCGAATCAAACGGTAGTTGGTTAATATAAGAATAAAAGTTATTCCCGCATATATTAATCAATTGAGATTGTCTCGATCTATCATGCAAATACTTGACCTACCCTATGGCGGCACTTATTTATAGGATGATAGATTTCCGTGGCATAGTAATTCTCTTAGGTTTCTAATTCGTTATTCATGGTTCATGCATCATGTTTAATTTTATGCCAAAATTATTTGATAATCTTAATATGCGATGAATGAATGTTAAATGCATATTTATTTATTTTTAACCATGGTTTCTCTGATTATTTCCATACTCTCAAATGATAAATTACCGGGCGAAAATTATGTTAAGTGGAAAAGTAACATGAACGTTATCATGGCCTGTGAAAACCTAAAGTTTGTTCTAACAGAGGTGTGTCCTCCCGATGCCTACCAGAAATGGGTCGCAGCTAATGTTGAAGCCCGCTGCTACTTGATAGCAGGGATGTCTGAGGTTCTTGCTGCAAAGCATGAACCTATGGCTTCATCATCTTAGATGATGGAGTCATTGTAGAGCATGTTCGGGCAGCCTTCGGAGCGTCAACATCATGAGGCTATGGTCTTAGCGATGACTGCTAGGATGAAAGATGAGACATCAATCCGAGAGCACGTCTCAAGGATGATGACCTATCTCAACACTGCTGAAACCCATGGAGCTCGTATTGACGAGCGTAGCCAGGTGAAAATGATTATGGAAACTCTTTCGAATAGCTTCTTGCAGTTTAAAAGAACCTATGTTATTAACAAGTTGAATTTTACTTTGACTCAACTGCTTAATGAGCTCACTCACTATGAGTCCATGATTGTGGATCCTCTTAAGCCAGTGCTGAGGCAAATGTTGATTCTGGAGCCACTAACCATGTTTGTTCTTATTTGCAGCTACTTGACTCATGGAGGGACCTTGCTGAAGGTGACTACACCATGAGGGTCGGGACATGGGATGCCATTTCAGTAAGAGCAGTGGGAGTTTACAGTTTAAATTTTACAAATAATAGTTATTTAAATTTAAACAACGTGTTATTCATTCCTGGTTTTCGCAAGAATTTGATTTCTATTTCTAAACTTTTGGATGATGGTTTTTCAGTTTCTTTTAATAGAAATTTAGTTATTATTGGTAGAAATGGATTAACCATATGCACATGGAACTCAGAAAATAACTTGTATGTGTTAAGACTGTTAACACATAGGTCACTGCTCAACGCTGAAATATTTAAGGTTGAGAAACCTAAAACTAAATGGCTAAATATCTCTCACGATGACAATATATGTGGCATCGTAGACTTGCTCATATCAGCCTTGACCAGATAGATATGTTGATAAAGAATGGAGCCTTAAACCAGTTAAAGCTCGGAACTTTACTAGTCTGTGAATCCTGTTAAGAAGGAAAAATTACCAAAAGACCTTTTACTGGAAAAAGGTATAAGAGCCAGTCAACCACTTGAGTGTAGAGTTTTAATCAAGTCCCAAGGATCACAAACATGCATAAAAACGAGTTGAATACACAAAGGAGTAAGGCGGAATACATACTCACATTGATGGGTTTGATGCTAGGAAGAACAAGTTGCATTTTTGCCCTCCATGAAGCTCGGTTTTGGCCTTCTTGAACTGCAGTGGACTGCCGGTGGGGGGCTGTTTTTGATGCTCCAAAATCGGCCATGCAAGACTCCATTGAAGCTCCAAGCTTCAAGCTTTCCAAGCTCACAAATTCGTTTCCCTATCACCATAATATAACCCAAGGTGTGCTAGCACTTCTTCATCTTCCTTGCTTCTCTTCTTGATTCGGTCATACCAAAAATTTTGAGAAGAAATCGGCAGTGAGCCGTGAGAGGGAGAAGAGAGAAAAGAGAGGGAAAATGGTTTCACCTTGAAACCGTAAATGAGAGAGACAATGATAATGAAAAGAAAAATGTAATTTTGGTTTATATATTTTCCAAAAATAAAATAAACCATATACAACTTTTCAATTTTCCAAAATACCAAAAGTCAAAAAGTAAAAGTTTATTAATGCTTTTTCCAACAACCATATCACTTCTACTTTTTTACTTTAAGTCACATCACATCACTTTAATAAAGTGACATGTTGTCAAGTCACAACACTCAAAGTGACAATTGATTTGACGCATGATGTGACTAACGATTTGACGCTTGATGTGACTTGCGTGCCGCGCTCGAATTCGAAATGCGAATGCGCTCGCAATCACTCTCGGGCTCGGGTTCGCTAATTCCAAATTAACGAATTTTGGTCGCGTCGTAATTAAATGATTACGCCTAACGAATTCACTATTCACGTCGCTAACGAATTAATTTTAAATTAATTCGTTCGCCCGAATTAAAATCTAATTTTAATTCCGCGTTGAAATCCAATTTCTAATAATATATCAAATATATTATTTTATCGATTAATTCCAAATTAATCGTTCTCTCTCTTTAATTAATATTTTATCCCAGATAAAATATCTCCGTAATTAATCCCAGATTAATTTTCTCTCTTCTAATTAATCCTAGATTAATTAAAGTGCGAGTCATACATCATCGGTGAATCTTCAGGAAGCGACCCATGAGATCTCCGGATATGTTGGCAGTAAATACGGTCGTCGGATTATCCGAACACGTAAGTACCTCGTACTACGTTTATACCGATTTACAAGACAAGGTTGGCTTCTAGCAAAGCGCCATGCCTACCCAATTCTCCAGAAATATTCTTACAGGAATATATATATATGTATCAAGCGTAGTATACCGTAGTATTGTGTATATCGGCCCAGTATCGGATAGTCACGTGCTAGGGCTGGGGCTGGATAAGTGTCTGCCCGTCCGAAGCACATGTCGGATGTCTGGTAACTAGTCTCTATAATCGGATATTCATGACCTGGTCACAATATCCTGATTGGTTGCGCAACACTTAAGAGCACTAATACCATATCCTGCGTGACATCATCTCCAATATGACTGAAGTGATACTTCCGTCTTGACATCACACCCAATACACTATGACTCTCTGATAAACCCAGAAGTGGTGTACGCAGAACCGGTTAAAGCCCTGTACCACCAAGACCAAAGTCTATCGATTATCGTAAGTATTAGCGATGCAAGTCTCAGGTTAAGACTATACACATCTACCTTGATTTCGGCCTCCCATAGACACATAGTCATAATACCAATGGGATTCCGATGGGTCTATCCAGAGCGAAGCTGTTTCCCGTACCATCGGTGAAACACGACCTCCTATCGCACTTGCATAAGTATCCAATACTTATATATATGAGAACTATGTCGTTGTGCCCTCACAACGCACACAAGTGCAATACTAGCCTATTCCGCATTATCGATGTCCTGTCTCGATAATACTCCGGCTAGGGATATTTAATGATTAATCCTTTGGGGGTTGATACTGTCTCATATCATTCTCAATCCAGGAACTAATCATATGGACCTCTCTTCATTTATATATCTATGGTGATATAATCACAAATGATGAGAGTGCAATTTCCTTGTCACATAGTTAATTTGCTACAACAACACAATGATCTGTGCAAATAGTGACGCTATGGGTCATTTTGATCAAAATCTCCAAAACATCAAATATGTCCAATTAATCATGCTTATCATCAATTAATCATGTCCAACATAATTTGATCAAAATCAAACCCAATTAATACATGCTAAAGTCTCGGCCATAAGGGGAAAAAATGCCCAAATCAAATTCAATCCAATTGAACCCAATCAAACATAAATTCAACATCCCCAAATGATTTCTAAGTCATCCAATGAACAAAAAAATCAAAAAACCAAGACATTAGGGCCTTGCCAAATTCGGCCATCACAAGCAAATTGGGGAAAAATTGTTCCAAACACTTTTCATCAAATTGATCTAATCAATCATCAATTAAACAACATTCAAGCATTCTAAATCATCCAATTTCATTAAACATGCTCAAAATCAAGTTTACCCAAATTTGTCATGCCCAAAATTTAGGGAAAAATGGATCCAACCAAATTTCATGAAATTGATTATGCACAACATCAATTCAACCTCATTCAAGCATACTATACTAAACAATTTAATCATTTGATGCTCAAATTGAGTTTACCCAAATTAAAGTTTTGGCCAACATTAAGCAAATTGGGGAAAATCAATCCAATTAATTTTTCATCAAATTGATTACATATAACTCTAATTAAATCATATACAAGCATTCTTAAACAAACAATTTGTCAAAATCATGCTTAAATCAAAAAGCCCCAAATTTAGCTCAAGAACCCTAATTCGTTTTATGCAACCAATAGCTCAAGATACCATTGTAGAGTTTCAATCAAGTCCCAAGGATCACAAACATGCATAAAAACGAGTTGAATACACAAAGGAGTAAAGCGGAATACATACTCACATTGATGGGTTTGATGCTAAGAAGAACAAGTTGCGTTTTTGCCCTCCATGAAGCTCGGTTTTGGCCTTCTTGAACTGCAGTGGACTGCCGGTGGGGGGCTGTTTTTGATGCTCCAAAATCGGCCATGCAAGACTCCATTGAAGCTCCAAGCTTCAAGCTTTCTAAGCTCACAAATTCGTTTCCCTATCACCATAATATAACCCAAGGTGTGCTAGCACTTCTTCATCTTCATTGCTTCTCTTCTTGATTCGGTCATACCAAAAATTTTGAGAAGAAATCGGCAGTGAGCCGTGAGAGGGAGAGAGAGAAAAGAGAGGGAAAATGGTTTCACCTTGAAACCGTAAATGAGAGAGACAATGATAATGAAAAGAAAAATGTAATTTTGGTTTATATATTTTCCAAAAATAAAATAAACCATATACAACTTTTCAATTTTCCAAAATACCAAAAGTCAAAAAGTAAAAGTTTATTAATGCTTTTTCCAACAACCATATCACTTCTACTTTTTTACTTTAAGTCACATCACATCACTTTAATAAAGTGACATGTTGTCAAGTCACATCACTCAAAGTGACAATTGATTTGACGCATGATGTGACTAACGATTTGACGCTTGATGTGACTTGCGTGCCGCGCTCGAATTCGAAATGCGAATGCGCTCGCAATCACTCTCGGGCTCGGGTTCGCTAATTCCAAATTAACGAATTTTCGTCGCGTCGTAATTAAATGATTACGCCTAGCGAATTCACTATTCACGTCGCTAACGAATTAATTCTAAATTAATTCGTTCGCCCGAATTAAAATCTAATTTTAATTCCGCGTCGAAATCCAATTTCTAATAATATATCAAATATATTATTTTTTCGATTAATTCCAAATTAATCGTTCTCTCTCTTTAATTAATATTTTATCCTAGATAAAATATCTCCGTAATTAATCCCAGATTAATTTTCTCTCTCTTCTAATTAATCCTAGATTAATTAAAGTGCGAGTCATACATCATCGATGAATCTTCAGGAAGCGACCCATGAGATCTCCGGATACGTTGGCAGTAAATACGGTCGTCGGATTATCCGAACACGTAAGTACCTCGTACTACGTTTATACCGATTTACAAGACAAGGTTGGCTTCTAGCAAAGCGCCATGCCTACCCAATTCTCCAGAAATATTCTTACAGGAATATATATATCTGTATCAAGTGTAGTATACCGTAGTATTGTGTATATCGGCCCAGTATCGGATAGTCACGTGCTAGGGCTGGGGCTGGATAAGTGTCTGCCCCGTTCGAAGCACATGTCAGATGTCTGGTAACTAGTCTCTATAATCGGATATTCATGACCTGGTCACAATATCCTGATTGGTTGCGCAACACTTAAGAGCACTAATACCATATCCTGCGTGACATCATCTCCAATATGACTGAAGTGATACTTCCGTCTTGACATCACACCCAATACACTACGACTCTCTGATAAACCCAGAAGTGGTGTACGCAGAACCGGTTAAAGCCCTGTACCACCAAGACCAAAGTCTATCGATTATCGTAAGTATTAGCGATGCAAGTCTCAGGTTAAGACTATACACATCTACCTTGATTTCGGCCTCCCATAGACACATAGTCATAATACCAATGGGATTCCGAGGGGTCTATCCAGAGCGAAGCTGTTTCCCGTACCATCGGTGAAACACGACCTCCTATCGCACTTGCATAAGTATCCAATACTTATATATAAGAACTATGCCGTTGTGCCCTCACAACGCGCACAAGTGCAATACTAGCCTATTCCGCATTATCGATGTCCTGTCTCGATAATACTCCGGCTAGGGATATTTAATGATTAATCCTTCGGGGATTGATACTGTCTCATATCATTCTCAATCCAGGAACTAATCATATGGACCTCTCTTCATTTATATATCTATGGTGATATAATCACAAATGATGAGAGTGCAATTTCCTTGTCACATAGTTAATTTGCTACAACAACACAATGATCTGTGCAAATAGTGACGCTATGGGTCATTTTGTCCAACATTGAGCTTATACATTCGAACGTTTACGGACCGATGAATGTAAGAGCCCGAGGTGGTTATGAATACTTTGTCACATTTATTGACGATTATTCCAGATATAGGTATGTTTATTTAATGCAGCACAAGTCAGATACTTTTGAAAAGTTCAAAGAGTATCATGGTGAGGTTGGAAACCAATTAGGTAAAAAAAATCAAAACCCTTAGAGTTGTGGAGTGGTCGTAAAACTAGTTTACGACATTTCCGCATATGGGGGTGTCCAGCACATGTGCTGAAGAATAAGACTACAAAGTTGGAGCCATATTCTCAAGTGTGACTATTTGTAGGCTATCTTAAGGAGACTAGGGTTGATTCTTCTAAAACCCTGAAGATAACAAAGTGTTTGTATCGAAAAATGCTACATTTCTATAGGAGGACTATATGAGGAAGTTCAAACCTCGAAGTAAAGTTTTACTCGAGGAGTTACTTGCTGGTTCAACCAGCACACCATCGTCAATGACAGTTGACAAATACATAGCACCTTCGACATTTTGAGCGTCAAATGCAAGCTCATCAGAATGATCTACCACCTAGACATAGTAGGAGGGTTGTACGAAAACCTGATCATTATCTTGGAGTTGGAGAGGCACAAGTTGTCACATCCAGTGATGGTATAGATGATCCATTGACCTATCGTAGTGCAATAGATGATTCCGATAAAGAGAAATGGCTCAAAATCATGAACCTAGAGATGAAGTCTATGTACTCCAACTCAGTCTGGGAATATATAGACCAACCTGATGGGGTTAAACCCATAGGTTGCAAGTGGATCTATAAGAGTATATTGGGAGTAGATGGGAAGGTACAGACCTTCAAGGCTAGGCTAGTGGCTAAGGGGTTATACTCAGAAAGATGGAGTTGACTATGAGGAAACTTTCTCGCCAGTAGCCATGCTCAAATCCATCCGCATTATTTTGTCCATTACTGTGTATTATGACTATGAGATTTGGAAAATGGACGTCAAGATTGCATTCTTTAATGACAATCTTGATGAGAGTATCTATATGGTACAATCAGAGGGGTTCATAGCCCAAGGTCAAGAGCAAAAGGTTTGCAAGTTGCAAAAGTCTATTTATGGACTTAAGTAGGCATCTCGATCTTGGAATATAAGATTTGATACCACGATCAAGTCTTATGACTTTGAGAAGAATGTTGATGAGCCTTATGTATACAAGCGCATCATTGACAGGAATGTGGCTTTTCTTATTTTATACGTCGATGATATTTTACTTATTGGTAATGATGTAAAGATATTATCGGACGTGAAAACCTGGCTAGCTAACCAATTCTAAATGAAAGATTTGGGAGAGACCAATTATGTTCTTGGGATTCAGATACTTCGGGATCGCAAGAAATGATTGTTAGCTATATCTCAAACATCCTATATCGACAAGATCTTGTGCAATTTGCCTTATCGACATGGAATTCACTTGTCAAAGGATTAGTCTCCTAAGACACCTCAAGATGTTGAGGAAATGAGACAAATCTCGTATGCCTCAGCAGTTGGTAGTCTCATATATGTTATATTATGCACGAGACCAGACATCTGTTTTGCAGTGGGAGTAGTCAGTAGGTTTCAGTCGAACCCAGGATTGGATCACTGGGTGGCTGTGAAACACATTCTCAAGTATCTTAAGAGAACATAGATTATATGCTTGTATATTTCGGTGAGGATATGATCCTAAGGGGATATACAGACTCTGATTTTCAGACAGATGTCGATTCTAGGAAATCAACATCTAGATCAGTGTTTACCCTAGGTGGTGGGGCTATAGTTTGGCGGAGTATAAAGCAATCTTGCATTGCTGACTCTACCATGGAGGCTGAATATGTAGCAGCTTGTGAAACAGCTAAGGAAGCAGTCTGGCTCCGAAAATTCTTGGGAGATCTGAAAGTTGTTCCAAATATGGATAAACCACTCATGCTTTATTGCGATAATAGTAGTGCAATGGCGAATTCAAAAGAACCAAGAAGCCACAAGAAAGGAAATCATATAGAGAGGAAATATCATCTCATCAGGGAGATAGTGCAGAGAAGAGACGTTACTGTCACAAAGATTGCATCCGCATAGAACTTGGCTGATTCGTTTACAAAGACCTTGTCGGCTAAAGTGTTTGAAGGTCACCTAGATGGTCAAGGATTATGTGACATGTCCCATTTTCTCTAATGCAAGTGGGAGATTGTTGGGATATATGCCCTAGAGCTTCATGTAATGTAAACGGTTTTATATGTTGTGAAATAAAATGATGCATTATTCATTTATCAAAGTGTTTGTTTATATTTCGCATATTGTAAATTATCTTGATTACCCTAGATTACACATATACCTTCAGATTTAGTGTATGAGTGTCATATAAAAGAGGATTTAAGTATGAAGTTGGTAATCTAAAATAGTCCATAGAGAGCAAATAAAACGAGTACTTTATTGGTGATTTATCTATAGTTGTGGTCAATTCTATAATTGTATGGCGACCTTGATCCGGGATCATCCATATGGAGACATGAGAATGTAGGCACTTTGTATGATGTGATTATATAGGACTGCACCCAGATAGAAATGACTTTCTTATAATATCCGTTAAATAAAGAAATTCATTTCGATCTAATAGATGGTCATATATGGATTGATCTTAATCTGGAGTCTCTACTACGAACTCCTACATGGAAGATTATGTCCTTTGATTTACAAAGTGAAGTTGGTGTAGCAATCTCGACCAATAGCTACGTACTTTGGGGGCATGGTCTGGTGTGTAGCTGGGGACATTTTACATAGACATACAGTTCACTCCTTCTTGTGAGAAGTAGATGAGTATCTTTCTTAAGGGTTGATTCAGTACTTGAATGGTTAGAGCGCTCAAGTATTTCTATTACGAATATAAAGATTAAAATTCATAATGGTTATGAATAAATCATTCATTAGAGAATCAATGGTACTTAAGGTAAAAATAATTAGATGGGTATAACGAACATTATGACCCGACTCTAATTACGAGATACTCGTGAAGGGGTAATCTAAATGTAGTGACTATATCGATGGACATCGACTTGGTTCGGCTTCATATACCATCTGCGGCAACGAGAGTACAACTTTGGGTTTTTAGTGGAATAACCCGGAGTTAATAATTCAAAATATTTAATTAAGAGTTTAATTAATATTTCGAGATTATTGGAGCTCGGAACCGTAGGTCCATTTGGTCCTCGTGCTAGCTCGATATACTATAGCGAATTTAGTAAATTGGATAGTCCAATTATATACTCACAAAGATATAAATATTATTAATATGATTAATAATATTATTTTGTCACACTTGAAACTTTATATTAAAAGTTAATATATGGTTTTATTAAATATATGATATTTAAACACATGTATTAAATTATATAAGATATAATTTAATGTAAGGTCAAATTAGGAATTCCAAATTTATTTAATGTAAGGTCAAATTAAGATTTCAGAATTTTGTAGGTTTTGGAAACCCTTGGCATTGTTTTGGAAGTTACACCTTTTAATAAGGTATTAACTCTTTATTTTTGTAACATATATTGCCTTTATGAAAGTTAATATAATTGTTACAAAAAAATTAATGAAAATAACATGCCTTGGCAGATTTTTTGAAGGAGGAAAATGAAGGGATTTTTTTTTTTTTTGGAAATAAATTTCCTTAGGTATAAAAGGATTTGATTTTTTTCCTTTTGCCTAAGTAATTCGTTCTAACCGTAGCCTCCATCTTATTCTTCTTCATTCTCTCTCAAAAGTTGAGATAAACCAAAAAAAAAAAAAGAGGTAAACAAAATAAAAATACAAGTGTGTTACAATCTCTAAATTGTTTATGGATTATTTTGAAAGTCTAGCCCACACTAGTTTCCTTTGGTAATGAGATATAGGTCGGAAGAATTTGTGGTGTCGAACAAATAATCATCTTCATCTTTCTTTCTTGTTTGGTACTCGGCAGTGAGGCTTAATTTTGCTCACTGCCGCCCCTTGCTTGGTAAAACGAAACTCGGTTTGGTTTCGTTTTAATCCAGAATTTTTGGTTAACATATATGGATGTTTTGGGGCTGTTTTCAAGTGAAAAATCAGAACTGAAACAAAACCACTATCCACGCATTTCATGGACTGTTTCGGCAGTGCACTGGGCGCGAATCGGGTCCAAAACAGTCCAGTTTTTGTACGGCTGTTTAGGGGCTAGAATTTTATCTAAAACATAAGTAAAATTTCAGTGGTGGTACTGGTTGCATTCGGCCACTCAAAGAGAAGGGCAGAAAAAATTTTCAAGTTCGATCCGTGTACTAAAGACGTTTCCGCTGCACTAGGAAACCGTTTTCTACATCATGTCCTAAACAACATTGGGGATGCATAGTGTTTGTGTTAGATGAGTCATATCTAGTTGCTCCATCGCTGCATTGTATTCATCTATCTCCATATCAGGCAACCCATAATATCGGTTAATAGTAGATCTATCAAATGTCACATGTTGCCCTCTAACTAACACTTGGTATGCCTGATGCTCGTAAGTATTGGCGTAGAACTCACGGACTACGGGTATGCAGGTTGTGGCAAAGCTTATGCCAGTGCGTGGTGGCGATATTACTGTCAATTTGGGGATACTGCCCAGGGTCAATATCAAAACTCCTATCTATAATCAGGACTTTTTGTCCCATTCCCTTCTCATATCGATGCTCAGCAGCTTCCGATAAAAATTTAGAGGCATCGTAACTCGGCCCAGAAGCCGTTGTGGTTCGCCTTCTCTTAGGGGCCATTTTTTTTTAATTTTATTTTTGAAAATTTCGGTAGAGTCTCCCCTGATTTTCAAGTAATTCCAATTATAGCCCTAAACTAACACTTCAACAAAAAATCACAAAAACCATAAAAATTTCCTTTGCCCACAAATCTATGATTTTTCTCAACAACCACACACAGCCACAACTCAAAATTTTATCACAAATTCTACTACAAACAACACACCCACAACTGCAAATCACAAATTCGACTACAAATATTAACAAATTTTGCACAAATACAGAGATAAAATTAAAATGAAAAGAGAAAGGGAGCGAAGGAACTTGGATAGCCGCAACTTCGTGTTCCAAAATTGAAAATACCCACGCATAATGGAGGATGGGTTTCATTTTTAGTATGTTGGGGAAGTGATTTAGTGGGGGTTTTGTGTTTGGAAGTTTTGAGAGATTTAGGGGGATTAGTCGAGGGAAAGATGAAGAAATTGAGAGAAAATGGAGTGGAGATGAGAAAAAATGGGTCGTGGGTTATGGTTTTGTGGCGTCTGATTGTATATGCATCTCGACGCACATAGTATTTTGTGTCGCGACGCATAGCCCTAAAATTTGGGGATTTCTCTTTTTTTTTTGCAAAAACGCAAGTCGTTCGACGTATATATCCACTAAGACGCGTCTCAAGAGTTGACTCTTTACTCTGCCATCTCTGATGAATTGAATTTTTATCTTCACGATTTTGTCAAACATTATTCCGTGATAACCCCGTTTGACTGGCTTGTTTTACCTTAAGTGCTATGTATATGCTTTTCCCTGCAAAAATAACACACAATTAAAAATTCTACAACATGTGTACAGAAAATACGAAAATAGAAATAAAATTAAATTTTTTTTTGCATGGGTTGCCTTCCTACTAGCGCTAAATTTATCGTCTTTAGCCATACGTGTTTAAAGGTTGTTCTTTAAAGAGGCTTCACTGTGGTTTTTGACGTCCTGGAGACGACAATGCCATATGCGCTGCTTTTCCAGCGTCTTTTCCAAAAATGGGGTGGCTAAAAGAATTTTATCTAACTCAGTGCTCGTGCCACCTTCTTACACCTTGTAGCTTTGTGCAGTTCTGAAAAGAAAGAAAGAAAATCAGGAGGTCTCGTATGGTGCTTGACTTTGAATGGTTGTGCCATTCTGTCAAGCTTCTGGGTGGTGTCATCAATATGTACTCCCAATACTGTGATGTCACAACTGGTGTCATGAGATTCTCATTATACTCTCACATTTGCTCTTGTATTTGCCTTGCATCTTGTTCCATCATTTCTACACATATGTATTTTAGTATTTCTGTATTTAGTTCTTCATCTGACATCTGCGTAATGCATGCTCCATAAGTATCAACCTGAGGATGTAAAGATATGTCTGATTTTAGGCCTTTATCCTCTGTGGTTGGTATGAACGGTTCGGGTAGCTATTCTGCTTGTTTCTCCTCACAAATGCAATCAGCGACCAGACAATTATCTAGATCAAATTGATATTCTATTTGTTCGGCCTCCTGAACTTATACCTCTGACTCTTGATACCGCTCAGCCTCTTCCCCTGTTAAAGTGTCATCGTGAAATCTTTGGTACTTGAAGGCTTCATCAGTGTCATCTAAAATTTCTCCTTGAGGTATGTAATTCAGATTGTCAGTTAATTGTTCTATTTGATCTGTCAACTTCTGTATGGATTCTACTTGAATCTAAAAATGAGCATTAAATTTAGCTTCCCGCTTTTTGAGCATCTCCATCAATTGTTCTACCTCTGATGGTTCCGATTCTTGATGAAGATTATAAGTTGATTGTAGATAAGATAGATAATAAGATTATGTGAAATATGTGGGTTCTTTGTATGAAAGTCTCTGATAATTCTGCCACCCTGAATTGTAGTTGAACGTGTAATGATTGCTAGGGTGGTTAACATCACATACCTCATATCTTATTATTATGGGTTGAAATGGTTTAGCAAATTTTGTGTTATTTCTCTCTGACATCCATTGATAGTTGTTGGGCTGGACAATATGCTTCAGAAAACCGGACTGTGTCTCCCTGATATTGGGTGTATCTTCACCTCTTAAAGCTCGTTATGCTTCTGTTGCCCAATAATGATCCATTTCAACTACCTGAAAAATAAAATAAAGAAATAAAAATTATAAATAAAAAAAATAAAGAAAATTAGATACATGTAAAGTAAATAGCTTCAAAATTAATAATGCAAGAAAAATAAGTCCCGGAAACGGTGCCAAAAACTTGATCAGTGAAATCACACGCATTACGCAAGCGCACGTATCGCTCAAGTAATATAAAAATATCGATCCAATGAGGACTTAATTTATACTATTATTAATAATTGACGTTAAATGTTTACAAGTATCTAATTGGGATTGGAAAGGATTGCTAGCTGGTTGAAGTTGGATTTGATTAAATAAATAAAAAGACAAAATAAAAATGAAGGAAATTAATAATAAAGAAAACATCTAGGGTTGTGAATCCGCCCAATATTATTCTAATGATGAATTGATTATCATGTACATATGTAATATATCAGTTGTTAACTTGGAACACGAAGATATGCATAAGCCTTTGTCGATGGTCGAATGCAAACACCCAAAGTACCCAAATTAACTATATGTCTATGTTAACCAAGAAACCCTGAATTCATTAAGTTCAAGTTCTAATTGTGGCTACCCACGCCTGACAAGTATATGTCTATCCTTGAAGGAAATCTCTAAGGTGAGATTGTGAGCTATTGAATTTAAGGCTGAAACCTAAAATCTATTTTCCAAGTTAATTTTAAGTTTACCACATCAATCTTATTGGTGATCAGTCAACAAGAAGCATTAAGATTAAGATTCAATAAACAAGCCAAAACATCACACATTATATAAAGAAAATCAATTACTAAACTTGTGAATATTATGCTTCATTACTTCTCTATAATAAAAATAAAATGCTGGGGTTAGGGGATCCATTTTTAATATTTCAAATCTTGAAAGCTCCCTTATTATAATATATAAATTGCATGAATTACCAACCGACCATATATGCGGTATCCAATTAAGTCAAATTTAATAAAGTCCAACCGATCATATAGGCGGTATCCAATTAAGTCAGGATTAAGAATAATTTAATTAAGTCCAACCGACCATAAATGTGGTATCAAATTAAGTCAGGTTTTAAGATAATTTATATATTATAAAATAAGGGAGATTAATCTAAATAATCATAATAAAAGTTTCACCTTTCCCCTAGCGGAAATTAACTATAAAACATAAAAGAAAGTAAAAACACACAAACTATTATTACTAAAAATAAAAACACATAATTAAAACACAGAAAATAAACACACAAGATACAATTCTCAGTTCCTTATTAAGAAACCTCAAGGAAAGTATTAAATGTAACGACCGGTAGATATTACTACTACCTATGACGATATTTTTGCGTACAAGACAAAGGAATGTAAAATAAATCATGACGGGATTCAAATACAGTTATGAAAAGACTTCGGGAACGATCGGTAAAATTTTCGAGGTCCCGAGAAGAAACTGTACCGTATGTCCTTTTGTACTATATATAGTATTTTGTGCATAACTTTTTCATACGAACTCGGAATTTCATGTATTGTATATCATCGGAAAGCTTAGACCAAGACCTGCAACTTTCGGGTTAAACATTTTTCCAAATTCGGACCAGAACTGAGTCAAAAACGCAGATAAAAATCTGAGTGAATAGTGATTTCGGGCTTAATTGGTAAAACACCAAAATTCTTCATTTTCAGACAATTCTACACTTCTTTAGTATCATTTGAGCCCTAATATATAAAGGGGGGCCACTATTCACAAATACAAAATAAATAAGAAAGAAAATAGGAAAAGAGAGAGAGGAGAGAAACGTAGAAGAAAATGGAGGAAAAGAAGAAGAGAAGAAGAAGAAGGAAAAGAAGAGAAAGAAGAGAAAGGAAGAAGAAGAGAAGAAGAATAAAGAAAGGAGAAGGGGAGGCAAGAAGAAAAAGATGAGCATCCATTGGAAGCATGGAGGATGAAGAAACCAAGAGAAAGAGGTAAGAAACCCAAGACCCAATTTTTATTTGTATGATAAATGTGATGATTTGATGATTGTAGTAGGATTGAGGACATGAGTGATTGTATGATTTTCTTGTTTGAAATGATGAAAATGAGATCAACCCAATTTTGTAAGTTTGGGTATGAATGATAGAATATGAGATATAGGTTAGAATTTGAATTGAAGGATTGATGTATGTTAAAATGAGTAAAAGATGGGGCATATAATACTAGTTAGTAGGGAAGTAAAGAAATGGGTTGTGGAGTTGGATGATTGAATTTGGGAAGTTTAGAGAACTATTTAGTAATGATAATATGGTGGATAAAAGAGTAGTTAATGATCATATTATGGTATTTTAGAATGTGTGGAGTTGAGATAATTTGAAGGATTGTGTATTAGGAAAGCTATGGAGGCATTGAGGATGAATTTAGGCAGCGAACTCAGTTTGCAGGACAACCTGAACAGGTTCTGCGTTTATGCTTGTAACTTGAGGTTTAGACATCCGATTGCCAAAATGTAAAATTCTGAGTGAACTAGACATGAGTCCAAATAACATATTCAAAATTCAGAATTGTTAGGCTTAAGAGCGAGTCGTACCGAATTTTCAAACTTGGCCGCACTGCAGTAAACTACTGGTTCTGTGGTAACAGAACAAGGTGTAAAGAAAACTTTATAATTTGCGTTTTAGAAGTCGAAATCAAGTTCCCTAAAATTCTGGGTACTTTAGACACATAACATATCCAAAATGTAGAATTTTTGGACATAAGACGAGGTCGGAACGAATTTTTGAAGTGGGGCGACCTGCTGCCCTAGTGCCCAGTTTTTCTGTTGGACAGCCCTTGAATTTCGGTCTATAAGTTGAGTTTCTGAAGTCAGAATTGAGATCCGTAAAAACCAAAATAAACTAGACATATTAAGGACCATTGTATTAAATTTTCAGCCTTAGATTCATTCCCAATTAATTATGGCGAAATTTCAAAGTTGGTCTACAAACTGTAAATTTCTGGCCGTTAGAATAAATTAAGTTTCCGCTACCGCACTTGTGTAACTCCAAACCTAAGTCCGTGAAATTCATAGATACCATAGATATCATCAATATTCAGCAAGATTGTGTATCCATACATTGTATATTCTGTTATGTCATATGAAGATGTTTCGAGTTATGCAAACTAACGATCATATTGATCTTAGATTGATGCCAGGATACTAAGAGGTAGCTCACGCCGTGAATCGCTCTCGATTTACCATAGCACAGTGAGTGGACACTTTATCTTTTGCTTGATTTCTTTATTACTTGTATTTAAATACCAGACTTACTTTTCAGCAATTAGGGCGTTAGCCAAGTTTGTTTTTATATCATATATGATTTAGCTTGATTTGAGAAGTTTTATGGAAAGAAAAATGTTTCAGTTTAAGATTTATGTTTTCAGTACATGTTTTATGTTCTTGTTTTTCGGGGCATGAGGTAAAACCTCACCCCAGTATGTAACTAGTACAGTGGAATTGACAGATTCAGACGCATGTGCACATGTGGAGGACTGAGGGGACGCTCTCAGATCCTCGAGCAGGACTAGGGGCTACAGGGTCCCGAAATCCTGATTTCAGATGCCCAATTGAGTTATGGTCCTCGGCATAGAGTACACCCAGTTGAGTTATGGTCCTGGGTGTAGAGAGACGTCCAGTTGAGTTATGGTCCTGGACGTAGAGCAGATTTCAATTTTTCAGACTTACAGTACACAGCTTTTCTGATTTTTAAAACCCAGTTTTCAGAAATCAGATTTTTACAGAGAGTTTTCAGATTTCAGATTTTTAGTATAGAGTTTTCAGAGTTCCAGAACCCAGATTTTTAGCAAGTAGTTTCAGAAACCAGATTTTCAGAAACAGCTTTCAAAAGAAATAAAGTTTTTATAAAAGATATTTCTAAAAGTATGATTTTAAAGTTAAAGGACTCTTACTTTAGTTTTCGGTTTTAGTCCACTCACTTAGATTGTATAGCAATCTAACCCCCCTCCAGTTTATATTTTTTGTAGGGTTTTCCAGGAGGACGAGCTCGGGAGGATGGATACTGATGCAGTCACCAGGGTTAGAGTCCACCAGTTTAGAGTCAGAGTACTATAGTCCAGTTAGAGTTGCATACATGCACTAGTGATGTGATAGTCATTACAAGTAGTCCTTAAAGTGTTGTAATAGAAGTATTCTAAGTATGCATTAATAAAAGTATTTTACGTTGTTTGAGTTATGGTCTGTATGCATGACATTTATATAGTTCAGAGTACAGTTAGAAAGTCAGAGGCTTATGGGGTTAACACATCTATCCCATGCCGGTAGCATCTCCCGGATCGGGGATGTTACAAAAATGGTATCAGAGAATGGTCTAGGGAGTCAGTGACTGCAGTGGGCAGAGTGCTAGGGTCTTATATACGCAGTATGCCCGGGATACCCGTATGTAAGGCACTACCTCTCCAGTATCCGATCCTTGAGTACGTCCTCAAAGCATCACAGACAGGTTAGTAAGTATTCCCAAGCCATTTGAATTACTTTTCCTTATTTTATTTTAGTTAAGGATTATTCCAAAATTACCTTAGATTACTTCCTGAAGTTCGGTATTAGCTAGGGAACCAGATAGTAAGTCCCAAAGAAAGCTATCCAAGAAAGTATAAGAGAAAAGAGAAAGAGCTAGAAGAGAAGTAAGATAAGATAAAGGATATAAAATCAGAGCAGTGAGCAAGACACTAGAATCCATAACAGTAAGAGAGAGTAACGAAAGTCCCAATAAGTATTAGAGCTGTCTAGCAGACTTAAGATTCATTTCCTACTCAAGAAATTCTTCCAAGTAATCCAATAGTCTTCGAAATCCTCTCATAGATAGTGAACTTTCCGAGTAACGAAGAATAGCCAGAGAGACAATAGAAGTAAGAAACCCAGAATATAATTGAGAGCTCTAATAAGGCCTAACGTCGAAAGATATTTAAATAACTCCAGATACCCAAACTTGACACCAGATCAGAGATTTGTCCTAATAGAGCCTACCTCATGGACATAGATGACCGTAAGAGACCGGATAGGAGTTTACTCAGGAACTTGATAGGTAGATCAGTCTAAAGTCAAGTAGAAATCCATGAGAATATACAAGAATAAACCTATGAGGATAAAGAGAGTTAGAAGTGACAAAAGCAGCAGTATGAGGTGTAAGTAGAGTGCCATAGTCGAAATTTAAAGTAAGGATATAAAGTATGGATTTGGAAGGCAGAAGTAAGATACAGAGGTAAATATATAGAGAATAGAGACAAATAGGAAATGATGGAACCTGTAGTGATATAAACTAGGGACATGGAGTTAAGCAATAAAGGATAATATCAAGATTAACAGTAAAAGATAAGCCTAGTAATAATAAAACAAAATAGAAGGTGAAAGGATTAAAGAACAGGTTCTTCCATTAAGTAAGATACCTTTCCTACCTAGAAGAATTCCTCTAAGTCAATTCAATATCCTTAAAACCATTTCGTATAGGTAGCGAATCCTTTAGTTAACCAAAGACCATTATAAAAATAGAAGAAAAAGAAAATCAAGGACGATAAAGGAACTTTTCAATGGACACAAGATGTCAACAGAGAAAGAAAGACTTTAGGTCCTTCGAAACTCAATTGTAGACAAACAAGATGAAATGACGATTAGAATAATAATAGTTCCCCATAGTCAAGAGATCCAACATATAGGACTTTTACCTGCCCAGAATTTCACTCCTTTGAGATACCAGTCAAAGAAGTTATCCTGACAGAGTCTATCTCATACCATTCCTATATGAGCAATAGACTCCATCAGGACATAAAGTACTAGCACAAGGATAATAAAACTTTCTGAAGTATAAAGAAAATGATTAGTAGAATATGAGCAGTTCTAATTGGTATAAACACCGTAAGGAAAACCTAATGGGGTTCTATTTTAAGAGATAAAGAGGTTTTTGACAAGAACATCTACCTAGGAGAAGGATCAAAGAAGTTTTGAGAGTATAAAGAAGAAGACACTTAAGATAGTTCATAGATTAAGAAAGTTAGATATCGTATAAACCGCAGATAAGCTGAGTTAGTAAGGATTCGTAGGAATGTATAAGGATAAGAATGAATCTATAAGATTGGTAGTATTTAAGAAAGTGACCAGAATATTAATATGGAAGATAAAACAAAGTGATCAAATCAAGTATTATAGCTAGAGAAGGTTGAAATTTAAGGAACAATAGAAGAATGACTCACAAATAGTTTTAATAGTACGAAGTATGGTAGGGAAACAAAATATGCTGATAGAATGAGGATTATATGGATTAGCAAGGAAATGATTGAATCAACGATAGTTGTAGAATCCTAGAACTTAATAAAAGAAATCATCATAAGAATGACCCTATGGTATTATTGGGAATTGAACATCGCGTTTAGTAAGAAGGAAACTGAAGTAGTAGGAAGATTTAGTATGAGTAGTGGAATAAGAAAAGAAGTTGGAGACGATAAAATAAAGGATTTAGGGGTAATTAAAAAGAGAACTGAACTTCGTGACGCAATCTAACGAAGCGTTATAAGGACTTAAAGATATGAAGAATCCGAGAAAACTAAATCTAGAAGGATTAAGAAGTTGCAAGAATGTAAGGAAAGTAATTAAAGGGGGTTAGATAAGGAGCATGAGGTGGGATATTCAATGTTACGATAAAAGAAGAAAACGTAGAAGACTTTATAGAAGACCTAGAAACTTAAGGAAGTAATTACAAAGAACATAACGAATAATTCATAGAAATAGAAGTAACCAATTTATCAAAGATCTTATAACATTAAGAAGGATTTTAGGAAAAGTGTAGAGTATGACCTTAGTGGTTGAAAAGAATAGAGTTTTCAAAAGGGTAAGGAATAAGGTTATCGAAATACCTCAACAGAAGAATCTTACTATTAACTCCCACCTTCCCAACCCTCGGATGATACCAATAAAAAATGGAACGGAAGTGCAACTTTGAGATACTCTAGGAGCAAGTACAAGGGTGGTGATAATAAGAAAAGAAAAGATAGTCCTATTAATGGCTACTAACAGGAACCATTGGATAAAGTAACAAGAAAAGAAGTGATACTTAAGTATGAGATAAGAATGTAAATGACAGTGTTAAGGATAACCAAGGACATATGAAATCAGATATCCTTCAAGTAAGGAAAAGAAGATATGATCTATAGTAGGTGCAGATGGAGTATGAAACAGAAAAATAAATCAGCAAGATGATTAATACCAGTATGACAGGTAAGATATAGACCAAGGATATAACATAGGTCAAGTAAGCTCTAGTAAAATAAAGGAAGAATAAAAAGAATACTAAGAAAGAATCAGCGAGGAATTGCATAAGATACCCATCCCTAGCTTAAGGAGACCAAATCACTACGGGTTTGGGATGGTTTAACCGCGGGTCATGGGTGGTTTGGTAAGTTTATATTATAGCGCATGAACAACGATATAAGTTAACACAAAGCGGTTGTCGAGAGACATAAGACAGAATGGACCAAGGAAGTCTATACTAGTCGATAAAATGAAGTAAATAATAAGAGAGTTCAAGGAAAAGATTAGAAGAGAAGAGTCGATGAGATACAACAAAGGTAGGAAATAATTCTAAAGTTAAGATAGACAAATGGAATGAAGAAATATTAGGTATTGGTAGTACATATTAGAATCCTCGATGGAAACTAAGAAACCAGCTATTGAGATTTTGCTCACGATAAGGAATCATGAGGCATGAGTGAAGGTCTATAAAGAAGAGGTCTTAGAGATAAGAGTATAAAGAATAGTGGAAAGAACATAAGGACAATAGTCAAATAGTACTCAGCAGGACTATTACAGAACGAGGACCTAGGAAGAAGGATTAAATAGCCAGTAAAGGATAGAGACTAGAAGATCAAGGAAACCACGAGTTAGACGCCAAAGAGGATTCAAGGACGAATCCTATTTAAGGAGGGGAGAACTTGTAACGACCGGTAGATATTACTACTACCTATGACGATATTTTTGCGTACAAGACAAAGGAATGTAAAATAAATCATGACGGGATTCAAATACAGCTATGAAAAGACTTCGGGAACGATCGGTAAAATTTTCGAGGTCCCGAGAAGAAACTGTACCGTATGCTCTTTTGTACTATATATAGTAGTTTGGGCATAACCTTTTCATACGAACTCGGAATTTCATGAATTTTATATCACCGGAAAGCTTATACCAAGACCTGCAACTTTCACGTTAAACATTTTTCCAAATTCGGAGCAGAACTGAGTCAAAAACGCAGATAAAAATCTGAGTGAATAGTGATTTCGGGCTTAATTGGTAAAACACCAAAATTCTTCATTTTCTAGACAATTCTACACTTCTTTAGTATCATTTGAGCCCTAATATATAAAGGGGGGCCACTATTCACAAATACAAAAGAAATAAGAAAGAAAATAGGAAAAGAGAGAGAGGAGAGAAACGTAGAAGAAAATGGAGGGAAAAGAAGAGGAAGAAGAAGAAGGAAAAGAAGAGAAAGAAGAGAAAGGAAGAAGAAGAAGAAGAATAAAGAAAGGAGAAGGGGAGGCAAGAAGAAAAAGATGAGCATCCATTGGAAGCATGGAGGATGAAGAAACCAAGAGAAAGAGGTAAGAAACCCAAGACCCAAATTTTTATTTGTATGATAAATGTGATGATTTGATGATTGTAGTAGGATTGAGGACATGAGTGATTGTATGATTTTCTTGTTTGAAATGATGAAAATGAGATAAACCCAATTTTGTAAGTTTGGGTATGAATGATAGAATATGGGATATAGGTTAGAATTTGAATTGAAGGATTGATGTATGTTAAAATGAGTAAAAGATGGGGTATATAATACTAGTAAGTAGGGAAGTAAAGAAATGGGTTGTGGAGTTGGATGATTGAATTTGGGAAGTTTAGAGAACTATTTAGTAATGATAATATGTTGGATAAAAGAGTAGTTAATGATGCTATTATGGTATTTTAGAATGTGTGGAGTTGAGATAATTTGATGGATTGTGTATTAGGAAAGCTATGGAGGCATTGAGGATGAATTTAGGCAGCGAACTCAGTTTGCAGGACAACCTGAACAGGTTCTGCGTTTATGCTTGTAACTTGAGGTTTAGACATCCGATTGCCAAAACGTAAAATTCTGAGTGAACTAGACATGAGTCCAAATAACATATTCAAAATTCAGAATTTTTAGGCTTAAGAGGGAGTCGTAGTGAATTTTCAAACTTGGCCGCACTGCAGTAAACTACTGGTTCTATGGTAACAGAACAAGGTGTAAAGAAAACTTTATAATTTGCGTTTTAGAGGTCGCAATCAAGTTCAGTAAAATTCTGGGTATTTGAGACACATAAGGGAGTAACATATCCAAAATTTAGAATTTTTGGACTTAAGACGAGGTCGGAACGAATTTTTGAAGTGGGACGACCTGCTGCCCTAGTGCCCAGTTTTTCTGTTGGACAGCCCTTGAATTTCGGTCTATAAGTTGAGTTTCTGAAGTCAGAATTGAAATCCGTAAAAACCAAAATAAACTAGACATATTAAGGACCATTGTATTAAATTTTCAGCCTTAGATTCATTCCCAATTAATTATGGTGAAATTTCAAAGTTGGTCTACAAACCGTAAATTTCTGGCCGTTAGAATAAATTAAGTTTCCGCTACCGCACTTGTGTAACTCCAAACCTAAGTCCGTGAAATTCATAGATACCATAGATATCATCAATATTCAGCAAGATTGTGTATCCATACATTGTATATTCTGTTATGTCATATGAAGATGTTTCGAGTTATGCAAACTAACGATCATATTGATCTTAGATTGATGCCAGGATACTAAGAGGTAGCTCACGCCGTGAATCGCTCTCGATTTACCATAGCACAGTGAGTGGACACTTTATCTTTTGCTTGATTTCTTTATTACTTGTATTTAAATACCAGACTTACTTTTCAGCAATTAGGGCGTTAGCCAAGTTTGTTTTTATATCATATATGATTTAACTTGATTTGAGAAGTTTTATGGAAAGAAAAATGTTTCAGTTTAAGATTTATGTTTTCAGTACATGTTTTATGTTCTTGTTTTTTCGGGGCATGAGGTAAAACCTCACCCCAGTATGTAACTAGTATAGTGAAATTGACGGATTCAGATGCATGTGCACATGTGGAGGACTGAGGGGACGCTCTCAGATCCTCGAGCAGGACTAGGGGCTACAGGGTCCCGAAATCCTGATTTCAGATGCCCAGTTGAGTTATGGTCCTGGGCATAGAGTACACCCAGTTGAGTTATGGTCCTGGGTATAGAGAGACGTCCAATTGAGTTATGGTCCTGGACGTAGAGCATATTTCAATTTTTCAGACTTACAGTACACAGCTTTTCTGATTTTTAAAACCCAGTTTTCAGAAATCAGATTTTAAGAGAGAGTTTTCAGATTTCAGATTTTTAGTATAAAGTTTTCAGAGTTCCAGAACCCAGATTTTTAGCAAGTAGTTTCAGAAACCAGATTTTCAGAAACAGATTTCAAAAGAAATAAAGTTTTTATAAAAGATATTTCTAAAAGTATGATTTTAAAGTTAAATGACTCTTACTTTAGTTTTCGGTTTTAGTCCACTCACTTAGATTGTATAGCAATCTAACCCCCTCCAGTTTTATTTGTTTTGTAGGGTTTTCCAGGAGGACGAGATCGGGAGGATGGATACTGATGCAGTCACCAGGGTTAGAGTCCACCAGTTTAGAGTCAGAGTACTATAATCCAGTTAGAGTTGCATACATGCACTGGTGATGTGATAGTCATTACAAGTAGTCCTTAAAGTGTTGTAAGAGAAGTATTATAATTATGCATTAATAAAAGTATTTTACGTTGTTTGAGTTATGGTCTTTATGCATGACATTTATATAGTTCAGAGTACAGTTAGAAAGTCAGAGGCTTATGGGGTTAGCACATCTATCCCCTGCCGGTAGCATCTCCCGGATCGGGGATGTTACATTAAAATTCTAAATGAAATCACCTATTATTTATAGGCTCCAAAAACGGTGCACTTCGCGACGTAAAATGCATGCTCTTCGCGACGCGCGCTACAGTAGTGTCAGTAGTGAATTATGTAGGGGTTTTTTGGGGGTGAATCCGGTAACGCAGCGGAAGCGGTGAAAATCCGATTTTCAGATTTCAAAACTTTTTCTCGGATTAATTAAATAAACATATTTTTTTAACATTCCAATAATCAAATTATGAAAATAAATTCAATAAATCATATTTAAGTGAATTTACCGAAACCCTTACTTTGTATTTTTGTCCATTTTAGTCCGAAATTGATCTAATCAATTTTGAATGATTCTAAATCATTTCCAAGAAGAACTTATGATGTTCAAAACATCAAAACACCAAAAGCACCAAAATCCCAAAATTGACTCCAAAGCCGTGAGCCTCACAAGGGGGGGGGGGGGGGGGGGTTTGTGCATTTTGTCATTTCATGCATCAAAACACATCAAGATGTAATCCAATGATCATGAAACTTTATATGCATCATATACACACACAAACACAACATATATGAAAATCCCCAAATTTGGAATTGGTCATGAACCCTAATTTTTCAATTTCCACAAATTGGACAAATTAGACCAAATACATTAAATCAATTACTTCAATCATCATTCTTCCATCCAATCCAAGTCTCAACACAATGAAACAACTCAAGATCAAATCTAGGTCATTTAAGAGTGGGTCAATAACTCTAGATTAGCAACATGGTTTCCAAAACCTTAAAAGAATGTTTATAACTACAATAGTCATACACTTCCTTCATCACACATGCTTTACACATCCACCAAAACTTCCATCAACAAAAACCACAAGGAACAAAGAAAGAAACATCCTAAGAATGTCATATATTAAAGCCTAGAACCTAAGGAACAAATTCCTTACTAATAGCAAGTTCAAGAAACTTACTAAAAATCCAAGCTTTTTGATTTTTGTCTTTCTTTTCTCAAGCTTCCTTTGTCTTTCTTCAATGGAGTTTTTGTTTTAGTAAAGTGTATTAGGTTATCCAAATGAAAAGCAAATGAAAACAATATATACTTGTGAAAGAAATGCCTTGGCCGAAACTAACAACAAGCATATACCAAATATTTTCATTTCAAATTCATTTCAAAGTCATGTAATCAACTTGACAAATATCTAAAACACTTTATGGATATTTATTTAAGTCAACAATTGCAACTAATGTCATTTACTTCAAATATCCTAACATAAGATATTTATATTTTAATTAATTTAATCATTTAACAATTAAATAAATAATTAATTAATCAAATACAATATATTAAATATATGTATAATATTTACATTAAATATTAAAAACATATATTCATTTAGGATAAAAGTCAAATAACTCATTTTGACTATTAATTAATGTGTATTTAAATTAATCAAGTATGAAATGTAAATACACAATAATTAGGCAAATGACTATCTAGTCCCTTTAGCACGTATCTTGCGTTTAACCTTTAAACGACTTTATAAATAATCAATATTATTTATTAATGTTGCTCTAGTGCTCTACGAGTATGTTTCATTATTGAGACTCTCTAGATTCAGGTATATCCGTCACGAAATCAAATTTCGTGTCCATAATCTATCCACCCGTAGATTATGATGATCACGGATAATCTTGCTGAACCATACAGGTCGAGGTCATGGCAAATGTATAATTCCTCCGTCACAGGTATCCGGATAAATCCCAGAGATATAGATGTAAACGTCAAATCTCTATCGGGATTATCCAGTCGACTATTCTATTAGCAATCTCAAAAAGAATATTTAGAACTAGCTTCTAAACTTTACCACGGGCTCATGGTTTTATCTGATTGCTAATCATATGGACTACCTATGCTCTGATACACAGAACTGGCGGATCCTATCTTGATACACATAGGACACCCTGAGGATCTATCTACACCCAACGAACAACGCGGAGGTCTGATCTAAATAGATGGTGACGTGACTGCCGTCTAAGTGTAGAAGATGTCTCATGTGCCCACAATGGCATCTCAAGTCTAAGAATCACAAGTGCTACTCAACCCAAAAAGATTCTTATTGACGCTGGTGTACCATCCATTAAGAATCTTCGGTGAGTCATTCAGTGTTTATCCGCTATAAACACCTACACGTCTATACTAGTATCCAAGACTTATGGTTCATTGAGAAACCATTGGAATCATATATTCCAGTATACGACATGTATCGGTCTCAACGGGTTTACTATACTGACCAAGTAGTGTAAACCTTGACCAGGAACGGTCTGAGAATGACAACGTCATGATACATCTCAATGTCTGTTGCGACGCTTTTGCAACTGTATCATGACTAATCATTCTAGGGTCATTACGTCTTTACTATATAGAAAGATAGATTATGTTATAGAAACTGCATATATTATTCATAATAATAATGTTTTACAGAAGTATTCAACAGAAATACAACCGGGAATAGTATCTAATACCCATCAACTCCACGTGTTTATCAAACAACTTCGGAGATATGGCCTTCGTCAGCGGGTCTACTACATTATCTTCACTCGGTACCTTGCACACGACAATATCCCCTTGCGACACGATCTCTCGAATGATGTGGTACTTGCGTTCCACATGATTCGACTTCTGATGCGCCTTCGGTTCCTTTGCTTACGCAATGGCTCCAGTATTATCACAGTATAACGGAATCGCATTCTCGATACTTGGGACAACTCCCAATTTTGTGATAAAGTTCTTTATCCACACAGCCTCTTTTGCGACTTCAGAAGCTGCAATATATTCCGCCTCAGTGGTGGAATCAGCTGTCGATCCCTGTTTGGAACTCTTCCAACAAACTGCACCTCCGTTAAGGGTAAAGACAAATCCAGATGTAGACTTTCTATCATCGGGATCCGATTGGAAATCGGAGTCTGTATACCCATTAACCTGCAGTTCGTTTCCTCCATATATTATCAACTTATCCTTAGTACCTTTAAGATACTTTAGGATATGTTTAATGGCCATCCAATGGTCATTACCTGGATTGGACTGATATCGACTAGTTACGCTAACAGCGAAACTGATATCAGGCCTCGTACATAACATGGCATACATTATGCTACCCAAACACGAATCATAAGGTTGGTTAGACATTCTAACCTTCTCATCTTCTGTTTGTGGACACATCTTCTTAGAAAGATGAATCCCATGTCTGAACGGTATGTTTGCTGTCTTACAGTTACCAAAACTATACCGTTCCAAGATCTTATCTATGTACGTTGATTGGGATAACCCAATCAGCCTCCTTTGTCTATCTCTATAGAGTTTTATCCATAAAACATAGGAAGCTTCTCCCAGGTCCTTCGTGGAGAAACTCTTACAGAGGTACGCTTTCACGCTTTGCAACATACCTAAATCATTCCCAATGATTAGGATGTCATCAACATATAGGACTAAAAATACGACCATGCTCCCACTGGCCTTCTGATACACACAGGATTCTTCCGAATTCTTGAGAAAACCAGACGATCTAATAATCTCATCGAATCGAAGATTCCAACTTCGTGAAGCTTGTTTAAGTCCATAAATGGACTTCTTAAGCTTACATACCATATCCGAGGTTTCGCTTGACGTGAAACCTTCCGGCTGTTCCATATAGATTTCTTCATCAAGAAATCCATTTAGAAAAGCCGTTTTGACATCCATTTGCCAAATCTCGTAGTCATGATACGCAGCTATAGAAAGCAAAATCCGGATAGACTTAAGCATTGCTACCGGCGAAAAAGTTTCATCGTAGTCGACGCCAGGTCGCTGCGTGTAACCTTTTGCTACCAGTCGGGCCTTGTAAGTTTCAACCTTACCGTCAGGCCCGCACTTCCTTTTGTAAACCCATTTACAACCGATAGGAACAATTCCTTCGGGAAGCGGAATCAAGTCCCAAACTTGATTTTCATGCATTGAGTCTATCTCGGATTTCATGGCACTTTGCCATTTCACGGAGTCGATGTCCAACATCGATTCTCTATAGGTGAAAGGATCTATCTCTTCAACTAAGAGAACATCCAGACTCTTTTCTTGTATCAAATACAAGCGTTCAGGAGGTCTAGATACCCTTTCCGACCTACGGAGTGTGTGTGTTGAAGGTCCTTCATCTACTTGAACTTCAGGTTCCTCCGTTGGTTCGTTGTTTTCAGGTTGGACTTCATCAAGCTCAACCTGTCTATGATTACCACCTTCTGACAAAAATCTACTTCTAGAAATTTTGCGAAGCGAGCCATGAACACATTTCGATGCTCGGTATCATAGAACAATATATCCCCTCGTATTCGAAGGATATCCAACAAACCTAAACTTTTGCCCTCGAGGCGAAAGCTTTCTTGCTGAGTCACCCTGACATAGGCAGGACAACCCCAAACCTTAATATAATTAAGATTTGGTCTCCTACCGAACCATATCTGATACGGTGTCGTAGGAACAGCCTTTGAAGGAATCTTATTCAAAAGATGTCCGGCTGTTAAGAAGAGAGTAGCCCCATAAATAATAGGGCAAATCTGTGAAACTCAACATCGATCGGACCACCATATCCATAAAGTCCGATTTCTCCTTTCAGATACACCATTGTGCTGTGGTGTATCTGAAGGAGTATATTGAGCGAGAATCCCATTCTCCTTCATATAATCCATGAACTCACCACTCATATATTCGCCGCCTCGATCTGATCGAAGGCATTTAATATATTTACCAGTTTGTTTTTCTACTTCATTTCGGAACTCTTTGAACTTTTCAAAGGTTTCCGATTTATGTCGCATCAAATACACATAACCGTACCGTGACAAATCATCGGTAAAGGTAACGAAGTACGAATAACCACTGTGAGCAATTTGACTTAGTGGACCACATACATCAGAATGTACGAGTTCCAGTAAGTTAGTGACGCGGTGTCCAACACCAGAAAATGGGGCTTTGGTCATCTTACCCTGAATACAGGATTCACAAGTTGGATAGGATTCAATGGTAAGATCTGATATCAAACCATTCCTAATCAATTGGGTAAGGCGTTTAACGCCAATGTGACCAAGTCTCATATGCCAAAGTTCAGTATTATTAATTACAGGTAAACTACGTTTATTAACTCCAGTATTTAATATATCTTTAGAAGTTTGCAATGTATAATGACCATACTGGTTTGGACAACTAAGGATCTGAATATTATTTTTATCATATAAATATAAAGAACTATTCTTAATATTAATACAAAATCCTTCTGTATCTAATATAAAAAGTGATATAATATTTGCGACACATCCCGATACAAAATGACAGTCATATAACAAAAGTGTCCCATTCGGCAATGAGATCTCGCATACTCCCACTACAACTGCATCCAAAGAGTCTCCACTCCCGAATCACAACTGCATCTCTCCAGGCTTCAGTTTCCTACTTTCCTTTAGCACCTGCAACGAATTGCAAATATGAATGGGACAAGCAGAATCTAAAATCCAGCTGGATGTAACGGCTTCACAAGCCAAAGATAAATCAATAACTGGAAAAATAAAAGTACCTGATGTAGAAGCTCTGTCTCTCCTCACCTGGGCAATGTAATCAGGACAGTTCCTTTTCCAGTGCCCGACTTTGCCGCAGTTGTGGCATTTGTCTTCAGAAGCCCTTTTGGGCTTTGCAATCTTCGCTGTTGTTGAGGACCAAAAGCCTTCTTCTTCTTCTTGCCTTTCTTGTTCTTTCCCTTGGACCATCCTTGGGAAGAAGCCGAAAGAGAAGTAGTTCTAGGAGGGCGAGTCGGTACTCCCTTCTTAAGGTCCTCTTCTGCCGTGAGCAACATCCTATGTAGCTCCTGGTAGGTACAGACAGTCCCGTGCATGTTGAAGTACATCACGAACTGGCAAAATGAGGCTGGTAGTGAACCAAGAATGACACTCCTATCGAGAATGTCATTCAAGATGAGATTATATTGCCTCAATTGATCGATCAAATCGATCATCTGAAGAACATGTGGGCTAACACTTTGCCCCTCATCCAGACGCGCATGGAACAGTTCCATGGCGACTTTGTGAAAAATCACTTGTTCTTGGTTCTCAAACGATTGTCTCAATCGCGTCATCATACTATAGGAATCTAGCATACCATAGTACTGTTGCTTGTGTTTCGAAGATAGTGAACTAAGGATGTATGATTTAACCCTTAAATCATCATCCTTCCAAGTTTCAAAAACTTGGCGTTCCTCCTCCGAAGCATCCGCACCCACTGCAAGGGGCAACAGACCCTCAAGAACATAACCCAGCTTCTCGGAATCGAGGACAATCCTCAAATCCAATTCCCAGTCTGCAAAGTTCTCAGCGCCTTTCAGTTTGTTCGCATCAAGCATACACGCAAACTGATTTGTGGATTGTGCCGCCATCGCCAATCTATCATATAAATCACGAAAAACGGTTAGCAGATATAAAGCAGTTTCATATAATATCAAAAGCATAAACTAGATCATGGATTTTTAATCTAATATGCCTCTCCCACTAAATCATGCAATACTGTAATCCCAAAACAGAATACAAATATTTAATAATTAAATTAAATACTAATAGTGAAAAGTGGATCCCGTGAATATATTTCGGCTCACAGCAGAGGCACAGTCTCACCTACGTATATTCATCAGGTAGACAACTCATTTTTCAATCATTCACTAATGACTCCTAAGTATCCGGTCCTGGCCGTTTCTTGTTGTCGCTGCGAAGGTAGGCCCACAAGGAGACGTACCAAGGTTAAACTCGTCAATGATAAACTCAAGTTACTTACCTAATCCTGACAGCTAGGGCACGTTCAGAATTCAGTTTTTACTTGAATTTACCTAGTATCTGATATACATCCGTATAAATAAATCTTTATCGGCTACACCCTCACAGCAGAGGCACGGTCTCGGATGTAGTCACAAAGAAATTCATAAACCGTATTGACAAGACGGACCATATAACATACATCAATACATAATTACATTCAAACCTTATTAATTAGGGATTTTCCGCTAAGTGTCATACACCCTAAATCTAACCAATTTAGATTCTAATAAGCATGCATAAAGTCAAGAATACATGATTAAACATTGATTCAATGAAGGCTAATCATATTAGGTGGCCTAGAATCAGATTCGCTCTGATACCATTTTGTAGGGTTTTTTGGGGGTGAATCCGGTAATGCAGCGGAAGCGGTGAAAATCCGATTTTCAGATTTCAAAAATTTTTCTCGGATTAATTAAATAAACATATTTATTTAACATTCCAATAATCAAATTATGAAAATAAATTCAATAAATCATATTTAAGTGAATTTACCGAAATACCCTTACTTTGTATTTTTGTCCATTTTAGTCCGAAATTGATCTAATCAATTTTGAATGATTCTAAATCATTTCCAAGATGAACTTATGATGTTCAAAAACATCAAAACACCAAAAGCTCCAAAATCCCCAAAATTGACTCTAAAGCCGTGAGCCTCACAAGGGGGGGGGGGTTTGTGCATTTTGTCATTTCATGCATCAAAACACATCAAGATGTAATCCAATGATCATGAAACTTTATATGCATAATATGCACACACAAATACACAAAATATATGAAAAGCCCCAAATTTGGAATTGGTCATGAACCCTAATTTTTCAATTTCCACAAATGGACAAATTAGACCAAATACATTAAATCAATTACTTCAATCATCATTCTTCCATCCAATCCAAGTCTCAACACAATGAAACAACTCAAGATCAAATATAGGTCATTTAAGAGTGGGCCAATAACTCTAGATTAGCAACATGGTTTCCAAAACCTTAAAAGAATGTTTATAACTACAATAGTCATACACTTCCTTCATCACACATGCTTTACACACATCCACCAAAACTTCCATCAACAAAAACCACAAGGAACAAAGAAAGAAACATCCTAAGAATGTCATATATTAAAGCCTAGAACCTAAGGAACAAATTCCTTACTAATAGGAAGTTCAAGAAACTTACTAAAAATCCAAGCTTTTTGATTTTTGTCTTTCTTTTCTCAAGCTTCCTTTGTCTTTCTTCAATGACGTTTTTGTTTTAGTAAAGTGTATTAGGTTATCCAAATGAAAAGCAAATGAAAACAATATATACTTGTGAAAGAAATGCCTTGGCCGAAACTAACAACAAGCATATACCAAATATTTTCATTTCAAATTCATTTCAAAGTCATTTAATCAACTTGACAAATATCTAAAACACTTTATGGATATTTATTTAAGTCAAAATTGCAACTAATGTCATTTACTTCAAATATCCTAACATAAGATATTTATATTTTAATTAATTTAATCATTTAACAATTAAATAATTAATTAATTAATCAAATACAAATATATTAAATATATGTATAATATTTACATTAAATATTAAAAACATATATTCATTTAGGATAAAAGTCAAATAACTCATTTTGACTATTAATTAATGTGTATTTAAATTAATCAAGTATGAAATGTAAATACACAATAATTAGGCAAATGACTATCTAGTCCCTTTAGCACGTATCTTGCGTTTAACCTTTAAACGACTTTATAAATAATCAATATTATTTATTAATGTTGCTCTAGTGCTCTACGAGTATGTTTCATTATTGAGACTCTCTAGATTCAGGTATATCCGTCACGAAATCAAATTTCGTGTCCATAAATCCACCCGTAGATTATGATGATCACGGATAATCTTGCTGAACCATACAGGTCGAGGTCATGGCAATGTATAATTCCTCCGTCACAGGTATCCGGATAAATCCCAGAGATATAGATGTAAACGTCAAATCTCTATCGGGATTATCCAGTCGACTATTCTATTAGCAATCTCAAAAAGAATATTTAGAACTAGCTTCTAAACTTTACCACGGGCCCATGGTTTTATCCGATTGCTAATCATATGGACTACCTATGCTCTGATACACAGAACTGACGGATCCTATCTTGATACACATAGGACACCCTGATGATCTATCTACACCCAACGAACATGCGGAGGTCTGATCTAAATAGATCGGTGACGTGACTGCCGTCTAAGTGTAGAAGATGTCTCATGTGCCCACAATGGCATCTCAAGTCTAAGAATCACAAGTGCTACTCAACCCAAAAAGATTCTTATTGACGCTGGTGTACCATCCATTAAGAATCTTCGGTGAGTCATTCAGTGTTTATCCGCTATAAACACCTACACGTCTATACTAGTCTCCAAGACTTATGGTTCATTGAGAAACCATTGGAATCATATATTCCAGTATACGACATGTACCGGTCTCAACGGGTTTACTATACTGACCAAGTAGTGTAAACCTTGACCAGGAACGGTCTGAGAATGACAACGTCATGATACATATCAATGTCTGTTGCGACGCTTTTGCAACTGTATCATGACTAATCATTCTAGGGTCATTACGTCTTTACCATATAGAAAGATAGATTATGTTATAGAAACTGCATATATTATTCATAATAATAATGTTTTACAGAAGTATTTAACAGAAATACAACCGGGAATTGGCGCTCTGAGCACCAACCCCAACAAATTATTGTGTTGGCGTCGCGATGCGGGGCTAAGTGTCGACAAGCTGCATTATTGAGTCCGCATCGTGACGCAACGTATGTTGCGTGTCGCGACGCGTGAACAATAAATTTCCCATTTTGCTCTTTTTGTCTGTTTTTCCGTCGTTTTAGCCAGAGTTGATTCCATTGAGTCCCAAAACTTTATTTATCTGCAAAATACCTAAAAACACATCAAAACGTTCAACAAACACGAGAAACTAAACAAAATATTAAGTCAAAATTGGCGGTAAATATTGATATATTTTCCGCTCATCATCTAGATTAATTATCGACAAATTTGGCTATCGCCTATATGGTTGGTTTTATATAGCTACCGCCTATATGGCTGATCTGCAAAATACATAAAAACACATCAAAACGTTCAACAAACACGAGAAACTAAACAAAATATTAAGTCAAAATTGGCGGTAAATATTGATATATTTTCCGCTCATCATCTAGATTAATTATCGACAAATTTGGCTATCGCCTATATGGTTGGTTTTATATAGCTACCGCCTATATGGCTGGTTTTATATTGCTACCGCCTGTATGGCTGGTTTTATATGTTTTTGGCATAACTAAGTACCTAACTTGACTTGTTATCGACAGAAATGAACACCGTCTATATGCTGGTTTTATATGTTTTTGACATAATTAATTCTTGAAATAAATTAAGTGGGTAACAATGAAAATTTATATATTATAAAAAGCGAGATTTCTACATTTGAAATATTAAAAGTGGATCCCATAACTCCAGCATTTCATTTTATTATTGCATTTTAACTTAAAAGTTTTCAACTACTTCAACAAATCAAACATTTTTTCTTTTCGCTCTACTTATCATTCTTTTTTACTAAATCTATTCCCTGTGGATCGACCCTGAACTTATCGGGTTATTTTATTACTTCGACACTCTTATACTTGGGAGTAAAGAACCACTTTTCAAGCGTGTCAAGTTTTTGGCGCCGTTGCCAGAGAATTATTATTTAGTAGATAGAATAGCTATTGTAATTATTTTTCTTTTCTTTTTTGGTTTTTATTTTTTGTATGTATTTTCTTTATTTGGAAATTTTTCTTTTTTTTTTAGTATTATGTTTGCATCTTTATATTTTTGCATATAGTTGTTTTTTGTTGCATGAAACACTGGTCTCGATCATCTAGCGGTAGATTATATAGAGAGTCTCCATCACCTTCACCGTTCGTCAAAATGGCCGAGAACCAAAATGAGAACCAAAATGGCAATCCACCTGCCCAAGTTGAAAACCCAGTTGATCAGGAAGAAAATGAGTCTCAACATAACGATCATCCTAGGACACTCAGATTATTTATGAATCCCACTAGGACAAGATCACCATCTTGTATTATTTTTCCTCCATATGCAACATGTTTCAATTTTAAATCAGGTATCATCCATCTTTTACCCACATTCTAAAGTCTAGAATCAGAAAATCCTTATCTGCACTTAAAGGAATTTAAAGAGGTATGTAACACTTACATAGACCAAAATTATAGCATGAACGTAATTCGTTTAAAGTTTTTTCCCTTTTCTTTAAAGGATAAAGCTAAAATTTGGCTGCAAAACCTTAGGTCGGGATCTATTAGAACATGGGATGATTTACAAGAATAGTTTCTTAAGAAGTTCTTTACCCCTCATAGGACAAATTCATTTAAGAGGAGAATCAGAACCTTCACATAAGAGTCAGGGGAACCACTTTACAAATGTTGGGAGAGGTTTAAAGAAATGTTAAATGTTTTTCCAGATCACAGGTTTGAAACATGGAGGCTTTGCCTACTTCTATGAGGGTTTAACACCCCAAGGTAGACAAGTAGTGGAGATGATGTGTAACGGTGAGTTTAGGGTCAAAGATCCCGAAGATGCACTAGATTAACTAGAAAACATAGTAGAAAATGCACAACAATGGGAAACAGTTGGCACCTATGAGTCATCTGTAGAACTACAACCATCTGGTAGATGTATGTTTAACCTTAGGGAAGACCATGACCTTACTGCCAAGTATGCATCTCTATCTAAAAAAATTGAGGCTTTAGAAGCAGGGAAGAGTGATAATGTCAAGTCAGTTCAGGAAGTCCTATGTCAAATCTGTAGTTCAAATGAACATGTCAAACACATTTTCCCATCCTTGCCAGCCCTACAAGAATGACTCCATGACCAAGTCCGTTCTATAAACATATTCAATAGACCAAACCCAAATCCATACTCACAAACCTACAATTCTGGTTGGAGAAATCATCTAAACTTTAATTGGAGGAATGATAACCAAACAAAATCATTGCAACAACCTCCCCAGGTTAACCAAAATTTCCAAAATTCCCAAAATTGTGTACCATATATCCCACCACTTAGGAAAACTATTAACGATACCTTGAATGTATTCATGGAGAAACAAGAAGCCATTAATAACCAAAATGCACAAACGATGAAAGATTTGAGAGAAAATTTTGATAAAATTACATCTGCATTAACCATTAATGAGAAAAGAAAGTTTCCTGCACAACCACAATCAAATCCCAAGAGTCATTTAAATTCCCACGAGGGTAGTTCTGGAAATCAACACTTAGACCAAGTCAAATCAGTTATTACTCTTCGTAGTGGTAAGGACATCCACATACCTATTCTTGAACCTCGCGAAGCTGAGAATAAAACATATTCAAGGGTAAGGAAGGGGTTGATGAACCATTACCTGTCGTTGATAATAATAGTTTTTCACATGCACTTTAATTTCCTCAAGCATTAAAAACAAAGAAAATGAACCATTCCCCATAGATTTATGAAATATTCAAATAAAAAAAGGTCAATATTCCTTTGTTAGATGACATCCAACAGATACCATCTTATGCCAAATTTCTGAAAGATCTGTGCACCATTAAAAGAAAACACCAGGTAAGAAAGAAAGTTTTTCTAGCCGAACAGGTAAGCTCCATTCTATCAACCAATAATGCATTAAAATACAAAGACCGTGGTTGTCCAACTATTTCTTGTATTATTGGAAATCAAAACATTGAACATGCTTTGCTTGAACTCGGAGCCAGTGTCAATTTACTTCCATTTTTTGTTTACCACAACTTAATATTGGTGAGATAAAACCAACCTCAATTACTCTTTTAGTTGCCGATAGATCAGTCAAGGTATCAAAAGGAATTGTGAAAGATTTTTTATTGTAAGTCGATAAATTCATATATCTTGTGGATTTTATTGTCTTAGAAACACAACCTGTGGAAGACAGTTATAAGCCAATCCCTGTAATACTTGGCTGTCCATTTTTAACAATAGTTATCGCTTTAATTAATTGCAGAAATGGAATCATGAATTTGTCTTTTGGCAACATGACATTGGAGCTAAATATTTTTAACATGTGCAAACAACCATATGATGAGGACAATGGAAACAAAAGCATAGAATTAATTGAACCAATTATGGATGAGCATATTCAGGGGAGTTTATCTGATCCCATGGAAATTTGTACTGCTAATTTTATTGAGTCAAGTATGCAAATGGATTCGGATATTACTAATAATTTTCTACTTGACTCTACACATGTCTTGGAAGACGATGGAGAGATACAAAACTTAGAAGAACTGGGAACACTGGAAGAAGAAATACACGAGGAAGCACCTATATTGGAGTTAAAAGCTTTGCCAGAAGGACTGAAATATGCATTTCCAGAAGATATACAAACTTACCCTGTGATAATTTCTTCTCTTCTTACAAGCAATCAAGAAGGTAAGTTGTTAAATATATTAAAAGAACACAAACTAGCAATTGGATGGACTTTAAAAGACATAAAAGGCATTAATCCATTAATCTGCACACACCAAATATATTTAGAAGATAATGCTAGGACATATCATCAACCCCAAAGAAGATTAAACCCTCAAATGAAAGAAGTGGTAAAAACAGAGGTCCTTAAACGTTTTTATGTAGGCATTATCTACCTTACCTCTGATAGTAAATAGGTAAGTCCTACATAAGTTGTACCTAAAAAGTCTGGAATTACTGTTGTAAAAAATGATAAAGGAGAATTAATTCCAACTCGCATCCCATCTAATTGGCGTATGTGCATTGATTATAAAAAACTAAATGACGTAACTAGAAAATATTATTTTCCTTTACCATTTCTGGACCAAATTTTGGAAAGAGTAGTTGGACATCCATACTATTGTTTTCTTGACGGTTACTCGAGTTATTATTAGATTCCCATTACTTTAGAAGACCAGGAAAAGACCACATTCACATGACCCTTTGGAACATTTACATTTAGGAAAATGCTTTTTGGACTTTGTAATGCACCTGCAACATTCCAACGATGCATGTTAAGCATATTTAGTGACATGGTTGAACATTGTTTAGAGGTCGTTATGGATGATATAACTGTAGGACACAGAAATCGGCGACGCTGTTCTAGGCTCACGGCTCAGTTGGGAGTACGGAATAGCTCGCGGGGAACTAAACCGGAGAAATAACATTGAGTCGTCACCCGGTGTGAACCGGGACAAAGATTTAAGGCCGCACTCACCCCTCACAAGGGAAGACCTCAAACCGTTGGGTTTGGAATGGTCCATTACTTATGCCACTTGTAATGATGTGATTTGTGCAATAAACTAACCGAATCTACTCAACATGTATGCTCAAAGGTAGCCTACACCTAAGTTCGCATGCATAATAATAATACTAATGAAACCTATATCTAAGTTCGCATACTTCAAAGAAAGTTGTCATAACGACAAACACGCAATAACATACAATCATCACACAAGCATGCTCAATTATCTAATGTGGAAAATAAATAAGAATCTAAGCATAAATATTAATTAAATCCCTAATGTGATATAAAACAACCTAATCATGAATAAAGAAAGAAACTTCTATCGACTAAATCATGCTCGAATACAATGTTGGATGAATGAAATATGTATATCTCTCAAGCGATACGTGGCATCGTATCCCGAGTACAAACCGCAATACCGTCCATTCGGATTCGGCTATGGAATTTACGTCCGGGTTTCCATCCGATATACCACAAGGAAGAACACATATCCATTCACCCAACGACCACAACATAAATCAACTAACGATTCTCATGCGAAGAAAATTTAATAAATAATTAAAAGAAGAATAAATAAAATAGGTGCCCTTAGGTCTAACCTTTTATGTCACTTCTTGGAAGTACGTCACACGGTCGTTGGAAGGGTTGATGATCCGCAACTCCTCCGGTTCACTAACTCAAGGTTTTCCTTCGCTGTTTCGCTATTTGGGCTGCTGTTTCACTCTGTTTCGCTGCTGTTTCCTTGCTGCTGGTTAAAAATGGGCTGTTTTGGTGGTAAAAAAAGTGCAGTTTTAGACTGCTTTTCACGGTAATTAAGAGACTGGTTAAAATTTTTTTGGGCTGCAGTGGGGGCTTTGTTTGTGGTGAATGAGGGTAATTTCAGGGGTTATTTTGAGGGTAATATGCGGTAATGAGGGGGGTTGCAGTACGAGACTGTTTTGCGGTAGTAACATGGGCTGTTTTGGCGAGGGCTGTGCGGTGAGAATAGACTGTTTTGGTGAATTTTATGAGGTTATATGCGGCTGTTTCAGGGGGATTTCAGGGGTAGTATTCGGTGAAGGAATGGACTAGGTATTTGGTACGGCAATGGAAGGGTTTTGGTGTTGTGATGGTGCGGCAATGTAGAGGTTTTGGTGATGTTGTGGTGTGGCAATGTAGAGGTTTTGGTGATGTTGTGGTGCGGCAATGGAGGCTTTTGGTGTGTGAGTTGTGCAGCAATATGAAGTGAATTTGGGAGGCTTTTGGGCGTGAATGAGCTAGGGTTTGGAAGGGTGGGTGAATGCCTCTTTTTATAGGCAAATGGTTGAAAGAAATCCTAGTTTGAATAGGAAATGATATTCTAATGATGGTGACATCTCATAATTAGTATCTCACAAGGAATCAATCTCTCTAATTTAGGATAATGATTGCTTTTGATTAGGAAAGTGATCCATGAGATTTATTTTATTAAGGAAAAGATTTGGCTTGATTTATGCATGTGTTAAATGTGCATTTGGCTAATTAGGAGAGTGATGGGAGTGAACTTGGTCTCCTTAGGCGTGGGCTTTAGGTTTTTGGTAGGCTTGGGTATTTGGGTTTGGTATATGGTTTGATGAGTGGCTTATGAGGTTTTGGGCCGAGGATAAACTTTGACACAGAGATCCAACGAGCAAACCAAAGCTAGACAATCGAATTACTTCCAACAAAAATGCCAATTTCCAACTTTACCCTTCCAACGTCAGTTTCTCGCGACTTCCGCAATTTAAAAGGTAGTGTCTCCATATGAGACTCATCATAGGGATTTATATGCAAAAATGCAGTGCCTACAGTCGCCCTCACTTTGATGGGACTTGTGCAGTGTGTGAAAATGACAATCCTATCAAAGTACGTGCAATGTATTTTCACTTACCTGGCTCGCCATTTGCCACTTGGCTTGCTTGTTGTTCTGAACTGAATTGATGATGTTCCATTCATGGCGTGCTAAACCGCATACCTAGGGTGTCGCGGTAGTCCAAAATAGTCCACACTAGTCCACAATACTCCACGGTAGTCCATAATACTCCTCGATAGTCCACGGTAGTCCACAATACTCCACGATAGTCCACGGTAGTCCACGTAGTCCACATAGTCCATGATAACCCACGGTAGTCCACAATACTCCATGATAGTCCACGGTAGTCCACAATACTCCACGGTAGTCCACATAGTCCACATAGTCCATAATATTCCACGATAGTCCACAATACTCCACGATAGTCCATGGTAGTCCACATAGTCCACAATATTCCACGGTAGTCCACTGTAGTCCATAATACTCCATGATAGTCCACGGTAGTCCACGGTAGTCCATGATAATCCACGATAGTCCATGCTAGTCCATATGCCATACCTAGCATGCTAAACCCCGTACCTAGGGTGTCGCGGTAGTCCATAATAGTCCACATGCCATACCTGGCATGCTGGCGTGCTAAACCCCGTACCTAGGGTGTCGCGGTAGTCCACAATAGTCCACGATAGTCCACATGCCGTACCTGGCCAAACTGATGATGTTTCTCCATACCCGGAGTGCCGTACCTGGAAAAACTAATACTGATGATGATGTGGGCCTCGCCCCCATAGTGCCATACCCGGCAAGACTGATACTGATGCTAATATGGGCCCTGCCCTCCGAGCGTCGTACCTAGAAAGACTGATACATATGTGGGCCTCGCCCCCAGTGTGCCATACTCGGCCAGACTGATACTGAAAATGATGTTGCATATCAACATGCAGTATTGCCTCTCACGAGATAGTCTTGATAGCTAAACATATTTTTGTCCTCAACGGATGCATCGCGTCGAAACCAGAGAACCTTCAAAGTACTTGATACACTCAACTCCGATCGTCTGAATGAGTGCTCTGAGCTAGACTCCTAGTGTGTGCCAAGGCTATTTCGCAGCTTAATCCTTAAGTAGGCCAACCTGATGATTTCGTCTCAGAGGATCGGATCAGTGGGTCTAACCAACCTAGATGTTTTAATCACATTCTGTGATTACTTCGTCATACTCAACATGATATGGTCTTCTTCTTTTTTCTTTGTCTCTTTCTTTTCATTCCTTTTTTCTTTTTCTTTTTCTCTTTTCTTTCTTTTTATTTTCTTGACACACCTACCTTTTAAGGTAGCATTTCTCCTCATGGTGGTCCTAATACTCGCTCATGGGTAGCTTCACGCTTTTCGGTTATAAGCGGTCCATTTTTTCTTTTCTTTTCATTGTAGACTTTTTCTTTGTTTCCAACCATATCATATATCGTAGCATAAGTCAACAAGGGTGGACATCCACGCAAACAGTCATTCATTGATCCATCATCTCTTCGACTAGTCGTCTCGCCAACTACTCAGGCTTCTACCGTTGAGATTCCGTAATCAAGTGCTCATGAGTCTAGCCGAGATCAATCCATTCAGAATACCGGATGAGAGCACATCTTGCACTTATCGTTTCTAAGGTTTTCTCCCTACAACAAACAGTGTCATCACCGGACATATGCCTAACCATCAAGGACTTCTCTCTCACTCAATCTTTTTTTTTCTTTTTTTTTCACTCACTAATTCCACGGAATCCTTCCTTTCCACTGCTGATAATGCGGGCGTCATCCCCTGCGATCCATTCCCAAAACTGATACTAATGTGGCCCTCAACCCTGGGACTCATCCCCGAAACTAACACTGATATGGGCCTCAACCCTGGGACTCATTCCTGAAATTAATACTGATTCATTTCTGAAATCGACTGTACTGTTGCTGATTCCGACTGGCTTGTCTTTGCCGCTTTCTCTTTTTTCTTCTCTGAAACCTGTGAATACAAAACAGAGCAAACACAAAAAGGAATGCAAATACGTTACGTGTATGCATGCATGCATGAATGAATTTTATATCCCGTTGGGTTAGGTCTTCCGCCAATTCCCTTGGTGACTGCTCGAACTTCTCTTCCTCAAGCAAAGTATTGTTTCAATCTGTCTACGTTGATCGGCTCGGTGAACTCGTTCCCTTCTAAATCTGACAGTCTCACTACCCCGTTTCCCAATTTCTGAATGGCTATCCTATCTTTTCTGCTTGATTCTTCCGAGGATTCCCCGTGTTCTAAACATCGCTGAGTATCATAGTACCATGGTTGAATGCTTTTGTCAAATATACTCATGTTGCAGGTTGAAGGAAGAGACTCAGGCAAGTAAACGAAATGAACGTCTTTATTATCATTAAGAAAAGGTTTGAACAAAATCAATGTCTTTATTAAAAATGCAGGATCAAATAAACTAGGAGGAACATCTTCATCATTCGCAGCATTGCCTTCTTCCTCGGCCTATGGTTCTCCACTGCTGTCATTCCTTATCCTCATGAGAGAAGCTGGGTGGTTGAGATCTTGGAGGAAAAAGCTTTCGGGTAGGCCGGATTTGATCATATAGGTGGGTGGAGGTCTTCTGTGTGCGTTAGGTTGTTCTTTTTTCGGGTCGGGTATTTTATGGTCATCAATGAGGTCTTGGATTTCATGCCTAAGGCGGGTGCAATCGTTAGTTTCATGGCCTCTTTGCTGGTGGAGGTAACAATATAGGTTTAGCTCAAGGTAGCGTGGCACAAGGTTTGGAAGTGGTTTAGGCTCTAAGGGATTTAGGAGTCCTTTCCTTTTCAGCTTTTCAAATACCTCTGACAAAGGTCTACCAAGATTGGAGAATCGTCTGTTTCTGATAGGGGCAACCTCAGAGGGAGTGGGCTTGGTCCTTGAAGGTTCCTCAATGGTCTTTCCATTCTGGTTGCACAACTTTCTATTATTGGCTATACGGGGTGCGGTCAAGCTGGCCACAACATTGGTCAGAACTTGCAACTGCTCAGTAATTTCGGTTACTTTGGTCTCCAATTGATCCAGACGGGATCCCTCATTGACTGACTCACTCATGTTGGCTGATGATCCTTTGACAAGTCTTCATTCTCACACAACCCAACAGGTATCTATGATGGCCTTTAGACACAAGGGTTAACATGATGCATGTATGCATGAGATGCATGAGATGCGTGCGATGCATGGAATATATAAGTCGGCCCATTATCATTTTAAAGCATTCAATCATACTATTTGTCCCAGTTGAAAAGGCCCAACAGGTTTACACTTTTACGATAACATGGCTAAACAACTTCAAATGATAAAAGGCATAAACACAAGATGGCCCATCAGCATTTCAGAAGCTTTTGGCCCAATTGCCATAAAGCATGGACTCGTCCCAGTTTAAATGGCCCAATAAGCCCATACCTCATGAAAAAAAGTCCAACTGAATCCAAATGACGATGGTCCTAAATGCAAGCATAAAGAAATAATTTCTACTAGTTCTACGACTAAGGTTCACATGTGGGTTTACGGGAGTGCGGACAAAGGCTCTCGCTGACGAAGAATTGCCCACAACTAGGACTCCCCACTCAAGGGTTCAAGCGACTAAGTGAACAGACCTTTTTTATACCTTGCGATACGTGCCAACGAGTTATGGTGTGTGACTAACTGTCGAACGGGTTTCCCATTGTAGATTCCCCAGAGAGAGGGTGGAGCGAACTCTCTTAAATAACCAAGTCTCTTAGGCTCTTATCGCCTTGGTGACAGGAATAAACAACGAGTCCTCCAAACTAGTCCGTCACAACGAGCTACGGGTAATGATTATCTTGGTGCCTTCACAGATTTTCCTTATAGAAAGGCAGTGAATGAAAGAAGACACCAAACCATCACCTAGCCTTAATAATGCCTTTGATTAAATCCCTTTAACCCACAACAGACACGGTTAACTAAAGCATAAATCATAATCACTACAAGATATTATTTCGGGGCCAATTCTCTATCCTTAGTGGAGTCGCCAGATTGTAGGACACAGAAATCGGCGACACTGTTCTAGGCTCACGGCCCAGTTGGGAGTACGGAATAGCTCGCGGGGAACCAAACCGGAGAAATAACATGGAGTTGCCACCCGGTGTGAACCGAGACAAAGATTTAAGGCCGCATTTACCCCTCGCAAGGGAAGACCTCAAATCGTTGGGTTCAGAATGGTCCATTACTTATGCCACATGTAATGATGTGATTTGTGCAATAAACTAACCGAATCTACTCAACATGTATGCTCAAAGGTAGCCTACACCTAAGTTCGCATGCATAATAATAATAATGAAACCTATATCTAAGTTCGCATACTTCAAAGTAAGTTGTCATAACGGAAAACACGCAATAACATACAATCATCACACAAGCATGCTCAATTATCTAATGCGGAAAATAAATAAGAATCTAAGCATAAATATAAATTAAATCCCTAATGTGATATAAAACAACTTAATCATGCATAAAGAAATAAACTTCTATCGACTAAATCATGCTCAAATACAATGTTGGATGAATGAAATATGTATATCTCTCAGGCGATACGTGGCATCGTATCCCGAGTACAAACCGTAATACCGTCCATTTAGACTCGGTAATGGAATTTACGTCCGGGTTTCTATCCGATATACCACAAGGAAGAACACATATCCATTCACCCAACGACCACAACACAAATCAACTAACGACTCTCATACAAAGCAAATTTGATAAATAATTAAAAGATGAATACATAAAAGAGTTGCCATCAGGTCTAACTTTTATGTCGCTTCTTGGAAGTGCGTTACATGGCCGTTGGAAGGGTTGATGATTCGTAACTCCTCCGGTTCACTAACTCAAGGTTTTCCATTACTGTTTCACTGTTTGGACTGTTGTTTCACTCTGTTTCGCTGCTGTTTCCTTGTTGTTTTGCTGCTGGTTAAAATATGGGCTGTTTTGGTGGTAAAAAAGTGCAGTTTTAGACTGCTTTTCACGGTAATTAAGAGACTGGTTTGCAGTTTTTTGGGCTACATGGGGGCTGTTTTTACGGTGAATGAGGGGTAATTTCAGTGGTTATTTTGAGGGTAATATGCGGTAATGAGGGGGGTTACAGTACGAGACTGTTTTACGGTAGTAACATAGGCTGTTTTGGCGAGGGCTGTGCGGTGAGAAGGGACTATTTTGGTGAATTTTATGAGGTTATATGTGGCTGTTTCAGGGGGATTTCAGGGGTAGTATTCGGTGAAGGAATGGACTAGGTAATTGGTATGGCAATGGAAGGGTTTTGGTGTTGTGATGGTGCGGCAATGAAGAGGTTTTGGTGATGTTGTGGTGCGGAAATGAAGAGGTTTTGGTGATGTTGTGGTGCAGCAATGGAGGCTTTTGGTGTGTGAGTTGTGCGGCAATATGAAGTGAATTTGGGAGGCTTTTGGGCGTGAATGAGCTAGGGTTTGGAAGGGTGGGTGAATGCCTCTTTTTATAGGCAAAGGGTTGAAAGCAATCCTAGTTTGAATAGGAAATGATATTCTAATGATGGTGACATCTTCTAATTAGTATCTCACAAGGAATCAATCTCTCTAATTTAGGATAATGATTGCTTTTGATTAGGAAAGGGATCTATGAGATTTCTTTTTATTAAGGAAAGGATTTGGCTTGATTTATGCATGTGTTAAATGTGCATTTGGCTTATTAGGAGAGTGATGGGCGTGAACTTGGTCTCCTTGGGCGTGGGCTTTGGGTTTTTGGTAGGCTTGGGTATTTGGGTTTGGTATATGGTTTGATGAGTGGCTTATGGGGTTTTGGGCCGAGGATAACCTTTGAAATAGAGATCCAATGAGCAGACCGAAGCTAGACAACCGAATTAATTCCAACAAAAATGCCAATTTCCAACTTTACCCTTCCAACGTCCGTTTCTCACGACTTCCGCAATTTAAAAGGTAGTGTCTCCATATGAGACTCATCGTAGGGACTTATATGCAAAAATGTAGTGCCTACAATAACTATTTTTGGGAATTCATTTGATAATTGGTTGAATAATTTGGAAAATATTTTGAACAGATGCGAAGAAAAATTACTTGTGTTACATTGGGAAAATGCTTCATGACTAATTCAAGAATTATTTTAGGACACGTTGTATCATCTAAATTTATTGAGGTTGACAATGCAAAAATAGAGGTAATCTCTAAATTGCCATCACAAAAAATAGTCAGGGAAATCCGTTCTTTCATAGGACATGCTGGATTTTATAGGAGGTTTATTAAAAACTTTAGTACCATATCCAGACCTTTATGTAACCTCATATTAAAAGATGCAACATTTGAATGGATATAAGAATGTCAAAAATCATTCGAAAAAATTATCAGTCTTTTGATTTTTGCTCATTTTATGCAATCCCCTGATTGGTCATTGTCTTTCGAGATAATTTGTGATGCTAGTGATTATGCAGTTGGTGCAGTGCTAGGATAGAGAAATGAAGGTAAGCCACATGTAATATATTACGCAAGTAGAACTTTAAATAGTGCACAAACGAATTACACTACCACAGAAAAAGAACTACTCGCTGTAATATTTGCATTTGATAAATTTCGATTATATTTAATTGGTTCTTCAACCATTGTCTATTCTGATAATGTTGCTGTTAGATATTTGATTTCTAAACAGGAAGCAAAGCCAAGATTAATACGGTGGATTTTGTTACTTCAAGAATTCAATCTCATAATCAAAGACAAGAAAGGGGCAAAGACCGTGGTTGCAGATAATTTATCAAGACTCACAAACGGTCACCAATTGATACAAATCCCATCAATGACTCATTTCCCAGTGAGTTTTTATTCTCGATAAACATGATGCCTTTAAAGATACACACACTCAAGATGATTCCTTGTTGGAACAATGATCACACAACTGTGATCAAATTTTTGAAAGACAATATTTTAAGTCGGTTTGGAATCCCTATGGACATTATAAGTGATGGAGGTAAACACCTTTGTAACAGACCCTTTCAGTCCTTAATGAAAAAGTATGGAGTCACACACAAAGTTTCCACCTCCTATCACCCATAGACGAATGGTCAAGTTGAACTAGCGAATAGAGAAATTAAACAAATTTTAGAAAAAATTGTTAACCCAAATCGCAAAGATTGGTCTCTTTGACTAACTGATGCACTTTGGGCAAACCGAACAGCTTTCAAAACATCTTTTGGAATGTCACCATATCGTCTAGTTTATGGAAAACCTTGTCATTTGCTTGTAGAACATGAGCATAAAGCATATTGGGCTATTAAAACATTCAATTCAAACCTTGAAAATTCCAATCATGAACGTAAATTACAATTAAATGAACTTGAAGAGTTAAGGAAAGATTCATATGAGAATACGAAAATTCTTAAAGCTAAAACTAAGGCCTTTCATGATAGTCGAATTTCATGAAAAACATTTGAAGTTGGTCAAAAGGTTTTGCTTTATAATTCGCATCTTCATTTATTTCCTGGAAAATTGAAATCCAAATGGAGTGGCTCATTCATTGTGAAACACGTTTATCCATACGGGGCTATTGATATTGAGAATCTTAGAGATGGTGATGTATTTAAAGTGAATGGACAATTTCTGAAACCATTTTTGGAGTGTTCAAATTTTCAAGAGTCTTTTCTCTTTTCAAACCTAGTATACCATGATTGATGTAGTTTCTTTTCTTTTCTGTTTAATATTTTTCTAAGATCCATTTTTCTTAGTTTTGCAGCATTTTTGTTTTTTTTTTCACACCTGAATTAAGCAGTGGATAACGGTACTCCGTGACTCAAAGTCAGTTATTCCAGTCTCCTAAAATTACTGATACCCTGTAACTAAAGAATGGAAGAAACTCTCACAAAACTCCGTAAATATTTTTCTTCTCTTCCCCAAAATGCTCTAACAAAATTTACAAAGCACGCACAGAAAGAATGAGGCTTCCTATGATTCATGGTATTCCTAGTGATATTCGTTGGGTAATTGAAGCAAAAGTTCGCTTGGTAGGTAGTCCTCTGACTCTTTCATTTCTTACATATCTGGTTTAGGGAAAAACACATATGCTAAAAAATGAAGAGCTAAACAATTAGGTGTTTGTTATAAATGTGCACGTTGTACGTGCAACACTCATTGTCATTCTTTAGGAATGATGTCTGATAATCTCGAAGATAAAATTCAATTCATTAGAGATGGCTTGAGTAAGGAGTCTTTATATGATATATCATTGATTCTTGAGACGCATCCTAGTGGATATGTTCATCATGAGATTTGCAAAATAAATACACAATTTCAAAAAGAAAGACAACAATCTAATCTCGGGAATCTGACTTTAGAAGACCGTGTTTGCCAATTTATAAGAAAATTGGATGGGAACCCTATCGCTGACCCATAGAGGGCGTTCAAACCGTTACTAGAAGAAAAACCAGAGGAAGATGTGAGCCGCAATCATAACTACCAGTACATATTGTTTTAATTTATTATTGTTTTGATGTACTTTACTTTTGTCGGTAGTATCTAAACTTTTTGACTTTCACGATCTATTTTCCTGGCAATTATCATTTGTAGGTACTAGTGTATTTATTACTGACCCCCTTTTCAGGATCTATAAATTTAGCTCGTCACTTCTCTATCTTCAACACATCTATCTAAGAGAGATAGCACAAATGGAGACAATTTTAAGAAGACGAGTTACTAATATCTTTGTGTTTTGTGGACCTAACTCTAAAACTAAACCAGAATTTGTTGAGGATGTGAGAGAATTGGGTAGAGTTATGGCAAACAGAAGCATGCACTTTGTATATGGCGATGACAATCTTGGATTGATGAGGTGTGTTTCAAAAGCTGTACAAGAAAGTGGCAGTCAGGTTTTGGGGATCATTCCAAAACCCTTAACAGAGGACAACATCATCAGAAAATCAAATGGAGAAGAATGTATTGTCCCAAATATGTCTGAAAGACTCACTGAAATGATCAATCACTCTGACACTTTTATTCTTTATCAGGTAGGCTGGGAACGTTGGAAGAAATATTCATAGTTGCGTCATGGGCAAACTTGAATATTCACCAAAAACCCATTGGGCTGTTTAATGTTAAAGATGCCAAAAGAAATGGGTTTATTTCAAAACTAGTAAGAGATATCTTCCTAACTGCAAGAAAAGCTGATGATTTAATTAACCAACTATTAGCTTATGAACCAAAAATCGACCATATTCTTTCCAAATTGAACTGGTCCGGTAACGATCGTGGCAAAAAACGCAGAGTAAACTTGGACCTTAATCTGTAATCTTTAGTAGTAGATGCAATTGTCAATTCCGCACTAACCAGGTGATATCTTCTAAACTCTACTTCTCTTTCTTTAAATATTGGGGACAATCTCTCATTTTGGTTGGGGGGAGGGGATAGTTTATAAGATAATTTTCATTTTTCGTTGCTGTTTTTATTCAAAAAAAGAAAAAGTTTTTCCTCTGTTGTTATTTTGTGTGTAAGAATATATATATATATATATATATATATATATAATATATATATATATATATATATACATATATATACACACAAACTAACAACAAATTATTTTCTAACCAAGTGGAATTGTTGTTCGGAGGTGGCTGTATAATGAGTTTTCGCTCGTAAGACGCATCTCAAAATAATTCGTAACAAGTTATTTATTGTTCTTTTCTTTTTGAATCATTTAAATTTGTGAATTCTCCATAATATTGATTAAATTTCATATTTTTATGCTCATTTGACTGATATTATCAGCGACAGGTAACAAATGCTCATGGGTAAAAAATTTGTAATATCCAGTTCTCTAGTTTTTTGAAGGTAACACCTAAAGGCAGTGAAATATGTGTTTTTTTAAAAAAAAAAAAGCTAATCATGCTTTTACTTAGTAACCAGACATCTTGCCTCAGTAAGCATTGATTGTTCGCATAAAACAGTAGAGCTTGATATAACAAAAAAATGATAAATCTTTTACTTAGTAACCGGACATCTTGCCTCAGCAATCATTGATTGTTCGCGTAAAATGGTAGGGCTTGAGTTTGTGTTTGAATTAGTTCATTTTCGTAGCCTTTTTAACTCGAGCAATTAAGTCTGTTGGGGTGTCTTAACACTTAGTGCCCTAAGGCTAACTGGTCTGGGATTCACTGGCCCAAAGCTCTTTACAAGAGTGAGGAACAACATTATCTTACATGGAGTTGATCGGGCTCTTGCTGGTCAGAATTTGGTTTCGTGGGCTGTGTGAGTTGCGCTAATACCTGCATAAATACACATGCAAACTAATAGCAATCAAATAGCATATAATAAAATAAAAATAAACAAATGCAAGGGTTGCCTCCCTACTAGCACTAAGTTTAACGTCTTTAGCCAGACGCTACCACCAAAATGGTCTTGGTGGCTTCAATGTAGCGGACCAGGTAGTCTCATATGCCTTCTTCTTTGGTATCCACCGGTTTTTATGACATGAAAAATACAACTTGGAAGGCTGTGGTAATTTATCCATGGATGGTCATCCAGGGTCTACTGATGGTTGGAATTTTGGACTGTATATGTGGCAAAAATTGACTTGACCACTTTTTGAGCTTCTCAGGTATCATCTTCAAGTGAGCATTGACACTTGATTTTCTCTTTTTACGGCGCTTTGGGATCGATTTCAGGATTGGCTGCGGAGGATCTTCTTTTGTGCACGACTGAACTATGCTCGTAGGTTGTTGAAATACTGATTCATCATGCATGTTTGCAACTCATTTCTCTACAATTTCTACCCTGTAACATTCTGCATCACCTTGCGGACTCGGTATGGTTTTAAAAACACTGAAGGTGACTTCTTCATCTTGAACTCTCATTTTCAGTTCAACTTTCTGCACATCAATGACCGCTCTGCCGGTTTCCAAGAATAGTCTCCCAATGATGATTGGAACGTCATGGTCCTCCTCCATATCAAGAACAAGGAAATCCGCATGGAAGTAGAATTTATCCATATTAACCAACACATCTTCGACTATTCCTCGTGGGTAGGTAAGGGATCTATCAGCTAGCTGTAATATGACTGTGGTTGGCTTTGCCTCACATATGCCCAACTGTTTGTAGATGGATAAGGGCATGAGATTGATACTAGCACCTAAATCGTATATCGCTTTACCAAAATATCGATTCCCAATAGTGCACGGTATGGTAAAGTTGACAGATTCTTTCAGTTTTGGAGGAAGCTTCTTCTGTATGATAACACTACACTCCTCTGTGAGTGCTACTATTTCAAACTCTGCCAGCTTCCTTTTCTTGGAAATTATCTCATTCATAAACTTCACATAGTTGGGCATCTATTCTAATGCATCCGTGAATGGGATATTTATATGGATTTTCTTGAAGATGTCTATGAACTTGGCGAACTGAGCATCCAATTTCTTCTTTTGAAAGCGTTGAGGGTATGTCAAAGGTATCTTCGGGATAAGTAGTGGCTTATATGGAGGAGTGACTGCATTGTTCTATTTTGTTATTGTTTTCTCCTGAAATGCCGCTTCTTTTTTCTTTACGGCCTAAGTCATGATATGTGTCTTTATTCTCTTTTCCTCTTCTGAGGGTTATGGCTTGACACTGCTCTTTGGGTTTTACCTCAGTATTACTAGGAAACACCCTTTTTGTTGATTAGTCATGGACGAAGCAATCTGCCCAATCTGTATTTCTAAAGACTTCATTGTTGCTCTGATATTACCCATGTGTGTTTCAATGTTATTCAGCCTCGACTCGTTCTTCTCAAACCTTTTTGAAGTTTTAGCAACAAACGTTCTTATAAGGTCTTCTAGGGAAGGTTTCTACTCAGCTCTTGGATAGTTGAAGCCAGATGAAGGTTGCAAGACATTCTCTGCATTAGTATATGACAAGTTCGGCTGATAGAAGTTAGGTATAAGATTGCCTCTATAGTTGTTGAATTTTTGATTTTTCACATACTGGACTTGCTCATATCCTCATTCAGGTAAGATCATTTTATTTGCAGTAGCAGCTTCAATAGATGGTTGGCCCTGTTGATTGGTCAATGCTACTAGATGAGACGTGAGAGATGACATTTGAGCTGTAAGTGCAACAATATGATTCACCTCATATATACCCGCCACCTTAGGCACAGTAGTACGTTCATTTGGCCATTGGAAGTTATTGATGGCCATCTCATTTAATAAAGCATAGACATCTTCAGTAGATTTCTTGAACATAATTCCTTCAGCAGCTGCATCGACCATTGTCCTATTTGTACCATTCAACCCATTGTAGAATAACTGAATCTGAACCCAGTCTTTAAAATTATGTTGTGGGCACCTCCGAAGTAGAACTTTAAAGCGCTCTCAGGTCTCATACAGATTCTCAGTCTCCAACTGCCTAAATATGCTAATTTCTGTTCTTAGTTGGGCTGATTTTTCTGGTGGAAATAACTTTCCAAGAAATATTATAGTCATATCCTGCCATGTCATGATGCTCCCTGTCGGTATTGATTGCAGCCAACCTCTCGTTTTTTCCCTCAAAGAGAATAGGAACAAGCGTAGTCTGATGGTTTCTTTGGCCACGCCATTCATTTTGATCGTATCTGCCATCTCCAAAAACATCCTTAAATTCACATTGGGATCCTCTACAGCTGAACCCCCAAACTAGTTATTTTGCACCATATTGATCAATGCCGGTTTCAGCTCAAAATTGTTGGCATCGATTGGTGGATGCGCAATCCCCGAATAATTATCGTCAATGACTGGCTTAAAGTGATCTTGGATTGCCACCCGGCGTGGGTTATTCTCTCTATTTTCAGCCGTCATTGCTTCTTTTTCAAGTTCCTTTTCTTTCCTTAGTCTCCTCGCTGTTCTTTCTATTTCAGGATCAAACAGGAGCGAGTTAAGACTTGTGGATCTTCACATCCACGAAAGCACAAAAGACAGAAAAAGTATTAAAATAAAAATAAAACAAAAGCAAAATACAAATAAACTAAAAATAAATAATAATAATAATAATAAAAAAATAAAAATAAAAATCTAAATTAAAGCAAAAGTTACGTGGTAATAGTATTAATGTGAATTAGATTAACAATCCCCGATAATGGCGCCAAAAACTTGTTGTGATTTTTTTATATCATATTGTAAGTGTACGATGTCAAAGTTTAATAAAGATAATTGAAAGAGTGTCGAACACACATGGATTTTTTTTTAACTCACACTAAGTACTATAATTAATAAACCTAACTTTATTTAGAAGCAATTTAATTAAGATTAAAAACTAAATAAATAAGATATTAAAATATATAATTAGGAGAAACCAATATTAGAGAGATTCTAAAGTCTGATTTTACCTAGCTATCCCCTATGTATTTGTCATGCCATTCAATTCTTATTCAAATACGTTGTTTATAAATCAAGAATCCTGATTTTATTTCACTCCCTCTCCCTAGCAATAGTGAAAAGATTATTAATTACCGACTTTGATATCTCCATAAAAATCTAGTAATTAACAATTCATTACGTTTTGTGATTCTTTGTTAACGACTTCAAAGGAATTAGAGATTCTCCCGAACTCCATAAAACTCATAGGTTATATCTTCTAGATCCTATTCAAAATCCCTCTCTCTCGAGCGATAAATTCTAAACATTCATCATCTCAATTTGTGTCCAACAAACAACAAGTATTAAACACAAGAGAATATAAATAAACTGAATTATAACTTCATAAAAATCAAACTGGCAATCAATATATAGGTTCAAACATTGGCTACATCATCCCTAGAATTATGGAGTTAGTTCATGACCAAATAATAAAACAATGGAAAGAATGTCATGAACATAATGGAAATCATTAGAGTTTTAAGAAAGAAAGTAGATGATAAAAACCGAATCGAATTCCTTCTTCTTCGGATGTCACCGCATTCGTCTCATCTTGTCGCTCTTCAATCTTCTTCATTGGATCTCTCTAAAAATATGTGTTTTGAATCTTGAGTTATGTATTAGCCTCTTTTCTAGGGTTTTGGATGAGCTTCTATATTTATAGGAATATCTTGGAGTCCTTGTGCATGTAAAACTCTAAAAATTGATGATTTTAGGTGACTGACGCAGCGTCGCGGCACTGAAAAGTGGCATCGCGGCGTTGAACTTGCGGGAAATATGTATGTGAGGGCTGAAGGGGCGTCACGACGCCAGACATAATTTTTTGATGTTGTTTTTTGCTCTTCCCGCGTGCTTTTAATACGTCCGTAGCATCCCAAAAAAAGTCAAATTATCCCAAGATCCATGTTCCAATGCTTCCTACAAATAAAACATAAAAGAAACTACAAAATACATAAATGACACGAAACCTAACAAAATAGTAAGCTAAGAATGCAGGAATAAGTGGGTATAAACCGCACTTATCAAACCACATTTTGATCTTCAGGATCATATAATTGATATCCTTTGGAATTCAAAAGATATCCAACAAACCTAGATTTTTACCTTCGAGGCAAAAGATTATCCTGTAGCATTACTTTGACATATGCAGGACATCCCCAAACCTTAACATAATTAAGGTTCGGTTTCCTACCAACCCATATCTCATATAGAGTAGTAGGAACAACTTTAGAAGGAACCATATTTAGCAGATGTGCAATAGTTAGAAGCGCATAACCCCATAAAAAGTAAGACAGATCTGTAAAACTCAACATAGATCAGACCATATTTAATATAGTCTGATTTCTCTTTTCGGATACTCCATTGTAGTGTGGAGTACCCAAAAAAGTATATTGAGCGAGAATCCCATTCTTTTTAAGATATTATGTGAACCCACTACTTATATATTCACCACATCGATCTGATCGAAGGAATTTGATGAATTTACCAGTCTACTTTTCAACTTCATTTCAGGATTCTTTGAACCTTTAAAAGGTTTTCGATTTATGTTTCATTAGATTAACATAACTATACCATGACAAATCATTTGTAAAGGTGAATAGCCATTATGAGCAGTATGACTTATAGGACCATATGTTGGAGTTAGTGTTCGGATTGCCAAATTTTATTATATTTATTATAAATATGATGTACATTTATATTTTATTATGAATAAAATTGAGTAATTTTCATCAATATATTCTATTAAATAGTAAAGACATAAAGGACCTTAGAATGAATAGTTGTGACATAATTACAAAAGCACCGCAATTGTTACTGAGAAATATCACAATACAATTCATCCTTAAAATTGTTCCTAGTTAAGGTTTACATACATGGTCGGTTAGTAAACCCATGAGACCGATACGTGTCGTATATTAGAATTGTTCTAATGGTTTGTCTCAGTAAACAATGAGTCTTGGGAGACTTATATAGACAAGTAGGTATTTATTTGATAAATATTGAATGACTTATTCGAAGATTCCTGATAGATGGTACACCAACGTCAAAAGGAATCTTTACGAGTCGAATAACATATTAGCTCATTTGACTTATGATACCACTGTGGATATGTGAGATATCCTCTATACTTTGATGACAGTCACGTCAACGATCCTTTAAGATCAGACCTTCGTCTGTTCGTCGGGTATGGACTGATACTCACGATATCCTGTGATGTATCCAGAGAGGATCTGTCTATCCTGCGTACGAGATTTATGTGTCCAATTTGTGATTCTTTGAAATCCTTGGTCGAGGTATGATTCGGAAACAAGTTCCGAATATTTGTTTAGAATCATAAATATGTCGCGACACATAAATTGTTCATAGCGGAGTTTTGACGTTTTATCTATATCTCCAGAATAATTCGGATAACTTATGATAGAGGGGTTACATATATGTGATGACTTCGACTTGGATGGTTCAACTCGATTATCTATGGTCGTCGTAGTTTGTGAGTGGACAAATTACGGACACGGAAATAGTTTCCATGACAGATAAACTTGAACCTAGAGAGTCCCACAATATAAAATGTACTCGTTGAGCACTTGGGCAATTAATTATGGATAATTCGGATTATTCATAATTTACACATGCGTATTAAATAATGTGTATTTGTATACGATAAATAATTTAGATTTGATACACATTATTAATCAATTGAATTTTGACACTTGTTTATTATTAATTAATTAATTAATTAATTGTTAATTAATTATTAATAATGTTAAAATGGAAGAAATTTCTTGGAATATTATTCCATAATACATTTTATCTTTTTGTTAATTAATTAATTAAAAGGTTAATTTATTTATTTTTTAGATAAGAATATTATTGGAATATTCTTATTTAATTTGGTAAATTTTGATTTGTCATTCCATGTAATTTGGACACATGGATTTAATTAACAAAAATCAAAATAAAAATCTTATTTGGATAAGATTAAAATTATGTCAAATTTTTTGCCATAAAAATTATTATTTTTGTTAAGAAAATGCTTGTAATTTTCGGCGAGGGGCAAATTTTTCTATATAAATGGAATTGTTTCATTTTTTTAGGTTTAGCATATTCTCATGTGTTGAGAACCAAAAAAGAAAAGGGGGTTAGGGTTTAAATCAAAGCTTCCAACACCAAAGGAAGAAGAAATTGAGAAATTGGAAATTATATTAAGGTAATAGTAAGTTCCAAAGTTCTATTTCTTTACTTTGATTTCCTAAGCATGTGAGCTATGTATAGGATATGTATATTGCATGTTTTTATTGAAATATATATCTAGGATATGTATTTGAATCAAAATTAGGTGTTGGTTGCTTGGTTTACCTTAATGGTTTCTTTGTTGAGCTTGTGCAAATTAGATTAATTAGAGAATTAATCTCAAAATTAAAATTTTCATTCTAGAGTGATGTTACCACTCTAATATTGCCTAGAATTGATTTTGAGGCTTTATATTGTGGTGATTAAATTTAGTTTAAAATTAATTGGATTAATTTGTGAATAAATTGAATTATGGCATGAAAATTGGCGAAATTTTTTCTGGATCAAAAATATTAAAAAATAATATTTTTTATGTAGAAAAATATGTTAATTGGATGATTTTGGATGTATATTGGGTGGTGGATAAATTTCAGAAATTGTTCCGGGGTGAAAACGCGAGAAAATAGTAAAATTCACGTCGAAACGGGCTCTATTTGTCACAACTATGAAACCAGCGAACTGGGCATTGTTCGGGCAGTCCAAGGGTTGACCGAACACTGTCCAAGTGACCTTGTTGGCCCGGCTAAGCGGTTGGTCAACCAGTTTGACCGTTTGCCCGTTACACGTAGTATTTATCGAAAAATATTTTCGTAAAATAATTTGTGGTGTTCCAAACTATATTATGTTATTAATTGTTAATAAATAATATATTTAAACTTATTTCGGTGAATTAAAAATATTTGATATTTATTAATTCGCTCGGAAAAATTTTAAAATGTTTAAAAATAATTTTCGCCTTCCACCGCATCCTTCCGCTGCACTTACCCCAACAAAATGGTATTAGAGAGTCTGATCCCACATCCAAAATAATTTTTCTTGCTTGAAATATTTGATATTTGATTCACTTTATTTTACATATGCTTGAGAATTAATTGATTGGATCAATTATTTTAACTCTTTGACAGTATTTTAAAAATCCCTATAATAAGGCTTTGTTTTCTGTAAGTATATTGTACACTAATGGGTCCGTCTCGTCAATACGGATGTAAATATTTTTCCAGACATCGTGGTTGTATCTACCAAAGAAGTGCAGCTATGGTTAATGGAAATTTGTTTATACCGATAAAACTTATTTAATAAGAAACAAATTCGAGCGAAAGTGCATACCAATAGATGCCAAAGCAGTAAGATAGTGCATAAGTACCTTGGGTATATTCATTGACGAGTATTGCCTTGAATACACCCCATCCAATAGATGCCAAAGCAGTGAGGATCAGAAACGGTTCAGGACATATTTTAAAGAGTCAAATTAGATGTTATTGATAATTGTTATCTACTTTTAAATATATTTGTGCAGACCAAGCTGTATGTTCAAATATATTTTTGAGGTCTACTTCCTTCTATAGAATTTAATTTAATTATTAAATTTTTGTATTTTATTTGGGGATTATCAATTTATGTAAAATAGTGGGAGAGCATCCTTATATTAAAATTCCATGATATGTTGGGTGTTTTTTTTTTATATTGATGAAATTACTCTTGTCTGCTAATTCTTATTTCTTTTGTTAAGTTTGTGATGTCAGCTAATACTTCTAAACCTTTTGCACGTATCTTAGACGTGAATAAATTGACCGGTCTTGAGAACTTTAGTGAATGGGAATTGGATCTTAAGATTGTCTTGAGGTCCGAGAAGTTGGGTTATGTGCTGGATAATCCAGTACCGTTGGATATTGCTCCGGAGTCTACACTTGAAAAGAGGGAGCCATTTCAGAAATGGAAGGATGATGATATGAGAGTCAGATCACTCATTCTATGCGCTATGTCTCATGATCTGAAGAGGCAGTATGTTGATATGCCTGACTCCTACAGCATTATAACTTAGCTTATGGAGCTATTTCTAAACTAGAAGTAGACCATAGTGTATAGAATTTCCGTTGAATTGTTCCACACTCGTTTGGCTTATGGTAAACCAGTGAGTCCATATGTCCTGCACATGATGGATCTCATTGAGCATCTTCGAAAGTTTGACTTTCAGCTGAATGAGACTTTGGGCCGGAATCTGATTCTTGGCTCACTCCTACCGTCATATTCTCAATTCATTATGAACTTCAAAATGCATCAGATTTGCTATTCCTACAGTCAGTTGCATAAGATGTTTTAGACTGTTGAGGAGGACATCAAAAAGAGTGTGCCGACACTCATTTCAAAGTCCTATTTGCCTAGTTCTTCTTCTTCTCAATATACGTGATCTGACAAGAAGAAGAAGAAAAAGGCAAAGAAGATTAGCTATGGTGTTCCTCCAAAAGGAAAGGTTGCAAAGCCCGGCAAGTCGAAGAAAAAAGTTGTTGAGGACAAGTGCCACCACTGTGGCAAGATTGGACATTAGAGGCGCAATTGTCCAGACTACTTAGCTTCCGTCAAATGCGAGAGAACCTCCGCATCAGGTACATTTATTTTCCCTATCATTTATATCTCTTTGGCTTGTGAAGCCATTGGTTCTGGATGGGTTTTAGATTTTACTAATCCTACTCACATCTGTGATTCGTTGCAGGGGCTGAAAGTCAGTAGAATGCTGAATCCAGGCGAGATGCAGCTGCGTTTTAGGAATGGAGATTCTTTATCTACAGCAGCCGTTGGCGAATACAAGATTCGTCTATCTAGAGGCAACATCATTTTGACAGCTTATGTTTTTGTGTCTGGTTGTGTAGCTAATATATCCTTGTTTATATTAGATACAAAAGGATATCATGTACATATTAAGAATCGTTCTATGTATATATGTGATATAAATAATATTTCACTGCTCAAATGTTCAAATTTGCAAGGTCATTATATTTTGCATGCCATTAGAGATGTTTATGAAATTGGGGATAATAAACTTAAAAGATCTGAAATAACTGATACTGAATTGTGACATATGTAATTAGGTCATATAGGTGTACGACGCCTGACCCAGTTGGTTAATAATTGTTTGATTGAGAATCTAACCATACAATCTTTTCCAACTTGTGAATATTGTATCTAGGGTAAAATGACCAAAGCTGCATTTACTGGTGTTGGACATTGGGCCACTGAATTATTGGAGCTCGTACATAGTGATATATGTGGTCTCATAAGTCACATTGCTCATAGTAGTTTTTCTTACTTCGTAACATTTAAGGATGATTTGTATTGTATGGCTATGTTTACTTGATGAAACATAAATCAGAAACCTTTGAAAAGTTCAAAGAATTTCGAAATGAAGTAGAAAAATAAACTGGTAAATTCATCAAATGCCTTCGATCAGATCGAGGCTGTGAATATATAAGTAGTAAATTTATCGAGTATCTTAAAGAGAATGAGATACTCCCTCAATATACTCCTCCGGATACTCCACAGCACAATGGAGTATCTAAAAGGAGAAATCGGACTTTATTGGATATGGTATGATCCATGTTGAGTGTTACAGATCTGCCTTACTTTTTGTGGGGGTATGCTCTTCTTATTGCTGCACATTTGCTGAATAGGGTTCCTTCTAAAGCTTTTCCTACTACTCCATATGAGGTATGGGTTAGTAGGAAACCGAACCTTAATTATGTTAGGGTTTGGGGCTGTCCTTGATGAGGGGTAATTATATCACTATTTCCCACTCATTTGACAAAATATTTTATATAGTTTCTTGAGTTTTGTGAATATTTTGATGTGTTTTGTGTTATTTTATAGATAAATAAAGTTTCAGGACTCTCTGGAGGTGATTTGGGGCCAAAACAGTGAAAATTGGACAAAAGGGCATTTTCGTAATTCTGCACGTCGCGACGCTCAAGCCTTTGGCATCGCGATGCCTAACATGCACCAAGACTTGCTAACGTGCGTCGGGTCAACAAGTCAGAATCTGAGAAATTTGACTTTGCTAACGTGCGCTATGCCATGTGTCACCATCACAGCCGATCTGCTAACGTGCGCCGTGCCACGTGTCATCATCCTACGGTGCCGACAGTCGCCATCGCCACGTGTTGCCACATGTCACTCCATGTGTCTGCCACGTCATCATCCACATCACCGGTTGACCGAGTCAACGTGCCACATCATCGCCACATCATCATCAACCAATCATAGCGTGCCACGTGTCATCATTCTATGGAGCCGATAGTCACTTTCGCCAGGTCAGCGCCAATTATTGACTCAATTATCCAAATTGACACGTGGCGGATAAGAATATGAAATCAGCCAATCACGAGCCGCCATGTGTCGCAATAATTGAACTCCCAACCGCCTTGCCACATGTCACCTTATCACCTTATCCAGAATCTGAAGTCGACGAACCAGAAGCTGCCACGTCGATAATCACCCGTGTCGCGACGCGAGCTGGGCGTCGCAACGCCGACCCCTTACTGACGCCTATAAATTCAACTCGATTTCAGAATTCAAATGATGCCTTCCTTGAGTTTTGTAAGGACTTTATGGATTGCATCTTGTGTGTTTAAGTTTTTGTAATTTAAATTAAGCATTTTTACTTTTAGTATTTTCAATTATGCAATTTTACTTTTTGTAATAAGACTTTATTTTATTTTATTTTTCTTCTTTTATGTTCAGTAGTTAATTTACTGCTGGGTAAAGGTGAAACTTTTTACTTTTATAATTTAGATTAATCTCCCTTAATTATAATATATAAATTATTTAAAACCTGACTTAATAATGATACCGCTATATTGGTCGGTTGGTAATTATTTTTAAACTGGTTTTAACCTGACTTAATGAGGATACCGCCTGGTTGGTCGGTTGGTAATTAATTATTAATTTGACTTAATCAAGATACCACCAATATGGCTGGTTGGTAATTATCATGCAGATTTATATATTATAATAAGGGAGATTTCTAAATTAGAAATAGTAAAGGTAGATTAATCTCACTTCAATTATAATATGGAAATTGTGATTTAATAATATGAATTAAAAGTTGATTCCGCCTTAATTGCTGGTTTTAATTATGTAACATAATGTGACACCGCCTATATGACTGGTCTTTAGGTGACAAATAATTACCGCCTATATGGCTGGTTTATGGATAAATAATAACACCGCCTTTATGGCTGGTTCAACTTAATTGGATAATACTGGCAATTTCCATATTATAATAATTTGAGATTTCTAAAAGTGGATCCCCTATCCCCAATATTTTATTTTATTCTAGGGAAGTGATGAAACACAATATTACTAGGCTTAATAATTGATTCAATTATTTATTGGGTAATTCTTTAGTTTGTTTATTGAGTCTTAAGCTTAATGCTTCTTGTTTTCCGATCACCAATAAGATTGATAAGGTAAACTTAAAATGAACTAGACATAGGGATTTTAGGTTTCAGACTTAAATTCAATAGACCACGATCTTCCTTGAGGATAGATAACCCTTTAATAGATTTCCTTACATGATAGACATATACCTGTCGGGCAGGGGTAGCCATAATTGGAACTTAATCTTAATGAATCCAGGTAATTTGGTTGACATAGACATATGGTTCAATTGGGTTATACTGGGTATTTGCGTCTGACCATCGATAGAGACTTTTGCATATTTTCTTGTTCGAGGTTAGCAATCTAATTTATTACAAATATATAAGAGAATCAATTCATCTTTATAATAATATTGTGTGGAGTCACAACCCTAGATCTTTGAGTCTTTTCTTTTATTTTCCTTCGTATTTTCTTTTGAGTCTGTTTTTATTTTAATTAGCAAATCCACATTCAACCAACCAAAAGCAATCATTTCCCTTCTCCCTATAATTAGATACCTGTAAATAAATAGTATCAATAATTAATAACAACAGTAGGAATTAAGTCCTCGTGGGATCGATATTTTTATACTGCTTGAACGATACGTGCGCTTGCGTTATACATGTGTGTTTACGCCGGTCAAGTTTTTGGCACCGTTGCCGGGGACTTATTTTTCTTGAGTTATTAATTTTGAAGCTATCAAATTTACTTGTATCTAATTTTTTTTTTATTTTTATCTGTAATTTTTATTTCTTTCTTTTGTTTTCAGGTGATTGAAAAACAGAACATTATTGGGAAATTGAGAGATCACGAGCTTTACTAGAAGATACACCCCAAATCTGGGAGCAACAGTCCGGTTTTATGAGGCCTGTTGCCCAGCCCAACAACTATCACTGGATGTAAGAATCAAGCAATACTACATTTTCTCAACAAGATGAAATGGGGAGATGTGTGATATGTGATGTTAACCACCCGAGCGATCAATGTATATACCTTTTAGAGTGGCAGAATTATTGGAATCATTCAAGGTACGAAGAACCATCATACTTTCCATCATATCCACCATCCATCTATGATCTTCATCAAGAACCAGAACCATCAGAGGAAGATTAGTTGATTCACATGCTCAAAGATTGGCTCGAGGAATGGGAAGCTCAATTTGATGCACAAATTCAGAGTCAAACGGCGTCTATACAGAGGATGACAGATCAAGTTAGACAATTAACAGATAACCTGAATCACATATCTCACGAAGCAAATTCAAATAATACTGAAGAAGCCTTCGAATATCCTGAGATTCATCATGACATCATAACAGAGGACGAGGCTGAGCAGTATCAAGAATCAGAGGTATCAGTTTAGGAGCCTGAACCAACAAAGTCTCAATTTGATTTTTATTATTCTTCTGACTCTGACGAGGATGAAGAAGCTGAGCTATTTGTACCAACTGCACCAACAAAGGAGGATGAAACTTTCTATCCTCCAAATGAAGATCTTGGAGCTTCCATTGCACAAATGTTTGAAGAAGATCTACCTGAGCCAATCATTTCACTCAGATCAGAGGATGAAGACCTAAAAACAGACATAATTTTACATCATCAGATTGACACTTATGGAGCATACATTTCACAGATGACTGATGAAGAATTGAATACAGAAATTTTAAAATTCATCTGTGAAGAAAATGTGGAGCAAGAAGCAGAGCAAATGGAGGAGCAAATGTCTGAACTTATTAAAGACAACAGTAGGAATTAAGTCCTCGTGGGATCGATATTTTTATACTGTTTGAACGATACGTGCGCTTGCGTTATACGTGCGCTTGAAGAAGATCTACCTTAGCCAATTATTTCACTCAGATCAGAGGATGAAGACCTAAAAACAGACATAATTTTACATCATCAGATTGACACTTATGGAGCATGCATTTCACAGATGACGGATGAAGAATTGAATACGAAAATTTTAAAATTCATCTGTGAAGAAAATGTGGAGCAAGAAGCAGAGCAAATGGAGGAGCAAATGTCTGAACTTATTAAAGATCCAGAACATTCAGGCGAAACATCACTGTTTTTGGGAGTACTGATCAAAGATATCACCCAGAAGCTTGACAGAATGGAACTTCCATTCAAAGTCAAGCACCATACAAGACCTCCTGATTTTCTTTCTTTCTTTTCAGGAATTACTTCGAATTCCAAAGGATATCAATTCTGTGAACCCGAGCATCAAAATGTGTTCGTAGCTCGTTTTGCCAGATTTCTTGAAGAATAATTTTTAGCATAAGGTGGTAATCATAGAAGGGTTGAACTTGATGAAGTCCAACCTATAGGTGACATACCAGAGGAATCATAGGTTCAGATAGAAGTATAACCTTCTAGTTCCACTCTCCGAGGTATACTAGGATATCGAGACCTCATGAGCGCTTGTATTTGATATAAGATAAGAGTCTCGATGTGCTTCTTGTTGAGGAGACCGATCCGTATACCTACAGAGAAGCAATGTTAGACATTGATTCCACTAAGTGGTAAGAAGCCATGAATTCCGAAATAGACTATATGCATCAAAATCAAGTATAGGACTTAGTTCCGCTTCCTGAGGGAATTGTTCCTGTAGGTTGTAAATGGGTTCACAAAAGGAATCGTGGGCCTGATGGGAAGGTTGAAACCTTCAAAGCCCGACTGGTTGCTAAAGGTTACACTCAAAGGCCAGGTGTTGACTATGATGAAATCTTTTCACCAGTAGCGATGCTTAAGTCTATTAGGAATTTGTTGGCTATCGCTACTTACCATGATTATGATATTTGGCAAATGGATGTCAAAACAACTTTCTTAATGGATTTCTTGATGAAGAAAGCTATATGGAACAGCCGGAGGGTTTTGTCTCCAGCTAAAATTCTGGCATGGTATGTAAGCTTAAGAAGTCTATTTATGGGCTTAACAAGCTTCGCAGAGTTGGAATATTCGTTTTGATGAGGTAATCAGATTGTCTAATTTTCTCAAAAACGAAGAAGAACCTTGTGTTTATAAGAAGGTTAGTGGGAGTATGATATTTTTCTTGGTGCTTTACGTTGACGACATCCTGATCAATAGAAATGATCTTGGAATGATGCAGGGTGTTAAAGCATATCTCTGTAAAAACTTCTCCATGAAAGACTTGGTTGAAACTTCATATATACTTGGTATAAAACTCTATAGAGATAGAGAAATGAAGCTAATTGGGTTATCTCAATCTTCATACATAGATAAGATCCTACAAATGTACAACTTTAGTAATTGTAAAATTGCTAATATACATTTTCGACATGACATTCATCTTTCGAAGAAGATGTGTCCTCAAACAGAAGATGAAAAGGCTAGAATATCTAGTCAGCCTTATGCATCATGCTTAGAAAGCATCATGTATGTCATGTTATGTACGAGACCTGATATTAGTCATATAGTAAGTGTTACTAGCAAATATCAGTCAAATCCAGGTAACAACCATTGGATGGTCGTTAAACATTTCCTAAAGTATCTAAAATGTACTAAGGATAAGTTTCTTATCTATGGAGAAGGTGATTTACTGTTGTAGGCATTTCATTTTTGCATACTAGCCCAATGATGAGCCTCGTACGGAGGCACCACCTTTTAAGTCGCGGGAGTCGCGGGAAACGGACGACGGAAGGGAAAAGTCAAGAATTGACGTTTTGTTGGATTTTTATTTGCTCACTTAACCTCGGGTTTGCTCATGGAGCCTCTATTTCAAAATTTATTCTCGCCCCGAACCTTAAAACCTACCCCTATGTCCCTTCAACTTCCATGCACACCAACAAATTAAACAAATTCAAAGAAAATCAAATAATTAAAAAATACAAACCAATAAAATAAACCACACTAACAAACAAAATAAACATCAACAAAATCCACTCACTTTAAACAATAAAATAAACCAACACCAAACAAACAATAAACAAATAACAAATTCAACAACAATAAAACCAATTTCACGCATACAGTGCAACAGCCACGCCAAACACAGACCACTACCCATCACCCCACGGAGCAACCCATGCACCTCACATACATCTCACCCAATAATTCCATCACCAAACAAACAATAAACAAAACCCATACCCTCACTCATGCAACCACCCATACGAAGTATCTCACCAAAATACTAGAAAACAAACACACACCCACTAGCCTCACCAAAATACGAAACCCATATCATATACCAACCCCTCCCACGTGAATAACAAGGAACAAGCACAAAACTAACAAAACAAAGCCATACACCCTCCATGAAATACCCATAACTACCCATGCAAACCACCCATGCCAACCCATAACTCCCCCATACGGTCCCTGGCTTCTCTCTCTCTCACATTAAAAAACAATATAAACCCTAAGGCCTTTCACGCAGGAGGGGGGATCTGGACTCACCAAAAAGGACTTCACAAACAACCGTGACACACAGCCACTCCTCACCAACCCAAAACTGCCACGCACAAGCAGACCACTCACACCTCACTCATTCTCCACGCCATCATCTCTCTACAACAGCCCAAGCCACGTACCAAATCCCTTCACCATGCCAAATAACCCACATGAAGTAGTCCTTCACGTAGCCCTCAACCCCTTGCACTCACAAGCCACAAAACCCTTCATGCATCAGCTCACAAGCCCTTCATTCACGCGTACACACTGACCAAACCAGAGAAATAAACAAACACACGCGTGAAACAAACAACAGACCATCAACATCACCACCATCAGCACCAACTCAGCCATCATAAAAGAGCGCAAGCCTCACTCCCACATCGCCCAGAAGCCACAAATCTTACTTAGCCCTCATCAGCCCATCACGCCTCACGTACCTTCATCAACCCCTCACAGCCGCACATCACCTTCCCATGCACACCCAGTCCAGCCATATATTCTTTCACCAAACTACCGCCTAAGGCTCTCCCATCAACTGCCCCTCAGTTCACGCCATTACCTCTTCAAATACCCCCTTTGCTTCACAGCCTTCACTGTCCTTAATCCCACCTTGAAGATTAGCCACTATCCAAGCAAATATCCCTAGAGTTAGCTCTTTTGTTCACGCCAAATACCACTGAATTTAGCCACCTTCCACGCTTAGCCATCTGCCCATGCATGCATGAAACCGTGACCCTAAAACAACCCCCATGCAGAAACAATAAACTCAAGTAACTGCCCATATCATTCACGCTAATCAGCCCCCCCTAACTTCACGCACAAAGCCCTTCAAACAGAAAGCCATCCAACTGAAAACAACAGCCCCAACCGAGACAAAACAGCGGCAAAAATTGAGATTAAAACAGTCCAAAATAGCGAGAGAAAACTACGAGTGAAAACGGATAAAATAGTAGAAACATCGGACCCGTGAAAACAGCGGAAACAACGAACCAGTGAAAACAGAGAAACCAGTGAACATGTGAAAATAGTAGAAATAGCGGACCAGTGAAAACAGCAAAATGATATCCCTTCCGACACCGTGGAACGCACTCCCGGAAAGCGACTTAAAAGGTAAGACCTGAGGGCACCCTTTTATTTATTATCCTTTATTTTTAGTTATTTTATTATTTTATTTCGCATGAGTATTGTGAATTAGTGTATGATCTGATTTCGGGTGAATGAAATATGTGTTCTTTTGTGGTATATTGGATGGAAACCCGGACATAAATTCCATAGCCGAATCCGAATGGACGGTAATATGGTTTGCACTTGGGATACAATGCCCCGTACCACTTGAAAGATTCATATGTTTCATTCCACTCAAACCTTGTATTTGAGCATGATTAGGTTGCTAGTATGTTATTTATTTCTTAAGCATGAGTTAATTTAGTCTTGTTATTTAATTTTCAAAGCATGATTGTGTTATTTAGGCATGTTGTTTCTTCATTCTTTATGCATGATGTTTCGTTTAGTTTATGTTTATGTTTAATTAGTTATTTGTTTACTTTGGTTTAATGGTTCAATATGCTCATTGTGTTATATTGCGTGGAGTTATTTGGATGAAAGCATGTTAGATCTAAGTACCATTGAGCATGAATGTTGAATATATTAGGTTAGTTTATTGCACAAATCATATCATCACAAGTGGCATAAGTAAGGGACCATTCCGAACCCAACGGTTTGAGGTCTTCCCTTGCGAGGGGTGAGTGCGGCCTTAAATCATTTTCCCGATTCACACCGGGTGGCGACTCCATTTTATTTCTCCGGTTTAGTCCCCCGCGGGCTACTCCGTACTCCCAACCGGGCCGCGAGCCCGGAACAGCGTCGTCCATTTTCTGTGTCCTACAACAGTTAAGAGGATATACAAATTCTGACTTTTAGTCAGATCCTGATGATAGAAAGTCTACCTTAGGTTTTTTATTTACTCTTAATAATACTACAGTTAGTAGGAAGGGTTCCAAACAAGGATCAACATGTGATTCCACCACTGAGGCAGAATATATTGCGGCATCAAATGCTGCAAAGGAGGCTATATGGATTAGAAAATATATCACTGAATTGGGAGTTGTCCCAAGCATGGAGGATTCTATCTCGTCGTTATGTGATAATAGTGGTGTCGTTGCATAGGAAAAAGAATCGAGAGCACATCGGAAATCAAAACATGTGGAACGAAAGTACCACATTATTTGTGGGATCATCGCTCGAAGAGATGTTGCCATATACAAGATATCTGGAGAGGAAAACATAGCAGACCCGCTTACGAAGGCGTTGCGTCCGAGACTATATGATAGATATGTAGAGGCGATGGGTATTAGATACCAACAAATTTAGCACTAGAGCAAGTAGGAGAAAATATTGGAGTTGGTGCTCGGTGCGCCAAATTTTATTGCATTTATTGTAAATAAGATGTATATTTATATTTTATAATGAATAAAATTGAGTAAGTTTCATCAATATATTATATTATATGGTAAAGACATAAATGACCTTAGAATGAATAGTTGTGAAATAATTACAAAAGCACCGCAATTGTTACTGAGAAATATCACAATACAATTCATCCTTAAAATTGTTCCTAGTTAAGGTTTACATACATGGTTGGTTAGTAAACCCATGAGACCGATATGTGTCGTATATTAGAATTGTTCTATTGGTTTGTCTCAGTAAACAATGACTCTTGGGAGACTTATATAGACACGTAGGTATTTATTTGATAAATATTGAATGACTTATTCGAAGATTCCTGATAGATGATACACCAACGTCAAAAGGAATCTTTACGAGTCGAATAACATATTAGCTCATTTGACTTATGATACCACTGTGGATATATGAGATATCCTCTATACTTTGATGACAGTCACGTCAACGATCTTTTAAGATCAGACCTACGTCTGTTCGTTAGGTATGGACTGATACTCACGATATCCTGTGATGAATCCAGATAAGATCTGTGCAGGCACTGGATATTTGCATGTAAGTCCCGATGATGAGTCTCACATGGAGACACTACCTTTTTAAATTGTGGAAGTCGCGGGAAACGGATGTCGGAAGGGAAGAGTCAGGAATTGACATCTTATTGGATTTAATTCGCTTGTTTAGCTTCGGGTTTGCTTGTTGGACCTCTGTTTTAAAACACATCCCTAGCCCAAAAATAAAGCCACACACCCACCTAGCCCAAAACCAAAGCCACACGCCCTCCTAGCCCAAAACCAAAGCCACACGCCCACCTAGCCCAAGCCCATTAAATCACATCCAATAATAATTAAAACATTTAAAACACATGTCAAAAATTAAATTAAATCAAATTAAATTAAATCAAATCCAATTAAATCAAAACAAATCTCATCCCTAAATGAAATAAAAAAAAAAAAATCAAATCTCATAAATCACATTCCTAATTAAATTAAATCACATGCCTAAACTAAATGAAATCAAATCAAATCCCAATAATCATCTTCCTAACTAAAACAAATTACCTCCCTAATTAAAGATATCATTTCCTTATGATACACAAATTAAATATTCCCCCCATAATTATAATATTCTTTCCCTACCTATACAAGGATAACCCCAACCCTCTCCTATAAAAGAAAACACAAGCCAAACCCTTGGGACCCCTGGCTCATTCTCAAAAAATCACAAACAAGAAAACCTTAATCCTCACGCCACTCCATCTCTCTCCCCACTCAGCTCAAACACCAAATAAACCCTACTGACCACGCATCATCTTTCTCTCTCATTAAACCACACAAACCGACCAAAGCTAAGCTCCTCAGCCTCTCCACTAAAGCTACTGCCCCTGAACACAATGCAAAAAACCTTCACAGCAGCCCTGACTCACGCCTAGCCACACAGCCCTCGTCATCCCTCACGCTAAAGTCACCTTCACCTGCCCCCTTCATACCCAGCAGCCATACACCTCACGCATCAACACATTACCCACACACGTAAACCACCCTTTTCTTGACATCCCTCACAAATATGCCCTATTCACGCACATAGCCTTCAACACATTTCCCCTACACGCAGTAAGCCATTCACGCACATTGCCTCACAACCAAACCCTGAGACAGCCCCCGTAACCACCAAAAATACCCCTGAAACAGCCCCTAAAATAGCCCCTGAGATAGCCACTGTAACCATTGGAAATACCCCTTAAACAACCCCTAAAACAGCCCCTGAAACAGCCCCTGAGACAGCCCCTGTAACCACCAAAAATACCCCTGAAATAAAATATAGGTCCCAACGGCCAAAACAGCGACTCTCGTCCTGTTTCCGACTCGTTGGTCAACCTCCTCTGAATCCAGCCTCTTGCTAATCAGTAGATCATGAACATCAGTACATATGTGAGTACCACATCCAGAATCAAAAATCCAATTTTTTAAAACCAGTAGTGGACATATTTATAACAAACATACCTGAAGCCGAAGCCTTTCCCGTCTTCACTTCTTTTATGTATGCCTTGTACTCACGACATTCACGCTTCCAGTGACCCCATTTGCTACAGTGTAGGCAGACATCTTGGGATATGTCCTTAGTCTTCCCAGAAGACTGTGATGATTTGGCCTTACCTTTTTTCTTCTTTTTCTTCACACCTTCATAAGCCTTCGGCCAAGCCTTGGCCTTCAGAGATGTCGAAGTAAGATGCGCCTCGCGCTTCTTGCCCTTCAGAAGCTCTAGCTCTTCCTTTTTTCAGCATCGCCATTAACTCTCCAAGAGTATTTTCTTGGTTCATCATATTGTAGTTCATGATGAACCCACCCCAGCAGTCTGGCAGAGACTGTAAGATCAAATCTATAAAAGTCTCAGCCTCGAAGGTTATGCCCAGCTGACCTAGTTATTCGATGTCAGCAATCATCTACGACACATAGTGCTCGACAGATGTACCATCTGACATACGCGAGCGAAATATCCTCTTTTGCAATTCGTACTTCTGAGATCTAAGGTTAGATCTTTGAAGGTCCTTCAATTTCAACATCATGTTATAATGATCCAATCCTTTGTTCTGACGACGAAATTGAGGAGTCATTGCAGCAAGCATGACGGACTGAGCAGTAAAGTTATCATCTCGAAGAGTATTCCAAAGCTCATAATCAACTGGTCGCTCATGTCCGGGCTCAGGCCCGAGAGGTCTCTCTATAACATAGAGTAACTTCTCGGCTCCCAGGACAATCCTGAGATTCATTTCTCAGTCTGGAAAATTGGAGCCTTTAAAGACATTCTCGCCCATGATTATGTCCCTAATGCTAATCTTTCCAGCCATCTTGATTGCTATAGTCCAACTATCCAATCAACGATTTCGGGTACACTCAAAATGTTATAGTCACTATAGTCCAACTATATAACCAACTACAAGTGGAGTAGTGTCTTGTACAGTCTAACTGTTCAAAGAAAGCAATAAAAGATATTAGTCCAACTAATATATATATATATAACGTGATATAATAAAGGAGCGCGTATTAGCGAGTATTAAATGAAATTGCAAATTTAATACTGGCCTCCCATTATTTTTCGGTGAGCCTCTAACCCTCTGTTGAGTACTCGGGAAACCTAGTTTCCTAGTGGACTAGGATCCCGTAAAATAACACACAACCTTGGCTTTGGCCAACAAGCTGTATGAAACTTAACTAGGTAGATCTCTAAGATCAATTGGATCCCATCCAATTCCTAGATCCGATAGGTGGACCTCCAAGTCCAAAACATATATCCAATATATCATCCTAACCTTTTCCTCTGAATCAAGTAAGCCTTGGCTTTGGCTCAACAAGCTTAATAATTCCAGGTAAGCGTGACCCATTGACAGTGGGAAAGCTTCGTAATCCACGTCGATGTACAGAAGTGACCTTGACTTTGGCCAACAAGTCACAACTACCCAAGACATGCGATATATAACAAAGCTTTTATGGTTCAAACACATCCGCAATGGACATTGATCTTGACTTTGGCCAACAAATCAAAGTCAATCTTGGATCTTGAGAGAGAACCACTCAATGGAAGGAAAACGCTTAATATTAAAGTGAGGGTTTTTTCGCATAAATTGGCAACCAATTTATTCTATTTGAATAGGTCTCATCATACACCCTTAAACATGCATTCTAAAAGAATAATAAGGCGCGATAAATTAATAATGATGTACTGATGGATATGTAATACAATTTTTTCCTAGAACAAATCTCTCTTTTTCCTCTCTCTCGCTAGCACTTTACATTCTTCTACCAAATTACATAACACATAAAGAAACCTCATTTGCATTGAGGGGAATTGGTGAGAAGAGAAATACAAAGAGATAAGGAGGTGAAAGGCTGGACACGCAGGTCCAATTTAAATAAATTCCAAATTTACAATAATTTCGAAAATTGCCCCCACCCAACTAATATTTATATGATATACATTATTTATACAAATACATCCAAGTATTCACACAAAGCATGTTGTCAATCAATCTAATCCAATTAATTAATCTTTGATTAATGACCATCCAATGTTCATACAACTATTTGATTTGTGCGAGTCCAACTCGTTTAAGAAAAAATACTCAAAGTAACTATTCTTGAATTATATCGAACTAAAATTTTAAATCCAATTTAAATTGTATCCAATACTAATTCATGTTTAATTCCAAATTAAACAATTACACTTTTAATAGTGCCTTTTAGACTTGGATTCCAAATCCAATCTAAATGGGTCTCAAAGACCCAATTAGGATCCAATGCCAATTCAATTAAAGTCCAATGGGCTTTCAATTAATTCTTTAGGCATGGGCTTTGGCCATTATGGATCAAACCCAAGATGCCATGGCCCAAATAGGAATCACCCTATGCCAAAAATCAATTTAGGCCTATTAGGCCCAATTAAAATTTTAAAAGCCCAAAAGTCATATTTGGATTTTATGGAAATGGTTTTAGGCCCAATTGGATCCAACCTAATTGTCCAAAACTATACTTGGCCCAACCAAGCCCATTAGCCCAAAACAACAAATTGAATTAATAATTTATTCCAAATATCTTATTAATTCAATTTAAAGTGTAATGAACAAAATTAATCAATTAATCTAATGTTTCCAAAACACTAATTAATCCAATTAATCGTGCTCAATCTTCCAATTCATGTCCAACATAAATTGAAGCAAAATCAATACTACAACATGCTTCAAACTCACGGCATTAGCAAGAAATAACATCCAATTTTGATTTCAATCTAATTAAATCAACAATCAATATTCATTTCATGCATTTAACATATCCAATTGTCAAATTTCAAAAAATCACCATGAGTTCTTCCTATGGTTATGTTCGGCCAAGATTAGGATTTTAGGGAAATTTTTGATCCAATCAATTTCACAAATCCAATGATGCACAAATCCAATTTATTATCATCTAAACACAACCAAACAATCAATTTGGAAAAATACATGCTCCAAGCAAAATCCCCAAATTAAAGTTAAGAACCCTAAAAGTTAAATCAAGTTTAGATTGGCTCTGATACCATTTATAGTGTCCTACATATGCCCAAGGTCTATAAACAAGATTTGTGTGTGAATTATCAAGTGGAGTTTGCGGAATAACTTACATTGATTCGGTAGAGAAGTTCAAAACTTTCATTGGATGATTGAAGCTCCAAGCATTGTATTGAATTCCAAACTCAAGGGTGAAGAAATTCGGCAATGGGAGAGCAAAAGAGAGAATGAAAAGTAATTTTATGTTTTCCAAAAACTAATACCAAAGTTGGTGTGTGTTGACTTTCAAAAAGTGGTAGATGTGTGAAGTAAATGCCACATTTACTATTCCAACTACTTACATCATAAATAGTGACAAGTTGATGTAAGTCATGGGTCCCACCCATTTAAATTCCAAATTTAGTTGGCTCACACAACACGACTTTGGGCCCGAGTTCGTTTAATACGATTAAACGAATTTTCCGTCGTTAAATAATTAAATCCAATTTAATTAAATAATTATGCCTAGCAAAATTATTGCGAAAGTCACTTACGAATTAATTCCAAATTAATTCGTTCGCTTGAATTAAAATCCAATTTTAATTCCGTATTGAAATCCAATTTCAATTAATATATCCGATATATTATTTTAGCCCAAATAAATAATTTAAATAGAAAAATCCAATTTAACTATTAAATTTATTTTACAGATTAATTCCAAATTAATTGCGTTCTCTCTTCTAGACGAATTAATCCCAGATTCATTATTACCGCAATTAATCCAAGATTAATTTTCTCTCTCATAATTAATCCCAGATTAATTATGTTCAAGTCAAATGTCATTGGTGAATCTTTGGAAAGCGACCCAAGAGATCCCTGGATATGTTGGCAGTAAATACGGTTATCGGACTATCCGAACACTGCATACCCCATACCACGTTCTCACCGATTTACAAGACATGGTTGGCTTCTAGCAAATCACTGTGCCTACCCAATTCTCCAGAAATATTCAATGAAGAATATATAATCTATATCAGGTATAGTATACAAACGTAATGCGTAATATGATCCAGTATCGGATGTCGAATGCTAGGCCTAGGGTGTCTGCCCTGTACGAAGCATATATCGGATCTCGTGTAACTAGTCTCTCAAATCGGATAATCATGACCTATCATATTATCCCAATAGCTGCAGCATTTAAGAGTACCAGTACCGTATCATGCGTGATCATCATCTTCATATGACTGAAGTGATACTCTCATCTTGACATCACACCCAATACACTACGATTCTCAATAAACCCAGTAGAGGCGTACACATAACCTGTTAAAGCTCCGGATGACCAAAACCAAAGCAAATTGATTGTCGCACGTAATAGCGATGCAAGTCTCAGGTTAAAGATCACATACACCTACCCTGATTCGGATTCCCATAGACACATAGTCATAATACCAATGGGATTCCTGAGGGTCTATCCAGAGCAAAGATGTTCCCGGTCCAATGGCTAACAGAACCTCTTATCACACTTGCATAAGTATCCAATACTTAAATATATGAGAACTATGTCGTTAAGCTTCCATAATGCACACAAGTGTAATACTAGTCTATTCCGCATTATCGATGTCCAATCTCGATAATACTACGTCTAGGGATATTTAATGATTAAATCGTTCGTGGATTAATATTGTCTCATATCTTATTAATTCGTTTTAACCATATGGACTTTTATCATCTATATATCCAAGTAATCCAATTACAAAATGATAAAATAGCAGTTTTCTTTGTCACATGGTTAATTTGTACAAAACACCATGTTTTTTACAAATAGTGATGCTATGAGTCATAATTGTCCAACAATTACATCATGACAAGAATAAGACACCTTCAGAATGATAATCCTTACTTGAAAAAGAAAACCTAACTTGTTTCGATCTATATATTTTTCGTCCCGTTTCTAATCAAAATTATCAACGATAGATCATCGCATGAACCACAAGCCCTTTAGCGAAGCAAATGAAGGCCAATGGAACTCTAAAATAGTGAGTGGACACTCTCTTCTTTTAAATTGGTTTTTATTTTGTTATTTTGTTTCAGACTTATATTTTTACGCTATAGAGCGTTAGATGATTTGCAGTACAGTTATTTGATGCAAGTTACGTTTGAGAAGAGAAATACTTTTCAGAAAATATTTTATACAGTTTTAAGATTCAAAACATGAGTTTTATATTTTTTGGGCCATGGGGCAAAAACTCACCTCAGTATGCAACTTGTACATATATGAAATTGACGGACAAAGAACATGTACACATGTAGCAGACTGAGGGGACGGCGATACGTAACGCCCTCAATTCCTGGTTCAGCGCTAGGAGATGGCGATAGGTAACACCCATAGACTCTAGTTTCAGAGCTTGGAGGGTAGCATAGATCCGCACCCCCAGTTCTAGTTTGTGGCTTGGGGGACGGCGATATGTAACGCCCCAAGACCACCAGATTCAGGGACAATAGTGGCATGTTTTGGGAGACGGCGATACGTAACGCCCCGATGTCATGGATTTGCACTGCTGGCTCCAGTTAGGCGTTTGGGGGGACGGCAATACGTAACCCCCTCATACGTCAAGGTTTTCAGACACATAGTAGTTTACAGTAATCAGGTTTTCAGTAAATAGTTTTCAGCAAATCATAGATTAGAAAAAGTTTTCAAAGATCAGGATTTCAAAGATAGTTTTCAGAAAGATGAGTTTTATAAAGAGATTTTAGACGTAGCTTTCAGAAAAGAATTTTCAAATAAAGTTATTTCCAAATTTTGGTTTTAGAATCATTTTTAAAAAAAAAAAAAAATTTTGTCCACTCACTTAGATCGTTTAACGGTCTAACCCCCTATCAGTTTCCTTATTTTATAGGTACTCTCGGAGGATGAGCTTGGGAGGACGGATACTGATGCAGTCACTAGGGATGGAGTCCACCAATATGAGTCAGAGTTATAGCGAGAGTCCAGTCATAGTCAAGGATGACTTTTGTATTAGTTATTGTTTGTGTGTAATCATTGTAAAAACAATTGTTACTAAGTACATTAATTTAATATTGAGTTTGATTCTGTGTTTTTGAGTTGGGCTATTGTCCCATGCGAAATAGAGTCAAATAAAGAAAAGTTTATTAGTATATATTATGATCAGATTGTTTGAGGCTTATGGGGTTATTACGGCTATCCTCTACCGATAGCATCTCTCGAATCGGGGATGTTACAAAGATGGTATCAGAGCATGGTCTAGGGATTCAGTGACTGCAGTGGGTAGAGTGATGGGGTCTGGTATACGCAGTATGTCCGAGATACTCGTATACGAGGCACTACCTCCCCAATATCTGATCCTCGAGTACGTCCTCAAAGTTCCATAGACAGGTTAGTAAGTCTTCCTTGATCATTCGAATAACATTCCTTATGAGAATAATCATACTCTAGATCAAGTTAAGAAATCTTCTTGAAGTTATACCGATCTAATACCAGAAAAAATAAACGAGCTATGAAACCAGACAGTAGGATTTTAAGAAAGTTATCAAGGGAGTGAGGAAGGAAAGCTATAAAAAGGTAAAGAATGATGCATAAGAGTATAGGTAGCCAGAGATAAAGAATAGTATAGAGATGGAATAAGGCAATGAAATTTTGAGGATATCTACCCTGGACAATAGGAAGAGAATAGAAAAGCCCGAACAAGTAATAGAGTGCCTAGAAGATGTAAGATCACTTCCCTCCTCAGAACATTCCTTCAAGCCGAACTAATAGTCTTCAAGTACTTCCTATATATAGTAAAGTCCCATGAGTACCGACCCAGAAAAATAGGAAGAGAAAGGAAAAGTTAGAAAGAGAAGTAAAAGATGGAATGTGGATATCTAAGCAATCAGAAGAAAATAAGAGATAAAGAAGCAGAAAACAGATAAATAAGAAAATTCCTAAATTGATAGTAGTAAGGATCAGAGACACGGAGTTAGAAAATAAAGGATAATACCAGACCTTGCAGTAAAGAAGAATGTAGCAAGACTAAACCAGAATAAAATGCCGAATAGATCTAAGCAAAGTTTCTTTCCCTCAAGTGAGATTCATTTCCTCCTCAGAAATCCTTCCAAGATGATTCAATAGCTCTCAAGCACCCCGTATAGATAGCAAGTTCCCCGAATAACCAAGAACAGTTATAAGGTAGAAAAAGTAAGAAATCATGATTATCAGTAAGGGCTTTTGATCGATGTGAGATGCCATAAGGATGACGAGATTTTAGATTTCCCAAACTCAGGCCCGTAGATAAATAAGATGGAGGACGATAAAAACAACGATTAGTTGCCCTAATCAAGGAATCCGATAGATAAAGCCCCAACCTACCTAGACCCTTACACCTCCGTGATGCCAAACAAGGAAGTTGTCCTGATAGAATCTAGCTCATACCTACTTTACATGAGAAACAGACTCTACTAGGACACAGAGTACCATAACAAGGATACCGAAACTCCTTAAGGCTTATGGCGTTTGCCCTAATCCATACCAGCAATGGGTGTAGACAGCAAAAAGAAGCCCGGTGAGAGTTCAGAAATGGAAGGACCTTGGAAGATAGATCAGCAGAAAGAGAATTAAGGAAGTTTCGAGGATATAAAGAAGAGAACCCAAGGCAGTCCAAAGATTAAGGTAAGTCTGCGCGAGGCCTACAAGGATAGTAGGAGTCCACAAGATAGACTAAATACCGTAAAACCCACAGATAAGCCCAAGTTAGTAGAAACCCGTAGAAGTATACAAGAATGGACTTGAGAGGTTGGAGATATTAAGGAACTGGTAAAATTATCGGTATGGATAGCCGAAATGAGTGCCCAAGTCGAGATTATAGCTAGGACAAAAGTGGAGATCTAAGAAGTAGTTAAGAGGACGTACCACCATAAGCCTCAGTAGCAATATGTAAGCAAAGAAATAGGAGATGCAAATTGTAATGGGAACGCGAGGAAGCAATAAGGCAATTTAGGGCATTCGGGCACGAAGACAACATAATGAGAAGATAGTGGTGTAAGAGAATTGATGATGGAGTAGCTAACTAAGTTTCTGCAGAACGTATTACGACCCTTTCTCCTAGAAATTACGATTCCAATAACCATATAGATATTTGAGCAGACCATCACCGAGCTTGAGTGTTAAACAGAACGGGTGTCCACAGATTCCTATAGGATGTATATGCTCACTCCTTAATTTAAAGTTTAGTAAGAAGAATGATCAATAAAAAAGAGCAATTGACAGGTTAGATGAGTTGCAAGATGGGTAGGTAGCCATAGTAAGATAAACTAAGTCTAATAGCCACCGATAAATTAAGAAACCCTAAAAGAAGTAAAGACTTAGAAGTAGAAAGAGATCAGGGAGAACAATTCTGAAGAACATAGCAAGCAACTCATGGTTGAGTCTCATGGTTTTGACAAGGAAATATTAGGGTAAAGAGTAACTCCTGAACTAAAGATTTAGTAAGAGTTATTCTAAGTAGTCGATGTAGATAGAATTTTTAAGAGAGTAAAGGAGTTTAAGGAACTGGGACAAGAAAAGAACCTTTGTAGCAGAACAAGTCTAAGAATATAGCGACCACATAGAATTAAGCAACAAAAATTAACAGGGAGGGATAAAGAGACAATACAAGAAAGTTGTTAGGGAGCATGGCTCTAGAAGGATTTTGTAGTAGATGTGGAATAATTGATTTTTGAAAATGATCAAGGGCGAGGTTGGAGAAGGGAAGCCAGACAAGTTTTAGTAGTAGTACCCTTGTGAAGGAAGTGACACTAGACAGTATACATGAGAGTTCTAGGCGAAGAGTATATGTCACCAAATTATCGTAACACAATAGCCTTAAGATAAGTTCCCACCCTCCCAACCCTCGATAATTACGACAGCAATGAGAAACTTCGATGTTGTCTCAGAATATTCCCAGAAACTACAGAATATGTGGTGGAAAGAACGAAATAGAGAACCTTTAGATATAGTACAAGAATAAAATAGAAAAGGGAATAATTCCAAGTGAGAGATTTAGAGAAGTTATATAGATGAAAGAATAAAGAAAGAACAGTGTTACAAATGAATAAAGATTTGTAAGAAATGACTAGAGATTTGTAAGAAATGACATCTTTCGGATAAGGAGTCATGGATATAAATGGTAGAAGTATTAGTTACTGAACAAAGCAAGGTATTAAATAAAAAACGTTAGCAGACACAAGGTTTGAAAGAAAAAATAGAAGAATGAAACAATAAGATTTCTTAGTATCAGTTTAGATCACAGATAAATGGGTGTTTTAGTAGATTTGTGGCGCAGTACGTAATTGAGAAGGTAAATTACTGCAATGTTTTAATTAGTATAGTAGTTGAATTTTCACAGTTCAGTAAAATGGCATGTGTTTGAGTAACGATCGTTGGAGGCACTAGGATATGGAAAATAAGTAAGGGTGAAACACTGTAAATAGATCTTTAGTAATAATAGAAACAAAGTATAGAAGAATATGAGCTTTAATCAGGATCAGGTTATCAGCATCGATGTTAGTATCAGGGAATACAGTTTAAATATCAAGATGCACGACCTTAAGTTTGAAGCTTTAGCCAGAGACAACGATTTTAGTACATGCATCATTGGTATACAATAATACCAAACTAAGAAACCCTAGACAATATTATAAGCAGATGAAGCTTGATAAGGAGCATATAGAGAATTAAGAACTCAGGAAGAATATTAAGGTCAAGCTGGACAAGTAAAGCAAAAGGAGTACTGAGTACAATATGACGACATCGATATTTAGTACGAGTTAAAGGTACCAGCTATTAAGAACCTGATCAAGTTAAGTGATTAATGGGCATAAGTAAAGATCTAGACGAAGAGATTTCTTGGGAACAAGGAAAGTTGAGCACAGTTAGAGGGTCAGTATTGAAGCACTTAAGAATACTCAGTAATAATCTTATGAGACTAGAATGAGGTAATACTTTTCAGTAAAGACCCTAAGGAATATTCGTTGAAGCTACGAACTCTGGAGCAGCTTATCAAGTATGACCAAGAAGGTATAACGCATATATTAGATATTAAAACGATGGAGACTAGCAAAAACCTACCAGTCAAGTAATGAATGATCAATCGAGTGGAGGCCTTCGCTGTTAAGTCAAATAGAATCCTCATTGACACAGTGTAGTTTGGTGGAATAAGCGATCCCGAGGACAATAAGAGTACAGCTCCAGTTACGACTACCAAGACATGATATTCTAGATTTAGCATGATCTTCTCATGGTTCGGTAGTGTAATGATAACATATGGAAAGTCGACGGGAGGTAGTAGTATACCATGGATAAGACAAAGAGTTGGAAATATCATCAGCTAGAGCTGGCGGTTTATTAGGAACACATGAATTATGTGATCTATGATAAGATCCCAAGTTTAATGAGGATTCGAGGACGAATCCTATTTAAGGGGTGAGAATTTGTAACGACCGGAGGTCTCTACTACTGTTGACTCCTTGAATGTGGTACTGTTTCACCGCGGGATGAATGTTACGTAATATAATTTATGTCCGAGTCTATATACATTTGCAGAATGACTTTATGGATGAACAGTAAATTCTTTGAGACTGTGATACGGGATTCTACGATATTCCACTATGAGCAGCCCATAGTATTTAGACCGTAACTTTCTCATATGAACTCCATTTTTTATGAATTTTATATCTTCGGAAAGCTAAGATCGAGATATACAACTTTCGCGTTGAAGATTTTTCCAAATTCGAAATAGAAGCAAGTAAAAAATGCGGATTAAAAATTCGGATGAATAATGTATGGGGGTCATTCTAGAGAAATCTCAAAACTTCTACAAAACTCCACATTTTTCTCTACTTTTGACAATTTCAAAGAAACCCTAGTGTAAAAAGGAGTTACTATTGACATTTCACAAAATTAGGAAACATGTTGAAGAAGAAAAAAACGTAGAAGGAAAAAATGAGGGAAAATAAGAAGAAGAAGAAGAAGAAGAAGAGAAAGAAGAAAAGGAAGAAATGAAGAAGAAAGGTAGAAGAAGGAAAAGAAAGAAGATAAGGCAAAATAGAGCATGGCACCCTTGAAGAGATGGGGTTATTCACAAGAGTAGAGGTAAGGAATCTTGACCCAAATTGGAAATTGTAAATATTAATTTAATGACCAATTGATGATGATAGTGGGATGTTAGGGTTTGTAAAGTAGTGATTGATATGAGAAAATTAGTTATAGAATGAGTGTTAAATGATTTTTGATTGTCTAAAAGGTTTAGTGAAATAATAAAAGCAATGAGATTAGGAAGTATTTGAAAAATGAGAATTGATGATGTTTATAGGTTGAGTATTAAGGATTTTTTATTGTGTAATTGTTTGGGAAATGAATTGGAACAAATTGTGTATGATTGATTGCAGTTTAGACCAATTTTTGGCCTTGCGTCGCGACGCGATCTGGAACAATTACCTAGGAATGCCTCAATTGCAGGTCGCATCGCGATGTGAAGGGTTCGTGTATTGCGACGCACTCGGTGAAAATAAAGGCATATCTCTGGATAATCCGCGTCGCGACGTACACTGCCATGCGTCGGGACGCGCGACCAAATAAAGGCCTAAAGTAGTTCAAATCATCTCAGTATTACCTAAACATATTAGAGGCTACCTTATGAGTCTCGAATCGACTCGTATATGCATATTACATCATGACAAGAATAAGACACCTTCAGAATGATAATCCTTACTTGAATAAGAAAATCTAACTCGTTTCGATCTATATATTTTTAGTCCCGTTTCCAATCAAAATTATCAACGATAAATCATCGCATGAACCACAAGCCCTTCAGCGAAGCAAAGGAAGGCCAGCGGAACTCCAAAATAGTGAGTGGACACTCTCTTATTTTAAATTGGTTTTTATTATGTTATCTTGTTTCAGACTTATATTCTTACGCTATAGAGCGTTAGATGATTTCCAGTACAATTATTTGATGCAAGTTATGTTTGAGAAGAGAAATGCTTTTCAGAAAATGTTTTATACAGTTTTAAGATTCAAAACATTAGTTTTATGTTTTTCGGGGCGTGTGGCAAAAACCCACCTCATATGCAACTTGTATAGATATGGAATTTACGGACAGAGAACATGTGCACATGTAGAGGACTGAGGGGACGGTGATACGTAAAGCCCTCATATCCTAGTCAGGGCTAGGGGGACGGCAATACGTAAAGCCCATAGACCCTAGTTTCAAAGCTTGGAGGGTAGCATAGATCCGCACCCCCAGTTCTAGTTTGTGGCTTTGGGGATGACGATACGTAACGCCCCAAGACCACCATATTCAGGGACAATAGTGGCATACTTTGGGGGACGGCGATACGTAACGCCCGAATGTCATTGATTTGCATTGCTGGCTTCAGTTAGGCGTATGGAGGGATGACGATACGTAACGCCCTCATACGTCAAGGTTTTCAGACACAGAGCAGTTTACAGTAATCAAGTTTTCAGTATACAGTTTTAATCAAATCAGAGATTAGAAAGAGTTTTCAAAGATCAGGATTTCAAAGATAGTTTTCAGAAAGATGAGTTTTATAAAGAGATATCAGACGGAGCTTTCAGAAAAGAATTTTCAAATAAAGTTATTTCCAAATTTTGGTTTTAGAATCAAATTTTTTTTAAAAAAAAAAATTTCCACTCACTTAGATCGTTTAACGGTCTAACCCCCATCCTAGTTTCCTTGTTTTATAGGTACTCTCGGAGGAAGAGCTCGGGAGGACGGATACTGCTGTAGTCACTAGGGATTAAGTCCACCAGTACGAGTTAGAGTTAGAGCGAGAGTCCAGTCAGAGTCAAGTATGAGTCTTGTATTAGTTATTGTTTGTATGTAATCATTGTTAAAATAATTGTAACTAAGTATAGTAATTTAATATTGAGTTTGTTTCTTTGTTTTTGAGTTGGGCTACGGTCACATATGAAATTTAGTCAAATAAAGAAAAATATATTAGTATCTGTTATGGTCAGATTGTTAGAGGCTTATGGGGTTAGTACAGCTATCCCATGCCGGTAGCATCTCCCGAATTGGGGATGTTACATAGGGTATCCGAATTATTCCAGAGATATAGAAAAAATTATATCAATGAACAATTCTAGTATGTTACGACATAATCATGATTCCCTAAATAAAAACTCGAAACTCATTTCTGCAATATACCTCATCCAATGATTTTAAAGAGTCACTGATTTGATAGTTAAATCTCATACACGAGACTGACATATCCTTTCTGGATACATCACAGGATATTATAAATATCTATCCATACCCAACGAACAAGTGGATGTCTAATCTTAAAAATATTATTAACGTGGCTGCCATCAATGTGTGGAGGATATCTTATAAATCCACAATGGTATCTCAAGTCAAATGAGCTAACATGCTATTCGACTCGAGAAGATTTCTTTTGACATTGGTGTACCATCTATTAGGAATCTTTAAGTGAGTCATTTAATAGTTATCTAATAAATACCTACATGTCTATATGAGTCTTCCTAAGACTCATGGTTAACTGAGATAAACCATTGGAACTATTTTCAATATACGACATGTATCAATCTCACGGGTTTACTAACTGATCAGGTATGTAAACCTTGACTAGGAACAATTTTAAGAATGAATCATGTCGTGATGTTTCTCAGTGTCCGTTGTGACTCTTTTGCAACTAAATTACAACAACTCATTCAATGGACAATTTACTCATTTACCATTATACTAAAGATTATATTGATGAAACAACTAAATTCTATTCATAATAAAATATAAATGTACAACGTATTTACAATAAATACATCAAAAATTAGTGCACTGAGCATCAATTCTAACACTTCATATATTTCTTTAATAGTTGAATATAAGTAATATATACTTCATTATTTCTAGTGCCCTCTAATTCTTTTATTAGTATTATATTGTATTTTTTTTCTAAATTTATAAATATTATATAAAGGTATTTGTTAACAGTTGATTTTCATTTGGAAAGATAATAGAGCCTTTCTCCAAATAATTCGCTGTCGAAAATGTAAATTTATTTTTGACGGGAAAACTGTACGAAAATAAACAAAAAAATATATGATGTGATCCACAGTACAAGATTTAGGCTTTATTCAAGATTCAAAATTTCAATGTTCAAGAAAGTACAAAATCCACAAAATAAATCAAGATTGAAGGCCAAGCCCACCAAGACAACACCAAGATCCAATCCTATAAAATTCAGGCTTTTCAAGAAGAGGCCTCCAACAGTTGGGCTAAGGAAGTCCGAGATTTTCAAGAGAATACTATATAGGTAATTACATTGGGATTTGTGTAGTCTTCGTATTTGGGCTGTAAATTTCTCATTCGATATCCAATTTTAATGATTCAAGTTTTTTGGAAAGATGACGCAGAGATATTATAACATTCTAGTTTATAGAGAATATAAATTCAGACTCTTTCCTGACCAAAAAACGATCATAAATTATACTTATAATTTTCATGTTTTATATTTTAAGTTTATGTTATGTTTAAGTGTTAGGCTGAACTCTAATGTTATTTTAAAGCACATGCATAAAAATATAAGTATTATTTTGTTATTGGGTTTAGTTAATTATGGTTATCATATTAAGGATAGAATTAGGATTTGCCACTATATATAATGTAGAAAACCAAGCTATGGACTCAAGTATAGATCAAGTTATTAGACCACGGGTTGCTAACCAATGAGCTCAATATCCTTTGTATATTCTAAATGGGCCAATCACTCGGTCAATAGTTAAAAAGATTTAGAAGGCTATGCTTGAGCTTGTACATACTACTTGATCTAAAACTACACATTCACTAGATCAATCACCTGCTTATGCTTTCAAATTGGGTTTGCAAGGGGCAGGATCTATCTTAGTCAATGATATTCAAGTTACTATAACACCCTGGTAATTCTGACGACCACTATTATTTAGATGGCATAATCCATGATATAAATCATGTATAAATGTGTATGTGCTCGTGGATTACCTTTCGAACATTTGATAAATCAATTGCAGTTCCGATACGAAATTTATTTTATGTTCTACTCTGTATAGCCCTTAGTATTTTGGGCCATAACTTTCTCATATGACTTCCGATTTTTATGAATTTTATATCATCGGAAAGCTAATACCGAGACCTACAACTTCTATGTTGAACGATTTTCTAAATTCAGAATCAAATAAGCTTAAAAATATAGCTCAAAAATTCAGATGAACAGTACCCGAGGACTGATCTAGATAATTCTCAAAGTTTCTGATTTTTTTTTACCATTAAATCATTACACAAATTAGTCCTAGTATAAATATGAGGCTTTATTCATTCATCCCTAAAAGTGGAAGAGAAGAAGAAAACGTGAGGGGGGAAAGGAAGAACGAAATAAGGGAACCATTTTCTTACCAAATTTAAAGAGGAATCAAATGGAAATCAACTCACAACAAGCTAAGAATACTTGAATGGTGAAGGAAATCAAGTGAGTTGAGGTAAAGAAATCTTGACCCAAAACTTGGATTATTGTGGAGTTTTGATGAAATGATGATATGTTAGTGTTGTTGGCATCAATGTGGATAATGAACTAGGAAATTGATTTTATTAAGAAATGCCCAAATTTATGAAATCCTAGATATTGAGCTAAATTAAGATTTATAAGATTAGAAGGTTGCCTTGATGATGGAATGTTGGTATGACATGTATGAATGTTGAAGTTTAAAGAAGAGCTTGTATGAAGGTTATAGTGAGGGGGTGTTGGAATTGCATTTGGGAATTGACAGTGGAGAGTCGAATGTTCGCCTGTAATCAAGCGAGTGTCGCGACGCGTATGGGCTAGCGTCGCGATGTCGAATTTGGAGATGCCCTCTATTTAAGATCTGGTCATGAGGGTGTCATGACGTTATAGTAGCAAATCACGATGCAAATGGAACGTCGCGACGCTTAACCTCTGGCATCACGATGCGAATCATGAAATACTCAATGTTTTAGTATGTTCGTATGAGCATCGCGACGTGCAAGACTTGGAGTTATGATGCGCAACAAGATCAATTTCATCCCACTTCAATTTCATCATAGGATGTTAGAGGGCACCCTAAGGGTTTCATATCAGCATACGTCTATGCACTACATCATGTCATAAGCATAATATGTCATGCGGTGATAATAGTTTAGTTAAATCAAGAAGCTTAGATGAGTTCCTATGCATGTCAGCATAGTTGTGGATATTAAATAAACATCCTTACTTAACACATTAGCTATCCCGACACATATACAATATGCATTAGCATTTGCTACATCCATGACCGTGATTAACTTCTTAGTTTAAATGTGGTAACCATACTTGATTACAGGATGGATAAGCTTTTCCGCAGGAGTCTCCCCAGTCGCTCTAGGATCAAGGGCAATAGAGGTTAATCTGTGAGTGGATATTTTCTTTTCAAGTTGATAGTTATTATTTGTTTTCGAATTGAGACTTTCTTTTAAGCGCATTAGAGCATTAGCCAAGTTCATTTCCAGTTATATTATGAATGAGATGTTTTCAAAAGTATTTTGAAGAACTGCTATTGATTTCAACATAGATGATTTTTATTTTGATCTTGGAATTGACAGATATTAGAAGTATGATTTTTATGATTTTTGGAGGCATGAGAGAAAAACCCACCTCAGATGTAACTTGGAATTGACGGATCCAGTAACATGTGCACACGTAGTTCAGGGCTAGGGATGACAGTTGCCCCTAGATCCTAGTTTCAGGGCCAGGATGCAGCATTGATTAGCGCATTTGTCTCTAGTTCAGTGACTTGGGGGATGATGATACGTAACACCCTAAGGTACTAGTTAGGCGTGGGGGGATGATGATACGTAACGCTCCAATACATCAGTGGTTTTCAGATGAGATTTTCAGAAATGATAGTTTTATGAAAGAATTTCAAAAGAAATAGTTTTATCAGAAATCTCAAAGCATTACAGAAAGAAAGAAGTTTTCATAAAAGTTTTACAGAAAGAGAATTGTTCTCAGATAAAGAGCTTTCAGAAAAGTTTAGCCTTCTTGAGATGATTTCGGTTTCAGAAAATAAATATTTCATAAAGCATTTTAGTTCCCGTTTTAAATTGTCCACTCACTAGGTCGTTCAAACGATCTAACCCCCCCAATTTTCCAGTGTTTTCCATTTTGCAAGTCTACTATGAGGACGGGCTCGGGAGGATGGATACTGATTGCAGGCACTAGAGTGTTTGGGTCCACCAGGTCGAGTACAGAGGTCCAGTACTGTCAATGTTAAGTAAAGTTGGATGTCAAATATTAGTATTGTATAAGTCATTATGATATGCTAAAAGTGTCCACTAACAGAGTTGTAAGGTGAAATATTAATGAGTACACAGTTATGAATATTAAAATACACTTTACGTTGTTGAGTTGGGTAATGGCCCCTATGCATAAGTTTGTATTTGAGATGGGATTAGTAGTGATGTTCATAGTCAGAAAGTCAGAGGCTTAGGGGGATAGGTCAGCCTATCGGCTACCGGTAATATCTCTGGGAAGGGGATGTTACAGTTACAGAAGAATCATACCAATCTAATTGACTTGACCAATCCTAGTTATTTTACTTAGGATTTGTGATCTTCAGGCTTTTATTGGGCCTTTGCGTGAACCTTTTCATTTATCTAGCATAGTAGGTCCTACAGATCAGCCTAAAGCCAGTAGAAATCGGTGGAAGTATAACGAAATAGACCCGAGAGATTAGAGCCATTTAGGAGCGACAAGAGTATCAGTATGGACAGTAGAATAATAGAGTGCCAAAGTTGAAGCTTATAGCAAGAGCAGAGAGCAGAAATCTAAGTAATTGACAGAAGAACCACCACTAGCCCCTGTAGCTCGGCGTAGACCCAAAAGATAAAATCTGAAAATAGTAAGAAGTAAAACGGAAGTGGTAAGAAAATTCAGCATGTATAGTAGCATAGGTAATGTAGCTTTGAGGCAGCAATGAAAGTAAGACCTTGGAGTGAGTAATAAAAGAAAGAAATACCAAGGCAAGAATTAGACACTTAACTAGATATGTGAGCGTGTAGCTATTCTCAACTTAGAACCAAGAGTTAGGATACAAAAGTAATTAAGAGGAATGCGAAAAGTAACAAAGAAATTCAGAACATTTAGTCATAAAGTTAACATAACGAGAAGATAGTAGTGTAGAGAATTGATGATAGTTGTGTGGCCCCAAGACATGGAGTAGTTGATCAGATCATCACCAAGCTTAAGTGTAAAAAAAAATGTGTATCCACGGATTACTATGGAATGTATATGCTCACTCCTCAACCTAGGACCTAGTTAAGAGAAAGGATCAGTAAAGAAATACAATTGACGGGTTAGACAAATCGCGAAATGGCTAGACATCCAAATCGATAAGTTCAATGAAACATTGATAAGAAGCATAAGATAGAATAGAACGATGCCTCAGTAAGATGAGCTAAATCTGAAAGCCGTCGTTGAAATAAGGAACCCTTAAGGAAATAAAGACTTAGAAATACGGAGGCACTAGGGAGAACCACTCTCAGGAATATGGTGAACAACTTATAAAGAATCTCATGATATTGAGAAGGAAAGACTAGGTAAAGAGTAGCACCCGAACCAAGAAACTTAGTAGAGATGTCTTAAGTAATCAAAAATGATGAAGTTTCCAGGGAAATAAAGATATAAGGAGTTTAATGAACTAATATAAGTAGGAAATTCAAGTAATAGAGAAAAGTTTAGCAAGAAAGAATAATAGAAGGAGAATAATAGAATTTTGACAGAGTATAAACCTTATGGAAGTTCACAATAAAGGGTGATATCATCAGTAATTAGAAAATGAATTAGTAGTATAGTTGAAACATGAGATTCATATAATTCCTAGTTGTAATACCCTAGTGGGGAAGCCAACACCAGATATGTGAACAACAGAGCCATAAGTTCATAAGATGAGCAACATAAGAAACCGCAACATGTATAGCTAGTGAGGACACACCACCAGAAGACTCCAGGACAATCCCCACCCTCCCAACCAATGTTAGACAATACTAGTAGAGATGGACCTTGAGGGCTACCTTAAGATATTCTCAGGAAGAAGTGGAAATATAGTGATAAAAGACCAAAACATAAAACCTTTAGAAACCGTACCAGAACAGAATAGGGAAAAGAAATAGCTCTAAGTGAGAGGTTTAGAATAGAAGTTATTATATAAGACAATTGTAACGACCGGTAGTTTTACTACTGCATATAGTGGTACTGTTACGTACGGGATGAAGGCACATAAAATAAATCTTGTTGAGACTCAAATATACGTATGGTATGACTTTGGGGACAATTGGTAAATTCATCGAAGTCCCGGGATGAGCTGTATAGAGTTCTCTTTGGACAGCCCATGGTATTCGGTGCATAACCTTTTCGTATAAACTCCGATTTTTATTAATTTTATATCGTTGAAAAGCTGAGATCGAGACCTACAACTTTCGCGTTGAACATTTTCCCAAATTTGGACCAGAAGCTGGTCAAAAATACAAGTAAAAGTTCTGATGAATAGTGATTTCGGGGTCAAAATGGAAGAATCTCAAATCTTCTACATCTTTCCACATTTTTCTCCATATTACCAAATATCATATAAGCCCTAATATATAAAGAGCCTACTATTCACTAATACCTAAAAAATTGGAGGCAAAAATAGAAAGAAAGGGACGCACTGCCGAGAAGAAGAAGAAGAAAAAGAAGAAAAAGAAAATGGAAGCATGCTAGTAAGCTTAGCAACAATGGAGGACTTAGAGAATGAAGAAATCCAAGAAAAATAGGTAAAACTCATTTGACCCAAATCTTGACTTGTTTAATTATGGAGGTATAAAGGTAGATTAGGGTTGATGAAATCTTAGGGGTTACATATGGATGGTCTATAAGTAAAGAAATGGATTATGGAGTTAAATGATTGAGTTTGAAAAGTTTAAAGATTGATTTAAGAATCCTTAATTTGTGATTAAGTAAGTTTTTAATGATGATAATATGATAGTTTAGGATGTGTGGAGTTTATGTAAATTGATGAATTATGTGTTGGAAGAGTTATGGAAGCATTGAGGATGCATTTGGGTGAGTGGGATAGACTTTAGGAAGAAAAGCAGAATCCTGGGAATCAGGTTCGCGTCACGACGCCAAGACGGTTTCGCCTAACGACGCGTAGAAGAAAAATTAAGGCCGATTCTGGAAGGGTTACGTCACGACGTGCAATACATCTTGCGTCACGACGTGAGACGAAAATGACACCAAGACAGTTTCTACATCAGTTCAGTTCCATCCCAGCATGTTAGAGACCACTTTTAGGTTCTCGTATCTGTTCAAATCCATATATCTCGTCATCTTCCAATGTGATGTATTAAGTAATAATAGTACGGATCTGAATTGAGAAAGTTTAACCTAGTTCTGAAACCCCCATTGTGATTTGTAATCTAACCAATTACCATTTATAGACCATTGCAGGAGTTGCAATCCCCTTCAACGAAGCGGAATAGCTCTAGTCAGATTCCTAACAGTGAGTGGACACCTCTTTATTCAAGTTGATTTTATTTATTGATTTATTTTATTCTTTATAAATTGAGACTTACTTTTTTAGCACATAGGGCGTTAGCCATCATTTATTTACAGTTGATTTTCAGATAATAGTGATTTAGAAAGGAAATGTTTTTCAAACCTGAGTTTTATGTTTTCCGGGGCATAAGGGAAAAACTCACCCCAGCTTGAGACAGTATGGAATTGACGGACAGAGGACATGTGCACATGTAGAGGACTGAGGGGACATCGATACGTAGCGCCCTCAGACCCTAGAGCATGGCTAGGGGGACAGCGATACGTAACGCCTCTAGACCCTAGTTTCAGAGCTTGGGTGGTAGCATAGATCCGCACCCCCAGTTCTTGTTTGTGGCTTGGGGGACGGCGATACGTAACGCCCCAAGACCACCAGTTTCAGAGACAGTAGTGGCATGCTTTGGGAAACGGTGATACATAACGCCCCAAAGTCATGTATTTGCACTGCTGGCTACAGTTAGGCATTTGGGGGGATGGCAATACGTAACGCCATCATACGTCAAGGTTTTCAGACACAGGGCAGTTCACATAGAACAGATTTATAGTAAATAGTTTTTTAGAAAATCAGATTCTCAGAATTAGTTTTCAAAAACCAGAGTTTCAAAAGCAGTTTTCATAAAGACGAAGTTTTCAGAAACAAAGTTTTCATATAAAGATGTTTTTGGAACTATGGTTTTGAAACTAAAAGTTTTTACAACATTTTTCAGTTTTCGTCCACTCACTTAGATCATATAGCGATTTAACCCCCCCACTCCCAGTGTTTGTTTTGCAGGTATTCAAGAAGGACGAGCTTGAGAGGACAAATACTGATGGTAGTCACTAGTGGGTCTGAGTCCACAGTCCAAGTGAGAACCAGAGAGCGTCCAGTTAGTGTTAAATAAAAGTTTTGTATTAGTCTTCGTTTGAAATAGTCTTTGTAAAAGCAAGTATTAATATGTATACAATTATATATATGGTAGTTGAGTTTATATGTTATTTAAGTTTGGGCTACGGTCCCATAAATAAGATAAATTTAGAAGAGTATTAGTATTTGATCATAGTAGAAGAGTCAGAGGCTTATGGAATTAGTACGGTCTATCCCCTGCCGGTAGCATCACAATTTGATATTTTATTAATGTGTTTTTAATAAAATCAAGTATTAAATATAAATACACATTAATTTGGAAATGACCGTTAGGTCCCGATTGCATGTATTTTTCGTTTAACCATTAAACGAGTTATAAATAATCAGTATTATTCATAACAGTTGCCCTAGTGCTCTACGAGTATATCTCATTACTGAGACACTCTAGATTCAGGCATATCTATCACGAAATCCAATTCGTGTCCATAATTCACCCACCAGTAAATTATGACGACCACAGATAAACTCGTTGAATCATACAGGTCGAGGTCATTGCATACATATAATCCATCCATCACAGGTATCCGGATTATCCCAGAGATATAGATATTAACATCAAATCTCTATAGGAAATCTCTAAATAACATTTGAAACTCTCTTCCGAAGTATACTATGGCCGTAGATTTAACAGATTGCTAATCACTTATGGACTACTTATGTTCTGTACACAGAACTGATGGATCCTTTCTTGATACTCACAGGATATCATGAGCATGAGTCCACACCCAATGAACAGGCGAAGGTCTGATCTAAATAGATCGGTGACGTGAGTGCCATCTAAGTATGAAGGATAACTCATATATCCATAGTGGTATCTCAAGTCAAAGAATCATTATGCTACTCAACCCGAGAAGATTCATATTGACGTTGGTGTACCATATATTAGGAAATCTTCGGTGAGTCGTTCAGTGTTTATCAAATAAACACCTACACGTCTATACGAGTCTCTCAAGACTCATAGTTCATTGGGATAAACCATCGAGCCAAGTTCGATATACGACATGTACTGGTCTCAACGGATCTTACTAACCGACCAGTGTCAGTAAATCTTGAGCAGGAACTTAATTTAAGAATATACAACTTATAATGACACTTTCCAATGTCAATTACAAGTTATGTTATAACTGCGCACTACGTTGTAAATCCTGGGGTCTTTGTCTAATATATATACATATCACTAAACCAGATTTAGTTTCAATCTAATCGAAATTAGATCGAATTCGTATATAAAAGACAAGAGGTGCTACCATTTAAATTAGTAATATTATGGAAAAATGTATTGCTCATATTCATGAATCGGACATAAATACGATCTAGATTGACGCTCAGAGCTCCAACCCTAACAATTTCTCCCACTTGCTCTAGTGTCATTCCATGGTATCATATACACATCCCAATGTGTATCACATACTCATGGCCCTCAAGAACTCACCTAGCACTCAAGAGGTAGGTAACAACAAGTAAGCCCGCTATGACAGATTGAGTTTGTCCAACAAATACAATTATTTTCCTTAGCAAGCATCATTCATATTTTGTAGAAACTAAGTTCTACATCAATATGACTCAGATGCTATATCAACATTGTGCTTCAGCTACTAAATTGTCCAAGTATTTCCGGATCAAATCCAAAATACTATGTAGACAACCACAAACACAACACTAATAACAAACATCTAATCTACGAGGTCACTATGCAACTTCATAAGTCAATACTTCATAAGTTGCAACTAATTCCACTCATACAGTAGAATCATCTGTGACACTCTCACTGTATCTTTTCTGACTCTTTATGACGTAGACTGTCTAACGTCATAATTAGACTCAAAACTAATCTGACCATAGTGGTTGCAGATTTATTCTCCATTAATAAGAAACTCGTTCTTAATATCTCAAAGATAATAAAGAACATGTTTCAAGACTCATCTTATGGTATAGAGGATATCAAAATAACTCGTGACAATTACGATTAAATTGATATCTGTAATCGTACTTAATATGGTATTCATTATGCCATCATCCTATGATGCATAAAATTGGCTAGACATTCTAATCAATTTCTCTTTCGACAAAGGAATCATCCTTTAAGAAAGATGAATATTATATACATTAGACACACTAACTGTCAAACAGTTATACTAATTGTCACACATATAGTCTCACTGTGTCCTTTATTAGATCATATCTAATGCACGACTAATGGGAGCATCTCTCAACTCTCTTAGTTTTATATCATATATAAAACTTTATATCGAATATAATAGAGACCACTCCCACTGTTTTCATGGAGAAAATAAGACTCAGGTAAACCTTTTACCTTATAAACATCTCATTATTACCTTAATAATGATAATTTCATTCTAATGTAAACACTAGAAAGAAATTTGTACGCTCCCACTAACCCTTCTATCCCATATGTATTCTCTATGCTTTGATAAAATCAGACAATCTGACTGATATCAAAATTAGAGAACACAAATTTCTACAAAGCTCATCCGAGTCTACAATAGGCTCTATAAGTTAATATACTAAATTGTAATCTTAGCATAATACAAACTCCAGGGCCATTCCAAAACGAACACTTCAAACCAATGGATCTCTTATCTGAAGAAACAATTCAGAAACACCACTTTGTATTCTTTAGCTAAAATGTACAATTTAATAACATCATTAACCAACAGATCTTAAATTATTTAATCAGTGCGACTAGAGACAAGTTTCCTCAGAATCTACAATAGATTGATGAGTATAATGTTTCTCACTGTCATACTATAAAGGTCAAACCTTTAATGAGCTCACTGTATTTTTGCTGCGTAAATCATTTGTACATTTTATGAACGATTCATAATAAAATCTCAATCAAGTTCCAAACTTGATCGTAACAAGCTATGAACAATCTTAGATCTATAGTTTAATGCTAATTTCCGGAATCGATATCAAATATTGTTCCCACTATAAGTTATAGGATAACTTTCTTTGATAAGAAAACAACAGAACCATTAAGTATCAAATACTTTGCAAATGATTCTGGCATCCTATTGCACTTATTTGGAAGTAATAAAATGGTATTTTCATCTTATTAATTATGTAGTTCCATTTATAGTTTATCACCGTATTTGACTTCAATAAGTCAAGTCTTTTCTACAATAGTCAACATCCAATGTTACACACTAAGTAATAAACAATTTTATTACTCGAGATCTTAGAAAAGATATTCTATCAAATAGAATGCAATATTCTATTAAATAAAATAAATGATAAACTTCTACTCGTACCTCCGAGGCGCAAGTAATATCAATTATATAACCATTATACAAAAGATAGATTCAAATCTCAAACATTTCAAGATTCGAATTTTCTACTTATACACATCATATACGTAACTGTAGAAACTAATGGAACATTAATTAAAATGATGAATTAGTGTTACTGGAGCATATCCCTAAGAGTATTGAAACTAATTCGGTAACTCTCAATATCAAACGAATCAAATCGCATAAGATTTGATTTCTTCCACTAACCAATTCCATCAATATGGAATCGTGGAAGAATAATATTGATGTAAGTATTATTTTCTTCGATAACCTTAGAACAAATTGCCATAAATTCATATGTTTGATCATATCAAACATCTTTGAACAATTCAAAGACTCATGATGAATTTTAAATATACAATTTTCAAAACTTCAGATCGAATATCTTTGAACCAGTCAAAATATTCTATCCGCGTTTCATCAGAAATACATAACTAAGTGACGATAGTTCATCGACTAAGTTACGAATTAAAGAAAACTACCTTAAGCAATTTACAATTCATTAAATTACATATATCTAATGTATCAGTTTAATAAATTTTCTTGTCCAATGACAGTCATTGGTTAAAAGAGATTTAGTCACCGTCCCGAATATAATATTCGTTAAATGGATAAGGATATGTGGTTTGATATAATATCAGACCATCTTTTAATATATGGGATAAGCATCCAATACTTAAGTGATAAAATCTCATAAAATAATGTTCTAAGTTATTTACTTAACTAAATATTTTTCTTAATGTTTATCTATTTGTTAATGACACTACTAGTCATTTTAAAATATGTAACAACTCTTTACAAAGAACAAGTAACTATCAAATAGTCGCAAGTTCTAATATCAAATATCGAAACATAACTATACACATTTAAGAACAAGTAACAATATTTTAAATAACTAGACGGGAGATCTAATATCCAATATCTACAATTCTCGTATTGTGAAAATCAATATTTTTTATACATAACTATACACATTTTTTTCTTTAGCTTTATTATTTACTTTCAAATTATTTACAACATTTGCAAATAATCGAAAAATAAATAGTATCTGACACATGACCTTTGAATGTCACTAAAGCCAAGAAACGTCATTATTAGATAAACAAATACCTAATGGGGTTTTCTTAATGCCAGTGAAGAATCTCGAGACATGAACCAATTCATGTCAATCTTTAATGCATAAGAAACTATTTTGTCTAGAAGGATTATATCATTATTTATCCTAATCTAAAACCTATTCTAGAAATCTGCAACCATAATTGAAGTCAGAAAACATATATAATATGCATGCAGTGGATAAAAAATTAATTCTATCAAACTAATAGAATAAGGAACAACATGAGCGACAATTTACATAATATTACACACCGCATAAGTTAAGGATTTTTAACTTAGCAGTGCCTCCCACTATTTTATGTAATACCGTAATCCCCAACGGAAACGAGAATTCAATAATTAAATAGAATTCCATAATGGGAAATGGACCCCATGAATATATTTTGACTCACAGCTTTGGCACGTTCTCGCCTACATATATTCATTAGGTAGACAACTCATTGTCAATCACACTCACTGTGACTCCTGGGTTCGGTCCGGATCATTTCTCATTATGAAAGCTTTGGCACGTTCACAAGGAGGCGTATCAAGGTTAAACTTGTCAATGAAAAATTCAAGCTACTGATGTAGTCCTGACAGCTTTGGCACGTTCAGGATTTCCACTTTTACTTGAATTTATCTCTTATCATATAAATTCTACCGGTACAAATGAACTACCTTCAACCATAACTGCACAGCTTTGCCACGTTACAGCCATAGCATCATGAAAACATTTACATCCTTATTGACAAGGCGGACGAAGAAACAAGTTTTCCTAATACTAGTCACTTTCTTAAATCCTTATTTAAACGGGGATTTTCCAACAAAAGATTATTTTACTTTATTTAATCAAATTGAATAAACACATGCATGTATTAAGTAATGATTAAATTAAAAATTTAATTTTAAAGGGCTAATCATATCGGGTGTCCAGGATCAGACTCGCTCTGATACTATTTTGTTGGGGTCAAATTAGGGAGGCGTAGCGGAATAAGCGTTGTTTGGATGAAATCGTAGTTTAAAATTTTTAAACTTATGAATAAATTATTTAATATCCAATATTAATAATTCATTCATATTTCACCCAAACATATTTATTCGATATCATATAATGACATAAATAACATAGAAACACCGCGAAACTTTTGTGAAAATATTTTTCCGCAAAATAGTATAAAACACGTTTCCGGCCGAACCGACCGACCAAAGAACATGGGGACTTCCCAGGTCATCCCCAAAAACATTTGGACAGTTCGTGGGCTGCCCGAATGGTGTCCAGTTCACTGTTTGGGCAATCGTTACTTGGTAACGCCGTTTTTCACCGTTTTCGCGTATTTTCACTCCGAAATAATTTCCGATAAATATTTTTCTTGGGAAATTAAAATAAACCAATTTATTATAATTACTCAATAAATAAAAATTTAATTTTTATCTGAAAAATCAGATTTATTATTAATTGCCGTGAGACCCCTAAAGTTTATAAATTTTACATTTTAGTCCTAAAATTGTCAAATACAATTTTAGATGATTCCAAATCATTTCTAAAATGATTCTTAACATGTTCAAAACATGAAAACAGAATTTGCAGCTCAACCCCCTCAATTTCTTCAAATTGCCGAGAGGGTCCAAAATTTTCCATTAATTGCGATTTAGCCCCAAATATTCAAGACATGTCAAGATCAAATCCAATTAATCCCAAATTTGATATATATCATATATACATCAGAATATTCGACATATATGAAAAGCCCCAAAATTGGATTAGGTTAAGAACCCTAATTTCTCAAATTACTCCAATTGTTCAATTTACACTAAATTGATAAAATTCAACACTTTAATCAATCCAATACCACACCAATCCAGTCTCACCATCATGAAACAACTCAAGAATAATTCTAGGTTATTTATGAATGTCTAAGCAACTCTAGAATGACAACTTTGATTACTAATTAATCAAATAGGCTTAATTACTCCTAATAAGCTTATTTTTTAATCACACATGCTAATCACATCCAACAAGCTTTAAACACATATAATTACAAACCCAAATAGTAGAGACATCAAATTAGCAACAAAAATTGAAGCTAAGATTAATTGATACAATTTTCATATAGAAGAAAGTGTGAAAAACTTACAAAATCTCCAAGTTTTGCTTTGGTTTTCCTTTCTTTCTTCAACAAATGCTCTCAACTCTCTTTGTAAAGTATTTGTTAAACTTGTCTAAGTGTTGAAAACTGAAAAACTAAATAATTTTGTTAAAATTCCCACTTGGCCGAATTCATGAAAAAAAAATCAACCAACAATTATTTAATTTTGTTGTAATTTCATCAGTCCACAATTCACTTTAAGAAAGTAACACTTTATCTTTAATAAAGCAAATCATAATGTGTTACAATGATAACATGCCATTTCTTAATGAAATCATTACTAAAGATATTTATTTTATTAATTAATTTAATAATTTAACAATTAAATAATTAAATAATAAATATAAATATCTTAAATATATGTATTATATTTACATTAAATATCTCAAATACATATATTAATGATATATGTCGAATATCACAATTTGATATTTTAATAATGTGTATTTAATAAAATCAAGTATTAAATATAAATACACATTAATTTGGAAATGACTATTAGGTCCTGATTGCATGTATTTTCCATTTAACCATTAAACGAGTTATAAATAATCAGTATTATTCATAACAATTGCCATAGTGCTCTACGAGTATATCTCATTAGTGAGACTCTCTAGATTCAAGCATATTCGTCACGAAATCCAATTTCGTGTCCATAATTCACCCACCCGTAAATTATGATGACCACGGAGAAACTCGTTGAATCATACAGGTCGAGGTCATTGCATACGTATAATCCCTCCGTCACAGGTATCCGGATTATCCCAGAGATATAGATATTAACGTCAAATATCTATAGGAATAATCCCGTCGACGTATATATTAGCAATATCCAAAAAACATTCGGAACTCACTTCTGAAGTATACTATGGCCATAGATTTAACAAATTGCTAATCACTTATGGACTACATATGCTCTGTACACAAAACTGACGGATCTTTTCTTGATACTCACAGGATATCATGAGCATGAGTCCACACCCAACGAATAGGCGGAGGTCTGATCTAAATAGATTGGTGACGTGACTTCCATCTAAGTGTGGAGGATAACTCATATATCCACATTGGTATCTCAAGTTAAAGAATCACTATGATACTCAACCCGAGAAGATTCCTATTGACGTTGGTGTACCATATATTAGGAAATCTTCGGTGAGTCATTCAGTGTTTAACAAATAAATACCTACACGTCTATACGAGTCTCCTAAGACTCATAGTTCATTGGGATAAACCATCGGACCAAGTCCGATATACGACATGTACTGGTCTTAGCGGATTTTACTAACCGACCCGTGGCAGTAAATCTTGACCATGAACTTAATTTAAGGATATAAAACTTATAGTGACACTTCCAAATGTCAATTAAAAGCTATGTTGTAACTGCGCAATATGTTGTAAATCCTGAGGTCTTTGTCTAATATATATAAATATCACTAAACCAGATTTAGTTTCAATCTAATCGAAATTAGATCGAATACGTATATAAAAGACAAGAGGTGCTACCATTTAAATTAGTAATATTATGGAAAAAGGTATTGCTCGTACTCATGAATCGAACATAAATACGATCCGGATTGGCGCTCAGAGCACCAACCCTAACAAATAGGAGAAAAGACTAAGTAAGTATTGGCGGAAATATAGTATAGTATAGAACCGAAAAAAAATAAGTTTACTATAGTATGAAAAACAATAAAGAGGAGGTATTTTAGCATGCAATCAGGTATAGGAAATGAGTTGATGAAAATGAATAGCAATCAGATCCGCAGTAAGAAAGAGAGTCAGTACAAGAGTCATCGGTAGACAGTACCAGTAAGTTAGAAAGCTCTAAGCCCCTTAAATAAGCAGAGATATTAGAACTTGAAGAAAGAAGTTCATAAGCAATTTGAGCTCGGCGAGGAGAATATAAAGAGTAAGTAGTTAAGATATGAGAAAGAATGTTCAGATCAAGTTAAACAAGTGCAGCTAAAAGAGTATTGAATACAAGCATTGTTAATAATGACAATGACCACACCTATAAACTTATCGATTCCGAAAAGGGAGTATAGGAAGCCTAACCATAAGTCACTAGTAACTCTAGTGAGGGTCAAATGTAATAACTAAGGAGAATTTGATCGAATATAACTAAAGATTTAGAAAATGGGATTCCCTTGGAGATAAAAGAGGTTGAGCACAACTAGAGGTTTGGAAATAAGGTAGTCCTGAAACAAAAATGAAGTAGTACTTCTTAGTAAGGAACTTAAAGGATATTCATTGAAGCTATGAATTCTGAAGTAGTAGTTTATCAAGTATGACATAAGGTTCGATGTATGGGTCAGATATTAAGAAATATTGAGAATCTTATGTGCTCACTAGTTAGTTGGTAAATGATCATCCGGATAAAAGACTTCATAGTTAAGACAAAAAGAAACCCCGAAGATACAGAATAGTTACAGCACAGTACGAGGATTGTAAGGAACCCACAAATCCAGTGACCTATGATAAGATCCTAAGTCTATAGAGGATTCGAGGACGAATCTTATTTAAAGGGGGGAATTTATAACGACCATTAGCATCTACTACTGTCGCACTGTAGTATTGTTAAATCACGGAACAAGTGTTTGTGTAAAATAAAATTATGTCCGAGCATGTATATATTCATGGAATGACTTCAGGGATAAACGATTAATTCTTCGAAACTCTGATGTGAAATTCTATGATGTTCCACTTCGGACAGTCCATGGTATTTGGGCCGTAACTTTTTCATACGAACTTTGATTTTTATGAATTTTATATCGTCGGAAAGTATCGAGATCTACGACTTTCACGTTGAATATTTTTTCAAATTCGGAACAGAAGCGAGTCGAAAATGCAGATCAAAAATTCGGATGAATAATGCCATGGGGGTCATTCTAGAGAAATCTCAAAACTTCTACAAAACTCTAAATTTTCCTATACCTTTGACAATTTCAAAGAAGCCCAAGTATAAAAATGGGTTACTATTAACATTTCACACAAAAATTGGAAAGAATAAAAAAGAAGAAAAAAATGTGAGGAAAAAGAGAAGAAGAAGAAGGGAATAAGAACAAGAAGAAGAAGAAGAAGAAGAAGAAGAAGAAGAAGAATAAAATGGAAAGAAAAGAAGAAGATGAAAGAGAGAAGAAATAAGAAGCAAGAAGGTTTGACATCCAGAAAACCCTAGGTGATGAGGAAATTCACAAGAAAATAGGTAAGACCAACTTGACCCAAATTGGATATTGTGCAATTTTGATAATTTGAGCATTTGATTATGATAGTGGCATGTTAGGGATTGTGCATTAGTGATTGATAAGAGAAACATTGGTTATTGAATTAATTGTTCATTGTTTTTGGACAATCTTAAAAGTTTAGTGAAGTAATAAGAACAATGAGGTCAAAAAAAGTAATTGAAGAAGAGAGTTGATGATGTTATAGAATGTTTATTGAGGATTTTTACTTGGGTGATTGTTTGGGAGATGTATGAAGCAAATTGTGTATGAATAAATGAAGTTTAGACCAGATTTTTGGTCTTGTATCTCGACACAGAGAACCCAGCATTGCGATGCGATTTAGGAATTTTCCCAGACATACTTATGGTGTAAGTCGTGTCGCGACGTGAAAGGCTCGTGCATCGTGACACGTATAGTAAAAATTTGGGCACGTCTCTGGACGATGCTCGTCGCGACACGCACTGCCTTGCGCCATGACGTGAGGATAAATAATTGCCCAAATCAGTTTCAAGCCATCTCAGTTTCACACAAACGTGTTAGAGGCTACCCTATAAGTCTCGTATAAACTCGTTTGTACAAATTGCATCATGATAAGAGTACGATACCCTCAGAGTGATAACACTTACTAAAATAATCAAATTTTAGTCTGATTCTGTAATCCATTTCTAATCTAGTTATCCAATGTAGATCATCGCATGAACTATAGTTTTCTTAGCGAGTGGGTAATGCCAGCCAGAATTCCAAACAATGACTGGACACTACTATTCTAAATTGATCTTCATTTTTTTATTTTTATAACAGACTTACTTTTTACGCTTTAAGGCGTTAGATTATTTTATTACACTTATTTTACAAAAGTTTATGATTTAAGTTTATGATTTAAGTTTATGATTTAAGAGTACATGTTTTTTTTTCAGAATATGTTTTATGCTTTCGAGGCATGGGCGTAAAAACCCACCTCAGTATGTAACTTGCTACAGTTTGGAATTGACGGGTAGAAACCATGTGCACATGTAGAGGACTGGGGGACGGTGATACGTAACGCCCCCAGATCCTAGTTTCGGAGCTTGAAGGGTAGCATAGATCCGTACCCCCAGTTTTAGTTTAATGGCTTGGGGACGACGATACATAACGACCCAAGACCACATGTTTCGGGGATAGTAGTGGCATGCTTTGGGGGACGGCAATACGTAACACCCCAAAGTCATTGATTTGCACTCATGGCTCTAGTTAGGCGTATGGGGGACAGCGATATGTAACGCCCCCATACGTCAAGTTTTTCAGAGACAGATTAGTTTTCGAGATTAGATTTTAGAAACAATTTTAGAAAATAAACATTTTAAAAAATAGTTTGTAGAATAGATTTTTTCAGAAATAAGTTTACAAGCACCAGATTTTCAAAAATGCAGATTTTAGAAAGATAAGCATTATAAGGGAGATTTCAAGATAAAGTTTTTGGAAAAGAGTTTTTAAATCAAGTTATTTCTAGAACTTTGGTTTTAAATCCAAATGTTTTTATTTCAGTATTTCAATTTTATCATCCACTCACTTAGATCGTACAACGATCTAACCCCCACTCACAGTCTTCTTGTTTTACATATATTCTTGGAGGACGGGCTCAGGAGGACGGATACTGATGCAGTCACTAGAGGGTCTGAGTCCACCAGAGTGTGTATAGAGTTTCAACATTTTCAGTGTCTAAGTGAAAGTTGCATGTCATGCACTATATTTATTAAGTTATTAAAATATGTTAATATATTATTATCAAAGTTGTGACATGTAGTTCTCTATATGAGTAAATAAGATGCATTTCATGTCGTTGAGTTAGGGAAAAGGTCCCTAGGTATGAGTTTTATTTGAGATAAGAATAGCAAAAGCCAGAAGTCTGAGGCTCAGGGGAATAATACTGCCTATTCCCTGCTGGTAGTATCTCCCAGATCGGGGATGTTACAAAGATGGTATCAGAGCATGGTCTAGGGATTTAGTGACTGCAGTGAGCAGAGTGACGGGGTCTGGTATACGCAGTATGTCCAGGATACTCGTATACAAGGCACTATCTCTCCAGTATCTGATCCTCGAGTACGTCCTCAAGATCCATAGACAAGTTAGTAAACTTTTCCAAACTATTCAAATAGTATTCCTCGCGAGAAATATTATATTCTAGATCCATGTTGAGAATTCCCCTATAGTTATTCTGACCTATCAGTAAAATTTTAATGAAAAGTACCCAATGGAGTGGTAAAATGAGTTATAAGAAATGAATGAGAGATGCGTAGAGGTTTAAGCAGCCGAAGACGGAAAAGTAAGGAGACAAAAGGAAATAATAAAGTTCTATGGATAATTACCTAGGAAAGTAGGAATAGAGAGAGAGAAAGCTAGAAAAAAATAATAAGGAAAGAAAAAGGATAAGGTATAGACGATCTAGGTAACCAGAGGCAGTAAAGAGATAGAAGTATAGAATGAGATAATATGGAAGATACCAAAACTTGGGGTAGAGAAGAAGAATACAGCGAGTCTGAAGAAGAGTAAAATATCGAGTAGACCTAAGTAAAGTCCTTTCCTTCCAAGTAAGATTCATTTCCTTCACAAAAATTCTTCCAAGTTAAACCAATAACTCTCGAACACTTCGTATAGATAGCAAGTTCCCCAAACAACTAAAAACAGCCATAAGGCATAAGAATCAAGAAATCAGGATTAGTTATGGAGGCTTCTAATAGATGTGAGATACCATAAGGACGTAGAGAATCTAGGTTCCCCAAACCTAGGCCCACAGGAAAATAAGAGGAATAACATCAGGAAAACGACTAGTTGCCCAAACCAAGAAATTCAATAGATAAGGCCCCGATCTACCCATATTCTCACCTCTTCGCGATGCCAACCAATGAAGTTGTTGTTAGACAATTATAACCCATAGCATCATTATTTGTAAAAGACATGGAGTTCTTTGTACAAATTAACTATGTGACAAAGGAAATTGCTCTTTTATCACTTTGTAATTGGATTACTTGGATATATAAATGATAAAAGTCCATATGATTACGGATTAATAAGATATGAGACAATATTAATCCATGAAAGGTTTAATCATTAAACATCCATAGTCGTAGTATTATCGAGACTGGACATCGATAATGCAGAATAGGCTAGTATTACACTTGTGCGCGTTATGGAAGCTTAACGACATAGTTCTCATATATTTAAGTATTGGATACTTATGCAAGGGTGATAGGAGGTTCTGTTAGCCGTCGAACCAGGAACAGCTTCTCTCTGGATAGACCCCTTAGAATCCCATTGTTAGTATGACTATGTGTCTATGGGAATCCGAATCAGGGTAAGTGTATGCGGTCTTAACCTGAGACTTACATCGCTAATACTTGCAACAATCAGTATACTTTGGTTTTGGTCATCCAGAGCTTTAACAGGTACTGTGTATGCATCTTCTGGATATACTGAGAATCGTAGTGTATTGGGTGTGATGTCAAGATGGAAGTATCACTTCAGTTATATGGAGATGATGATCACGCAGGGATACAAAACTAATACTCTTAAATGTTGTAGTTATCGGGATAATAAGACTATGTCATGATTATCCGATTACAAAGACTAGTTGCTAGTGATCTGATATATGCTTCGTATGGGGCAGACATAATTCCAGCCTCAGACCTAGCATGTGACATCCGATACTGGATCGTAATACGCAATACATTGTATATTATGCCTGATACAGATTATATATATTCCATGTTGAATATATTTCTGGAGAATTGGGTAGGCATGGTGCTTTGCTAGAAGCCAACCATGTCTTTTAAATCGGTAAGAATGTGGTATTATGTACGCACGTTTTCGGATAGTCCGACAACCGTATTCACTGCCAACATATCCAGGGATCTCTTGGGTTGCTTCCCAAAGATTCACAGATGACATTTGACTCAAACAGAATTAATCTGGGATTAATTATGAGAGAGAAAATTAATCTAAGATTAATTACGGCAAGAATTTTATCTGGGATTAAATTCGTCTTGAAGAGAGAAAACGATTAATTTGGAATTAATCGGTAAAGTAAATTTAATAGTTAAATTAGATTTTACTATTTAATTTATTTAATTGGGCTAAAATAATATATTGGATATATTAATTGAAATTGGATTTCAATGCAGAATTAAAATTGGATTTTAATTCGTGCGAACGAATTATTTTGGAATTAATTCGTAAGCGACTTTCGTAATAATTTTGCTAGGCATTATTATTTAATTAAATTGGATTTAAATACGTCGCGATGGAAAATTCGTTTAGTCAGATTAAACAAACCGGGCCCAAAGTGTGTTTAAGCCAGCCTAATTTTGAGTTTAAAGTGGTGGGACTCACTTTACTTACATCAAATGTTAGACATTTGATGGAAGTGGTTGTGAACAATTAATTAGATTACTTAACAACACACCTACCAAGTCAACACTTTAATATTTATTTTTGGAAAACACAAATGGAACTATTCATTCTCTCCTCCATTCTCTCCAATTGCCGTGAATACCTCTTCTCATTTTGGAATCTTTGTTGCAAAAATTCAAGCAAGCTAGCACTTGGGAGTTAAATCAAAGTGATAGGTAAACTCACCCTTGAGTTTGGAATTCGATTTTAAAGCTTGGAGCTTTCATCATCCAAAGAAAGTTTCGAACTTCTTTATCGATCAATGTAAGTCCTCCGCAACTTATTTTGATTTTATTCACACTAGAATCACGCTTAGAGATCCAGTGGCATGTCTAGGACACTAACAATGGTATCAGAGTCATCCTAAGCTTGATTTGAAATCTAGGGTTTATAGACTTTGATTTGGGGATATTGCTTGGAGTATATATTTTCCTAAATTGATTGTTTGGTTATGCTTAGATTATGATAACTTAGAGTTATGCATGATTGGATTTCTGAAAAATTGATTGCATCAAAAATCCCCATTTCCTTTAACTTGGCCGAATATGAACCCTAATGTGCTCATTGTGATTTTTTTGATTTTTGACAATTGGATATGTTAAATGCATGAAATGAATATTGATTGTTGATTTAATTGGATTGAAATCAAAATTGGGTATTATTTCTTGCAATTACCGTGACATATAACATGTTGGATTGAGTTGATTTTGCTTCAATTTGTGTTGAACATGAATTCGATGATTAAAGCATGATTAATTAGTTTAATTGATGTTTTGGAAATATTAGTTTAATTAATTAATTATGGCAATTACACTTTAATTAAATTAATGTGATATTTGGAATATTATGTTAATAATAAATTAGTCTTTAAATTGGATTGAGCTAATTTGTTGTATTTGGGTTTATGGGCTTGGTTGGGCCAAGCATGGTTTTGGACAATTAGATTGGATCCAATCGGGCCTAAAACCATTTCTATAAAGTCCAAATATTACTATTGGGCCTTTAAAAATTTAATTGGGCCTAATGGGCCTAAATTGATTTTTGGCATAGGGTGATTCCTAATTGGGCCTTGACATCTTGGGTTTGATCCATAATGGTCAAAGCTCATTCCTAAAGAATTAATTGAAAGCCCATTGGACTTTAATTGAATAGTATTGGATGCTAATTGGGCCTTTGAGACCCAATTGGATTGGATTTGGAATCCAAGTCTAAAAGGCACTATTATAAGGGTAATTATTTAATTTGGAATTAAATATGAATTAGTATTGAATACAATTTAAATTGGATTTGAAATTATAGTTTGATATAATTCAAGAATACGTACTTTGAGTATTTATTCTTAAACGAGTTGGACTCGTGCAAATCAAATCGTTGTTTAAACATTGGATGGTCATTAATCAAAGATTAATTAATTGGATTAGATTGATTGACATCATGCTTTGTGTGAATACTTGGATGTATTTGTATGAATAATGTATATCGGATGGATATTAGATGGGTGGGGGCAATTTTGGAAAATTTTGTAAGTATGGTATTTATTTATTAAATTGGACCTGCGCGTCCAGTCTTTCACCTCCTTATCTCTTTGTATTTCTCTTCTCACCAATTCCCCTCAATGAAAATGAGGTTTCTTTAATGTATTATATAATTGGGTAGAAGTATGAATAGTGCTAGTGGGAGAGAGGAAATGGAGAGATTTGTTCTAGGAATAAATTGTTATATATCCATCCGCATATCATTATTATTTTATTCACGCCTTATTATACTTTTAGAATGCATGCTTAAGGGTGTATGATGAGACCTAATTAAAGATAATAAATTGGATGCCAATTTACGTGAAAAACCCTTATTAAATATTAAGCGTTTTCCTTCCATTGAGTGGTTCTTTCTCAAGATCCAAGATTGGCATTGGTTTGTTGGCCAAAGTCAAGATCATTGTCCATTGCGGATGTGTTTTAACCATGAAAGCTTTGTTACATATCGCATGTCTTGGGCAGTTGTGATTTGTTGGCCAAAGTCAATGTCACTTTTGTACATCGACGTGGATTACGAAGCTTTCACACTGTCAATGGGTCCCGCTTAACTGGAATCATTAAGCTTGTTGCCAAGACTTAGTTGATTCAGAGGAAAAGGTTAGGAAATATATATTGGATATATATCTCGGACTTGGAGGTCCACCTACCGGATCTAAGAATTGGATGGGATCCAATTGATCTTAGAGATCTACCTAGTTAAGTTTCATACAGCTTGTTGGCCAAAGTCAAGGTTGTATGTTATTTAACGGGATCCTAGCCCACTAGGAAACTGGGTTTCCCGAGTACTCCACAGAGGGTTAGAGGCTCGCCGAAAAATAATGGGAGGCCAGAATTAAATTTGCAATTTCGTTTAATACTTGCTTACACGCGCTCTTTTATTTTATTTATCGTTGTTATAAATATGTTAGTTGGACTAATATTGATTATTGCTTTCTTTGAATAGTTAGACTGTACAAGACACTACTCCACTTGTAGTTGGTTATATAGTTGGACTATAGTAACCATTACATTTTGTGTGTAGCCGAAATTTTTGTTTGAATAGTTGGACTATTGTAATCGAGATGGCTGGAAAGATTAGCGTTAGGGACATCTTTATGGGCGATAATGTCTTTAACGGCTCCAATATTCCATATTGGGATATGAATCTCAGGATAGTCCTGGGAGCTGAGAAGTTACTCTATGTCATAGAGAAACATCTCGGGGCTGAGCCCGGAGTTTAGGAAATAGTAGAGCATGAGTTTTGGAAGACTCATCGTGATGATAACTTTAGTGCTCAATCTGTAATGCTTGCCACAATGACTCCTCAATTTCGTCGTTATAACAAAGGATTGGATCCTTAAATTTTGATGTTGAAATTAAAGGATCTTCACAGGTATAATCTTAGATCTCAGAAGCATGAGTTGCGAAAGAAGCTCGTTCGCTCGTGTATGTCAGAGGGTACATCTTTCGAGCACTATGTGTCGCAAATGATTGATGATATCAAACAACTAGATCAGCTGGGCATAACCTTCGAGACCGAGACTTCCATAGATTTGATCTTACAGTCTCTGCTCAAGTGCGGGGCGGGTTCGTCATGAACAATAATATGATGAACCAAGAAAAGACTCTTGTAGAGTTAATGGCGATGCTGAAAAAAGCAGAGCGAGAGCTTCTAAAGGGCAAGAAGCGCAAGGTGCACCTTACTTCGACATCCCAGATGGCCAAGGCTTGGCCGAAGGCTTATGGGTGTGAAGAAAATGAAGAAAAAAGGCAAGGCTAAATCGTCACATTCTTCTGGGAAGACTAAGGACGTATCCCAAGACGTCTGCCTACATTTTGGCAAACATGGTCACTGGAAGTGTGACTTCCGTGAGTACAAGACGGAGTTGAAGGAAGTGAAGACGGGCAAGGCTCCGGCTTTAGGTATGTTTGTTATAAACATGTCCACTACTGGTTTTAAAAATTGGATTTTTGACTCTGGATGTGGTACTCACATATGTACTGGTGTGCAAGATTTGCTGATTAGCAGGATACTGGCTTCAGATGAGATCGACCTACGAGTCGGAAACGGGACGAGAGTCACTGTTTTGGCCGTTAGGACCTATGTTTTGAACATGTCCTTGGGGCATGTAATTACATTAGGTGACTGTTATTTTGTACCTAGTTTGACTAGGAACATCATCTCTGTATTTTTTTTAACCCGTTGCAGGTGTACCTTTATATTCTGGAACACTAGGTGTTTTGTATATAAAGATAACATTTTGATATATACACAGATGTTAATAATAGTCTTTATATTTTGAATATAAACGAATCTCAAACATATAACATGACAAACAAAAGCTCAAATTGAGTAACACGAATGAAACTTATATGTGGCATTGTCATCTGAGACACATTAACAAGACTCGTATATCCACACTTTTGAAGAGTGGATACTTGGACGGATTTGATTCCAATTCAAATGACGTCTGTGAATCTTGTTTATTAGGCAAAATGCCTAAAACACCTTTTAGTGGTAAAGGTGTAAGTGCCACTGAGCTGTTAGCCCTCGATCATAGTAACGTATGTGGGCCCATGTCTAGCTAGGCTAGAGATGGTTATGAATACTTCGTAACCTTTACGGATGTTGCATCGCGTTATGGTTTTGTGTATCTTATGAAACACAAGTCGGAAACTTCTGAGAAATTCAAAGAGTTTCGACACGAAGTAGAAAAACAGATCGGTAAAAGTGTTAAAACATCACGGTTGGACCGTGGTGGAAAATACTTGAGCAATGAGTTTCTCGATTACTTGAAAGAGTATGGTATTCTTTCAAAGTGGACTCCTCCCGGAACACCTCAATTGAACAGTGTGTCCGAACGGAGAAACCGAACTTTGTTGGACATGATAAGGTTAATGATGAGTCGCACTGCGCTACCAATTTCCTTCACGGGATACGCATTGAACAGTGCAATACGTATTTTGAATAAGGTTCTGATAAAGTCTGTTGGACAGACTCCATATGAAATATGGACAGGAAAGAAACCGGGTTTCTCATTCCTGAAGATTTGGGTATGCTGGGCATATATTAAACGTTTTGATGGTACCAAACTAGAACCCAAATCGGATAAGTGCCTATTTGTAGGTTATCCTAGGGACACCAAAGGATATTACTTCTACAACCCACAAGAGAACAAGGTATTTTTTGCTCTCCATACGGTTTTCCTCGAAAAGGAATTCCTAAATGCAGTGGTAAGTGGGAGGAAAGTAGAACTCGATGAAAATTGGAGTGATACTATTCCTGGCACCGATCCCCTCATGGAACACGAACGGTTCATGAGGGATGAGATTGTTCCACAATCTTCTAATACACAAGAACTGTGTAGGTCGGAGAGAGTCAAAAAAACAACCTGAGAGGTATGGGTTTCTGATCTCTCCTCATGAATATATTAATCTTATTGAGGATAATAAATCGACTACGTATGAGGAAGCGATACAAGGTATCGACTCCACTTTATGGCAATGTGCCATGAAGTCCGAAATGGATTCCATGTATACAACTAAGTTTGGACACTGGTTGATGTACCAGAAGGCATTGTGCCTATTGGTAGCAAATGGGTCTTCATGGTGAAGACAGACATGGATGGCAACATACAAACGTACAAAGCTAGGCTTGTAGCGAAAGGGTATCGTCATCAATATGGTGTCGATTACGACCAAACCTTTTACCTGTTGCCATGATTAAATCCATTCGGATAATGCTTGCTAAAGCTGCATATTTCGATTATGAAATATGGTAAATGTACATCAAAACCGATTTCTTTAACGGAAACCTTTTGGAGGATGTTTATATACAACAGCGTGACGGTTTTGTCGTGCCTAAATATGCAAACAAGATTTGCAAGTTAAATCGATCCATTTATGGATTGAAGCAAGCATCGCATTCTTGGAACCAATATTTTGATAAGATCATAAAAGAATATGATTTCATTCAAAACGAAGATGATTCTTGTGTATATAAGAAGGTTAGTTGGAGCGCACTGACAATCATTGTCCTATACGTTGATGATGTATTGCTTCTTAGCAATGACATTCCCATATTAAAATCAGTGAAAGCTTGGCTTTCATTAAAATTCTCCATGAAATCCTTGGGAGAGGCAACCTTTATTCTAGGAATAAGGATCTACTGGGATAGATCTAAAATTTGTTAGCACTCTCCGAGAACTCGTGCATTGACAGTGTTGAAGAGATTCAACATGGATCAGCCCTAGAAGGGACTGCTTCCAGTGTCACATGGCGTCTCTCTATCTAAGGACATGTGTCCTAAAACTCAAGATGAGAGAGATTCAATGAATCGGATCCCATTCGTTTTAGCAGTCGGATAGATCATGCATGCCATGACATGTACGCGACTTGGTGTCTCATATGCTTTGAGCATTCGTAGTCACTATCAGGCCGATCCAGGTGATGGTCACTGGATTGATGTTAAGAACATCCTTTAGTATCTTAGATGAACCAAGGATGCTTTCTTAGTTTATGGAGATGGAGAACTTGAAGTGACTGGGTTCACCGATGCAAGTTTCCAAACCGATAAAAACGATTGTAAGTCACAATAAGGATACATATTTTGTTTGAACAACGGAACAGTGAGCTGGAAATCTTCCAAGCAAGATACTGTTGATGATTCAACAACAAAAGCAGAATACATTGATGCGGCTGAGGCAGCAAAAGAAGCATTTTTGATCCATTAATTCCTAATTGGATTAGGAGTAGTTCTTTTAGCAGCTGAGCTGGGCTACAGCACAGGCTAAGGAATTATGGTCTCATCAATGATCCAAGTATGTACTTCGATGGTTTCATCAGATTCGAGAGATCACACATCGTGGCGATGTGAAGAACGAAAAATTGTTTCAGATAATAACCTTGCAGATCCGCTGACGAAAGTTATATCTCAGCAAAAGTTTGAGCGACTCGTACATAGTTCAGGTGTTGGACACTTGAGTGATTGGCTATAGGCCAAGTGAGAGATTGTTGGACAATTATAACCCATAGCATCACTATTTGTAAAAGACATGGTGTTCTTTGTACAAATTAACTATGTGACTAATGAAATTGCTCTTTTATCATTTTGTAATTGGATTAATTGGATATATAAATGATAAAAGTCCATATGATTAGTACCAGATTAATAAGATATGAGACAGTATTAATCCATGAAAGGTTTAATCATTAAATATCCCTAGTCGTAGTATTATCGAGACTAAACATCGATAATGCGGAATAGGCTAGTATTACACTTGTGCGTGTTATGGAAGCTTAACAGAATAGTTCTCATATATTTAAGTATTGGATACTTATGCAAGTGTGATAGGAGGTTCTGTTAGCCGTTGGACCGGGAATAGCTTCGCTCTGGATAGACCCATCAGAATCCCATTAGTAGTATGACTATGTGTCTATGGGAATCCGAATCAGGGTAGGTGTATGTGGTCTTAACTTGAGACTTGCATCGCTAATACTTCCGACAATCAGTATACTTTGGTTTTGGTCATTCGAAACTTTAACAGGTTCTGTGTACGCGTCTTCTGGGAATACTGAGAATCGTAGTGTATTGGTGTGATGTCAAGATAGAAGTATCACTTTAGTCATATGGAGATGATGATCACGCGGAGATATAGAACTAGTACTCTTAAATGCTGCAGCTATCGGGATAGTATGACTAGGTCATGATTATCTGATTACAGAGACTAGTTGTTAGTGATCTGATATATGCTTCGTACGGGGTAGACACAATTCCAGCCCCAGGCCTAGCATGTGACATCCGATACTGGATCGTAATACGCAATACATTGTATACTACGCCTGATACAAATTATATATATTCCATGTTGAATATATTTCTGGAGAATTGGGTAGGCATGATGCTTTGCTAGAAGCCAACCATGTCTTGTAAATCGATAAGAATGTGGTACTAGGTACGCACGTGTTCGGATAGTCCGACAACCGTATTTACTGCCAACATATCCAAGGATCTCTTAGGTCACTTCCCAAAGATTCACCGATGACATTTGACTCGAACAGAATTAATTCGGGATTAATTATGAGAGATAAAATTAATCTAGGATTAATTGTGGCAAGAATTTTATTTAGGATTAAATTCGTCTAGAAGAGAGAAAACGATTAATTTGGAATTAATCGGCAAAGTAAATTTAATAGTTAAATTGGATTTTACTATTTAATTTATTTAATTGGGCTAAAATAATATATTGGATATATTAATTGGAATTGGATTTCAATGCGGAATTAAAAATGGATTTTAATTCATGCGAACGAATTATTTTGGAATTAATTCGTAAGCGACTTTCTTAATAATTTTGCAAGGCATTATTATTTAATTAAATTGGATTTAATTACGTCGCGACGGAAAATTCGTTTAGTCGGATTAAACGAACCGGGCCCAAAATATGTTGTGTAAGCCAACCAAATTTTGAGTTTAAAGTGGTGGGACCCACTTTACTTACATCAAATGTTTGACCTTTGATGGAAGTGGTTGGGAACAATTAATTAGATTATTTAACAACACACCTACCAAGTCAACATTTTAATATATATTTTTGGAAAACACAAATGGAACTATTCATTCTCTCCTCCATTCTCTCCAATTGCCGTGAATACCTCTTCTCCTTTTGGAATTTTTGTTGCAAAAATTCAAGCAAGTTAGCACTTGGGAGTTAAATCAAGGTGATAGGGAAACTCACCCTTGAGTTTGGAATTCGATTTTAAAGCTTGAAGCTTTCATCATCCAATGAAAGTTTTGAACTTCTGTACCGATCAATGTAAGTCCTCCGCAACTTATTTTTGATTTTATTCACACTAGAATCACGTTTAGAGATCTCGTGGCATGTCTATGACACTAACAGTTGTCCTGAAGGAATCTAGCTCATACATACCTTACATGAGAAATAGACTCCATTAGAATACAGAGTACCAGAACAAGGATACTGAATCCTATCAAGGCATTAGATGTTACCCTAGCTCTCACTAGCATAAATATAAGTGACCGTAACTAGCCCGACGAGAGTTCATTTTAAGAAAGGGAAGACCTTGAAAGATAGATCACCTAGAAAAGGAATGAGGAAGTTTTGAGGTAGTAAAGGAAATAATTTAGTATAGTCCAAAGATCTATACAAGTCAGCACAAGGCTTGCAGTACTAGCAGAAGTCCCCAGAATAAATCAAGCATAGCAGGTCCTACAGATCAGCCTAAAGCCAGTAGAAATCGGTGGAAGTATAACGGAATAGACCCGAGAGCTTAGAGCTATTTAGAAGCGACAAGAGTATCAATATGGACAGTAGAATAGAGTGTCAATGTCGAAGCTTATAGCAAGAGCAGAGAGTAGAAATCTAAGAAATAGACAGAAGAACGAACCACCACTAGTAGTGTAGAGAATTGATGATAGTAGTGTAGAGAATTGATGATAGTTGTGTGGCCCCAAGACATGTAGTAGTTGATCAGATCATCACCAAGCTTAAATGTCAAAAAAAATGTGTATCCATGGATTCCTATTGAATGTATATGCTCACTCCTTAACCTATGACATAGTTAAGAGAATGAATTAGTAAAGAAAGGCAATTGACGGGTTAGACAAATCACGAAATGGCTAGACAGCCAAATCAATAAGTTCAATGAAACATTGATAAGAAGCATGAGATAGAATATAACGATGCCTCAATAGGATGAGCTAAGTCTGAAAGCCACCTTTGAAATAAGGAACCCTTAAGGAAATAAAGAATTAGAAATACGAAGACACTAGGGAGAACAACTCTCAGGAATATGGTGAACAACTTATAAAGAATCTCATGATATTGAGAAGGAAAGAATAGGTAAAAAGTAGCACATGAACCAAGAAACTTAGTAGAGATGTCTTAAGCAATAAAAAATGATGAAGTTTCCAGGGAAATAAAGATATAAGGAGTTCAAGGAACTAAGATAAGTAGGAAAGTCAAGTAATATAGCAAAGTTTAGCAAGAAAGAATAATAGAAGGAGAATATGAGGAGTTTGACAGAGTATGAACCTTATGGAGGTTCACAATAAAGGGTGATATCATTAGTAATTAGAAAATGAATTAGTAGTAGAGTTGAAACATGAGATTCATATAATTCCTAGTTGTAGTACCATAGTGGGGAAGCCAACACCAGATATGTGAACAACAGAGCCATAAGTTTATAAGACGAGCAGCATAAGCAACCGCAACATGTATAGCTAGTGAGGACACACCACCAGAAGAATCCAGGATAATCCCCACCGTTCCAACCCCTGTTAGACAACAACAACATAGATGGACCTTGAGGGCTACCTTAAGATATTCATGTTGGATAGTTATGACCCATAGCATCATTATTTGTACAGATCATGGTGTTGTTGTATAAATTAACTATGTGACAAAGGAAATTGCTCTTCTATCATTTGTGATTAGATCACCAAGATATATAAATGATAGAAGGTCCATATGATTAGTTCTGGATTGATAAGATATGAGACAATATCAATCCATGAAGGTTTAATCATTAAATATCCCTAGTCGTAGTATTATCGAGATTAGACATCGATAATGCGGAATAGACTAGTATTGCACTTGTGCATGTTATGAGAGCATAACGACATAGTTCTCATATATTTGGGTATAGGAATACTCATGCAAGTGTAATAGGAGGTTGTGTTTTACCGATGGTACGGAACAGCTTCGCTCTGGATAGACCCATCGGAATTCCATTGGTAGTATGACTATGTGTCTATGGAAGTCCGAATCAGGGTAGGTGTATTTGGTCTTAACCTGAGACTTGCACCGCTAATAATTGGGACAATCAATATACTTTAGTTTTGGTCATCTTGGGCTTTAACAGGTTCTGTGTATGCCTCTTCTGGGTATATTGAGAATCGTAGTGTATTGGCTGTGATGTCGAGATGGAAGTATCACTCCAGTCATAGTGGAGATGATGATCACATAGGATACGGAACTGGTTCTCTTATGTACTGCAGTCATCGGGATAATATGACTAGGTCATGATTATCCGATTATAGAGACTAGTTACCAGAGATCCGATATGTGCTTCGTACGGGGCAGACACGATTCCAGCCCCAGGCCTTGCACGTGACATCCGATACCGGATCGAAATACGCAATACTACATATACTACGCCTGATATAGATCACATATTCCAGTAAGAATATTTCTGGAGAATTGGGTAGGCATGATGTTTTGCTAGAAGCCAACCATGTCTTGTAAATCGGTAAAAATATAGTACTAGGTAGTTACGTGTTCGGATAGTCTGACGACCGGATTTACTGCCAACATATCCGGGGATCTCATGGGTCGCTTCCCGAAGATTCACCGATGACATATGACTCGCACTTTATTAATCTGGGATTAATTAATAAGAGAGAGAACGATTAATTTGGAATTAATCGAGAAAATAATATATTCGATATATTATACGAAATTGGATATCGACGCGGAATTCAATTTAGAATTTAATTCGGGCGAACGAGTTAATTTAGAATTAATTCGTTAGCGACGTGAATAGTAATTTTGCTAGGCATAATTATTTAATTAAATTTTATTTAATTACATCGCAATGGAGAATTCGTTAATTCGGAATTAGCGAACCCGATCCCATGAGTGTTTGTCGGCCCACTTGCATTTCGAATCAAGTGGGGCCCACAAGTCACATCAAGCGTCAAATCACTAGTCAATCAAGTGATAGAAGTCACATCACTTTGAGTGAAGTGATGCTTGTCATCATTGATGTGAATACTGATGGATAGCTGGTGAAAAGCTTTTGATGGCTTGAAAGACATTTATCAATATTTTATTATATTGGTGTTTGACTTTCAAAAATGTGTATTAGATACACAATTCTTTATACACAAAAATAACATCATCTTCTCTTTTTTCTCTCTACAAGTTTCAGCCATGGTGGCCTTTTCTCTCCCAACCAATTCGGCCAAGGGCCAATTTTTTTTTCTTATTTTCTTGGCAAGGCCGAGAATCACAAAGAAGCTTAGGAATATTTGTGGCAAATTTTCCATTTGATAGCACACAAAAGAGGACATACAAAGTGATAGGGAATCTTTTTCATGAGCATGGAATCACCATTAACATAGTTTGGAGCTTGGAGCATCATTGGAGCACACTTGGAGGTGGTGACCGAAAATTGGAGGAGCCAAAAACTGCCCACTATCGAGAGCACCTTGGAGGAGAGCTTGAAGTTTTTATGTTCGTCGCATCGCTCAACCAATCATTGTAAGTATTCTGAAACTTCTTTGAGTATTCGCACATGATTTTCGTTGCTTGATTTGATCATTGGGACCTTAGAGAAACCCAACAATGGTATCAGAGCCAGGTTGAGCATGAAACTTTATTAGGGTTAAAATTGGGTAAATTGAATTTGAGCATGATTTGATAAAATTAATTGATTGAGTATGCTTGAATGATGTTGTATTGAAGTTGTATTGGATCAATTTCATGAAATGTTGATTATATCAATTTTTGCCCAATAGTTAGGCTTGGTCGAAACTACATGTTGCCCTAATGTCTTGGTATTTTTTGTTTCTTTGATCATTGGATGACTTGAAACAATTGGGTAATGTTGATTTAAGATTCAATTGGATTGGATTTATAATTGGACATATGATCCCTAAAAACCGAGACTTTAAGCATGAAATGATATGATTTTTTTGATTCAAATGTGTTGGACATGTGTTGATGATAATGAGCATAATTAATTTTACAAATTGGTGTTTTGGAAATGTTAATTTGGGTAATTAATTATGGTATACACTTTAATTAATTTGATTATGAAATTTGGAATTTTGAAATTAAATTAATTGGGCTTATTTTGGAATTGGGCCTTAAAAGTTGTAATTGGGTTTAATGGGCTTGGTTCTACCAAGATTGGTTTAGGATAAATTGGTTGGATCCAATTGGGCCCAAAACCATTTCCATAAAGTCCAATTATGACTTAATGGACCTTTAATTTTAATTAGGCCTAATGGGCCTAAATTGGTTTCTTGGCAAATAAGGGTGATTCCTTAAATGGGCTTTGGTATTTGGGTTTGACCCACATTGACCAAAAGTCCATGCCTTAGAAATTAATTGAAAGCCCATTGGACTTTAAATTAAATTGACATTGGATGTTAATCGGGCTTTGAGACCCGTAACGGTTAGATTTAGAATCTAAGTCGTAAAGGTTCATTAATAAAGTGTAATTATTTAATTTGGAATTAAATAAATGAATTAGTATTAAATACAAATTAAATTGGATTTAATGTTGTAGTTTAATTTAATTCAAGAATCCGTACTTTGAGTACTTATTCGCAAAACGAGTTTGACTCGCGCAAAATCAAATCGTTGTTTGAACATTGGATGGTCATTAATTATCATATTAATTAATTGGATTAGATTTATTGGTAACATGCTTGTGTGAATACATGGTTGCGATGTATGAATAATGCATATCGGATGGATATTAGATGGGTGGGGCAATTTTGGAAATTATTGTAATAAATTTAGAATTTATTAATTGGACCTGCGTGTCCAGCCTATTACCTCCTTACTCTTTGTATTTCTCTTCTCACCTATTCCCCTCAATGTAAATGAGATTTCTTTAGAAGTGTTATGTAATCGGGTAGAAGTAATACTTGTGCTAGCGGGAGAGAGGAAATGGAGAGATTTGTTCTAGGAACAATGTTTAAGTATCCATCCGCATATCATTATTATTTATTTATATGCGCCTTATTATGTGTTTAGAATGCATGTTTAAGGGTGTATGATGATGAGACCTTAACAAAGATAATTAATTGTTTGCCAATTACACGTGAAAACCCCTCAACATCATATTAAGTGTTTTTCCTTCCATTGAGTGATTCTTACTCAAGATCCAAGACTCGCATTGGTTTGTTGGCCAAAGTCAAGACCTTTGTCCGTCGAGGATGTGTTTGAATCATGAAGGCTTTGTTCCATATCGGTGTCTTGTCCAAGTTGTGATTTGTTGGCCAAAGTCAAGATCATTTCTTGTCCATCGACATTGATTACGAAGCTTTCCAAGGTCAATGGGTTCCGCTTAACTGGGATCACTAAGTTTGTTATGCGAAATCCAAGACTTAGTTGGTTCAGAGGAAAAAGGTTAGGCAATATATTGGATATATGGGCATATATAAGATATATGTTTCGGACTTGGATGTCCACCTACTGGATCTAGGAATTAGATGAGATCCAATTGATCTTAGAGATCTACCTAGTTAATTATCATACAATTTGTTGGCCAAAGTCAAGATTGTGTGTTATTTAACGGGATCCTAGCCCACTAGGAAACAAGGTTTCCCGAGTACTCAACAGAGGGTTAGAGGCTCGCCGAAAAATAGTGGGAGGCAAGTATTAAATTTGCAATATTCGTTTAGTTACTTGCCATACGCGCTCATTTCAATTTTTTCGTCATTAAATTAATATATTAGTTGGACTAATAATTAATCGTTGTTTTAAAAAAAAACAGTTGGACTGTATTCAAACTATTTCAATTAATAGTTGATTTTATTTTTGGATTATAGTAATCAATATAATTGATTTTAATCAATTAAATTATAGTTGATTATATAGTTGGACTATAGTAATCATTATAATGAATTATACCTAAAATCATTGATTAAATAGTTTGACTATTAGAATCAAGATAAATGAAAGATTAGTGTTTAAAACATAATCTTGGGTGAAAATGTATTTAAGCGACTTTAATTTTCAAATTGGGAATAATGAATCAGGATAGTCCTGAAAACTAAGAAGTTACTTTATTTGATAAAATAACACCTTAGGCCTAAGCCTGAAGTTAAGCAAATAGTAGAGCATGATCTTTGGAAGATTCATGTGATGATAACCTTAGTGCTTAATCCATTAAGCTTGCCAAATAGACTCCTTAATTTCTTAATCAGAACTAAGGATTGGACCCTTATAATATGATAATGAAATTGAAGGATCTTCATAGATCTATTCTTAGATCTTAGAAGTACTCAATTGCAATAATAAACTCTTGGAGAGTTAATGGCTATTCTCAATGAGACAAAGCCAAAGTTTGCAATTAGGTAAGAAGCGCAAGGCGCATCTTACTTCGACATTCCAGAAGGCTGAGGCTTGGCCAAAGGCTTCTGGGGTATGGAAAAGGGGCAAAGGCAAAATCATTATAATCTTCTGGGAAGATAAATGACATATCCCAAAATATCTGCCTGAACTGTGGCAAACGGGGACACGAAAGCGTGACTGTCGTATGGACATGGCAGACATGAAGGAATTAAAGAATGAGCAAGGCTCTGACTTCAAGTATGTTAGTCATAAACATGTTCGCTACTAGTATTAAAATTGGATTTTAGATACTAAATGTGGTACACAAATATGTGCTGATGTGCAGAATCTGCTGAGAGCAGGATACTGACTTCAGATGAGATTGATCTGCGAATCGCAAACGGGACGAAAGTCGCTGTTTTAACCGTAGAAACCTAAGTTTAGGAACTACCCTTCGGGTGTGTACTTAAATTAGGAAACTGTTACAATGTAACTAGTTTGACTAGATACATTATCTCTATATCAGAGTATAATCCGTTGCAGATATACCTTTATATTCTATAACACTAAAGTGTTTTATTTTATAAAGATGATATTGAGATAAACACATTAGATGTGAATAACAGTATTAATGAATTATAATCAAGATAAATAGTTTGACTATTAGAATTATAATCAGGATACTGACTATAGTAATCATTATAATGAATTATACCTAAAATCATTGATTAAATAGTTTGACTATTAGAATCAAGATAAATGAAAGATTAGTGTTTAAAACATAATCTTGGGTGAAAATGTATTTAAGCGACTTTAATTTTCAAATTGGGAATAATGAATCAGGATAGTCCTGAAAACTAAGAAGTTACTTTATTTGATAAAATAACACCTTAGGCCTAAGCCTGAAGTTAAACAAATAGTAGAGCATGATCTTTGGAAGATTCATGTGATGATAACCTTAGTGCTTAATCCATTAAGCTTGCCAAATAGACTCCTTAATTTCTTAATCAGAACTAAGGATTGGACCCTTATAATATGATAATGAAATTGAAGGATCTTCATAGATCTATTCTTAGATCTTAGAAGTACTCAATTGCAATAATAAACTCTTGGAGAGTTAATGGCTATTCTCAATGAGACAAAGCCAAAGTTTGCAATTAGGTACGAAGCGCAAGGCGCATCTTACTTCGACATTCCAGAAGGCCGAGGCTTGGCCAAAGGCTTCTGGGGTATGGAAAAGGGGCAAAGGCAAAATCATTATAATCTTCTGGGAAGACAAATGACATATCCCAAAATGTCTGCCTGAACTGTGGCAAACGGGGACACGAAAGCGTGACTGTCGTATGGACATGGCAGACATGAAGGAATTAAAGAACGAGCAAGGCTCTGACTTCAAGTATGTTAGTCATAAACATGTTCGCTACTAGTATTAAAATTGGATTTTAGATACTAAATGTGGTACACAAATATTGCTGATGTGCAGAATCTGCTGAGAGCAGGATACTGACTTCAGATGAGATTGATCTGCGAATCGCAAACGGGACGAAAGTCGCTGTTTTAACCGTAGAAACCTAAGTTTAGGAACTACCCTTCGGGTGTGTACTTAAATTAGGAAACTGTTACAATGTAACTAGTTTGACTAGATACATTATCTCTATATCAGAGTATAATCCGTTGCAGATATACCTTTATATTCTATAACACTAAAGTGTTTTATTTTATAAAGATGATATTGAGATAAACACATTAGATGTGAATAACAGTGTTTATATATTGAATATAAATAAATCTCATACATATTACATGACAAACAAATAGCTCAAACTGATTTAATCAGTTGAAACTTGAATGTGGCATAGTTGTTTGGGACACAATTAAACAAGACTCGTATATCCAGACTTTCGAAGAGTGGATACCAGGACAAATTTGATTCTATTCAAATAATGTCTAAAAATCTAGTTTATCGGGCAAAGTGCCTAAAACACCTTTTACTTGGTAAAAGTACAAGTGCCACCGATCTGTTAGCCCTTGTTCATAGTGACATAAGTGGGCCTATGTCTAGCTAGGCTAGATGTGGATATGAATATTTCGTGACCTTTACGGATGTGGCATCGCGTTATGGTTATGTGTTTCTTTTTGAACACAAATCGAAAACTTTTAGAGTTTCGACACGAAGTAGACAAACAGATCGACAAAAGTATTAAACACCATGATTGGACCATGATGGAAAATACTTAAGCAATAAGTTTCTCAAATACTTGAAAGAGTATAGTATTCTTTCAAATAATGACTCCTCCTAGAACACGTCAGTTTGACGGTGTGTTCGAACAGAGAAACTGAATCTTATTGGACATGATAAGATTAATCATGAGTCGCTCTGAGCTACCATTTCCTTCAACGGATACGCATTAACAGTGCAGAACTTATTTAGAATAAGGTTCCATAAAAATCTGTTTGACAGACTTCATATTAGATATGAACATGAAAGAAATCGGGTTTTCTCCTTCCTGAAGATTTGGGAATGCTAGGCATATGTTTGGATGATACCAAACCAGAACCCAAATCGGGTAAGTGCCAAGTTTTGGGTTATCCTAGGGAAACCAAAGTATAGTACTTATACAACTCACTAGAGAACAATATAATTGTTGCTCACCATGCGATTTTCCTGAGAGGAATACCTATATGCAGTGATTAGTGGGAGGATAGTAAAACTTGATGAAAATCGGAGTAATACCATTCCAGGCACCGATTTCTTAATGGAACACAAATAGTTCATCAAGGATGAAACTATACCAATAATCTTCGAATACACAAGAACCGCGTTAGTCAGAGAGAGTCAGAAAACAACCTGGGGTATGGGTTTCTGATCTCACCTCATAAAGATGTCAATCTTATTGAGGAATACGAACTGACTACGTATAAGGAAGTGATAGAAGGTATCGATTCCCTTTTATGGCAAAGTGCCATATAATCCGAAATGGATTCCATGTATACCAACCAAGTTTGGATACTAGTTGATGTACCACAAGGAATTGTGCCTATTGGTACTATATAAGTCTTCAAGGAAGACATACATGGAAGGTAACATACCAACATTATAAGCTGAGCTTATAGCGAAAAGGTATCGTTATCAACATTGTGTCGATTACGACGAAACCTTTTACCTGTTGCTACGGTAAATCCAATTGGATAATGCTTGCCGATGCTGCATGTTTCATTTATGAAATATGGCAGCAAGAATGCCAAAATCGCTTTCCTTAACGGAAACCTTTTGGAGGATGTTTACAACATCCTGACGGTTTTGTCGTACCAAAACTAGCAAACAAGGTTTGCAGGTTATTCGATCCATGTATGGATTGAAGCAAGCATTGCGTTCTTGGAATTATCGTTTTGATGTAATCATAATGGTGTATGATTTAATTCAAAAATGAAAATGATTCTTGTGTATAAAAAGAGGTTAGTGGGAGCGCACTGAAAGTGAATGTCTTAAGTAATGATGACATATCATTTCTTGGAAATGATATTCCCATAATACAATCGGTGAAAGCATGGCTTTCGAGAAAATTATCCATAGAATTCTTGGGAGAAACAACCTTTATTCTAGGAATAAAGATCTACTGGGATAGATCTAAAAGTTGTTAGCACTCTCTGAGAAATCGTACATTGAAATAAATGTACGCGACCTGGTGTCTCATACGCTTTAAGCATATGGAGTCACAATCAGGCCAATCCAAGTGATAGTCATTGGATTGATGTTAAGAACATCTTTTAGTATCTTAGAAGAACTAAGGATGATGTCTTATACTATAGAGAATGAGAACTTGAAGTGACTGGGATCACTGCTGCAAGTTTCCAAAACCGATATAAACGACTATAAGTCATAAGAACGGTACTATAAAGTTTGAATAACGGAACAGTGAGCTGGAAATCTTCCAAGCAAGATACTATTACCGAATAAACAACAAAAGTGGATTATTGCTACAGCTGAGGCAGCAATAGAAGCCTTCTGGATTGATAATAATCTAATTAGATTAGATATAGTTCTGTTAGCAGCTGAGCTAGGCTACATCACAGGCTAAAGAATTGATGGTCTCATCAACGATCCAGATAAATACTTCAATTATTCATCTAATTCATTCGGATCATACATCATGGCGATGTGATGATCGAATAAATCGCATCAGATGGTAGTCATGCAAATCCGCTGACGAAAACCTTTCCTCAGCAGAATTTTGAGCGAAACGTACATAGTTCGGGTGTAGGACACTTGAGTGATTGGCTATGTGCCAAGTGGGAGATTGTTGGACAGTTATGACCAATAGCATCACTATTTGTACAAATCATGGTGTTGTTGTACAAATTAACTATGTGACAAATGAAATTGCTCTTCTATCATTTGTGATTAGATCACCAAGATGTATAAATGATAGAAGGTCCATATGATTAGTTCCGGATTGATAAGATATGAGACGGTATCAATCCATGAAGGTTTAATCATTAAATATCCCTAGTCGTAGTATTATCGAGATTGGACATCGATAATGCGGAATAGACTAGTATTACACTTGTGCATGTTATGGGAGCATAACGGCATAGTTCTTATATATTTGGGTATAGGATACTCATGCAAGTGTAATAGGAGGTTGTATTTTACCGATGGTACAGAAAACAGCTTCGCTCTGGATAGACCCCTCGGAATTCCATTGGTAGTATGACTATGTGTCTATGGAAATCTGAATCAGGTTAGGTGTATTTGGTCTTAACCTGAGACTTGCACCGCTAATACTTGCGATAATCAATATACTTTGGTTTTGGCCGTCCAGGGCTTTAACAGGTTCTGTGTACGCCTCTTATGGGTATATTGAGAATCGTAGTGTATTGGCTGTGATGTCGAGATGGAAGTATCACTCCAGTCATAGTGGAGATGATGATCACGTAGGATACGGAACTGGTTCTCTTATGTACTGCAGTCATCGGGATAATATGACTAGGTCATGATTATCCGATTATAGAGACTAGTTACCAGAGATCCGATATGTGCTTCGTACGGGGCAGACACGATTCCAGCCCCAGGCCTTGCACGTGACATCCGATACTGGATCGAAATACGCAATACTACATATACTACGCCTGATATAGATCACATATTCCAGTAAGAATATTTCTGGAGAATTGGGTAGGCATGATGCTTTGCTAGAAGCCAACCATGTCTTGTAAATCGGTAAAAATGTAGTACTAGGTACTTACGTGTTCGGATAGTCCGATGACCGGATTTACTGCCAACATATCCGGGGATCTCATGGGTCGCTTCCCGAAGATTCACCGATGACGTATGACTCGCATTTTATTAATTTGGGATTAATTAATAAGAGAGAAAACGATTAATTTGGAATTAATCGAGAAAATAATATATTCGATATATTATACGAAATTGGATTTCGAAGCGAAATTAAATTTAGAATTTAATTCGGGCGAACGAGTTAATTTAGAATTAATTCGTTAGCGATGTGAATAGTAATTTTGCTAGGCATAATTATTTAATTAAATTTGATTTAATTACGTCGCAACGGAAAATTTGTTAATTCGGAATTAGCGAACCCGAGCCCGTGAGTGTTTGTCGGCCCACTTGCATTTCGAATCAAGTGGGGCCCACAAGTCACATCAAGCGTCAAATCACTAGTCAATCAAGTGATAGAAGTCACATCACTTTGAGTGAAGTGATGCTTGTCATCATTGATGTGAATAGTGATGGATAGTTGGTGAAAAGCTTTTGATGGCTTGAAAGACATTTTTCAATATTTTATTATATTGGTGTTTGACTTTCAAAAATGTGTATTAGATACACAATTCTTTATACAGAAAAATAACATCATCTTCTCTTTTTTCTCTCTACAAGTTTCGGCCCTAGTGGCCTTTTCTCTCCCAACCAATTCGGCCAAGGGCCAATTTTTGTTTCTTATTTTCTGGGCAAGGTCGAGAATCACAAAGAAGCTTAGGATGTGCTAGCACACAAAAGAGGACATACAAAGGTGATAGGGAATCTTTTTCATGAGCATGGAATCACCATTAACATAGTTTGGAGTTTGGAGCATCATTGGAGCACACTTGGAGGTGGTGACCGAAAATTGGAGGAGCCAAAATCTGCCCACTGCCGAGAGCACCTTGGAGGAGAGCTTGAAGTTTTTGTGTTCGTCGCATCGCTCAACCGATAATTGTAAGTATTCCGCAACTTCTTGAGTATTCGCACATGATTTTCATTGCTAGATTTGATCCTTGGGACCTTAGAGAAACCCAACAATTCCCATGAAGAAGTGGAAGTATAGTGATAAAAGACCAAAATATAAAACCTTAACAAATCGTACCAGAACATAAGAGGGAAAGGAAATAGCTCTAAGTGAGAGATCTAGAAGAGAAGTTATTAGATAAGAAACTGAAGAGAGGAAGTACTAGTTAAACAATGACAAGAATATAAGAGAACAATGTTAAACAAGACTAGGATATGTGAGAGTTAATATCCTTCAGATAAGGAGATAGAGATATAGGCCGTAAAAGTTTCAGTTATAGAACAAAGCGGGAGAGAAGATGACAAGGTCTGCAGGCACAAGGTTTGGAAGTAAAACTGTAAAGGTACAACGACAATAGGAGAAAAGACTAAGTAAGTATTGGCAGAAATATAGTATATATAGAACCGAAAAAAATAAGTTTACTATAGTATGGAAAACAATAAAGAGGAGGTATCTTAGCATGCAATCAGGTATAGGAAACGAGTTGATGAAAATGAACAGCAATCCGATCCGCAGTAAAAAAGAGAGTTAGTACACGAGTCATCGGTAGACAGTACCAGTAAGTTAGGAAGCCCTAAACAAGGAGAATATAAGTAGTAAGCAGTTAATATATGAGAAAGAATGTTCAGATCAAGTTAAACAAGTGCAGCTAAAAGAGTATTGAATATAAGAATTGTTAATAATGACAAAGACCACTCCTATAAACTTATCGATTCCGAAAAAAGAGTATAGGAAGCCTAACCATAAGTCATCAGTATCTCTAGTGAGGGTCAAAGGTAATAACTAAGGAGAATTTGATCGAATATAACTAAAGATTTAGAAAAAGGGATTCCCTTGGAGACAAAGAAGGTTGAGCACAACTAGAGGTTAGAAATAAGGTAGTCCTAGATACCTAGCAAAGATCTTATGAAACAAAAACTAAGTAGTACTTTTTAGTAAGGAACTTAAAGGATATTCATTGAAGCTATGAATTCTGAAGTAGTAGTTTATTAAGTAAGACATAAGGTTCGATGTATGAGTCAGATATTAAGAAAGATGGAGAATCTTATGTGCTCACTAGTTAGTTGGTAAATGATCAGCCGGATAAAGGTCTTCATAGTTAAGACAAAAAGAAACCCCGAAGATACAGAATAGTTACAGTACAGTACGAGGTTTGTAAGGAACCCACAAATCCAGTGACCTATGATAAGATCTTAAGTCTATAGAGGATTCGAGGACGAATCTTATTTAAAGGGGGGAATTTATAACGACCGGTAGCCTCTACAACTGTCGTACTGTAGTACTGTTACATCACGGAACGAGTGTTTTATAAAATAAAATTATGTCTGAGCATTTATATATTCATGGAACGACTTCAGGGATAAACGATTAATTCTTCGAAACTCCAATGTGAAATTCTATGATGTTTCACTTTGGACAGCCCATGGTATTTGGGCCGTAAAGTTTTCATACAAACTTTGATTTTTAAGAATTTTATATCGTCGGAAATTTAAGATCGAGATCTACGACTTTCGCGTTGAATATTTTTCCAAATTCGAATCATAAGCGAGTCAAAAACGTAAATCAAAAATTCAGATAAATAGTGCCCGGGGGTCATTCTAGAGAAATCTCAAAACTTCAAAAAACAAAACTCTAAACTTTCCTCTACCTTTGACAATTTCAAAGAAGCCCAAGTATAAAAAAGAGGGTACTATTAACATTTCACAAAAAAATTGGATAGAATAGAAAAGAAGAAGAAAACGTGAGGAAGAAGAGGAAGAAGAAAAGGGAAAGAAGATAAGAAGAAATAGAGAAGAAGGAATAAGCAAGAAGGTTTGGCATTCAGAAAACCCTAGGTGATTAGGAAATTCACAATAAAATATGTAAGACCAACTTGACCCAAATTGGATATTGTGAAATTTTGATAATTTGAGCATTTGATGTTGATAGTGGCATGTAGGGATTATGCATTAGTGATTGATAGGAGAAACATTGGTTATAGAATTATGTGTTCAATGTTTTTGGATAATCTTAAAAGTTTAGTGAAATAATAAGAACAATGAGGTCAAAAAAAGTAATTGAAGACGAGAGTTGATGATGTTATAGAATGTTTATTGAGGGTTTTTATTTGGGTGATTGTTTGGGAGATGTATGGAGCAAATTGTGTATGAATGAATGAATTTTAGACCATATTTTTGGTTTTGCTTCACGATGTAGAGAGCCCCACGACGCGACGTGATATGGGAATTTTCCCAGAAATGCTTCTGGTGTAAGTCGCGTCGCGACGGGAAAGGCTCGTGTGTCGCGATGCGCATAGCAAAAATTTAGGCACGTCTCTAGACGATCGCGTCGCGACGCACACTGTCTCGCATCACGATGCTTGGAAAAATAATTGCCCAAATCAGTTTCAAGCCATCTCAGTTTCACATGAACGCATTACAGGCTATCCTATAAGTCTTGTATAAACTCATTTGTACATATTATATAATGATAAGAGTGTGATACCCTCAGAGTGATAACACTTACTAAAATAAGTAAATTTTAGTCTGATTCTGTAATCCATTTCTAATCTAGTTATCCAATGTAGATCATCGCAAGAACCAAAGTTTTCTCAGCGAGTGGGTAATGCCAGCCAGATTTCCAAACAGTGAGTGAACACTACTCTTCTAAACTGATCTTCATTTTTTTTTATTTTTGTAACAAATTTACTTTTTATGCGATACGTAACGCCCCAAGATCACTAGTTTCAGGGACAGTAGTGGCATGCTTTGGGGGACGGCGATACGTAACGCCCCAAGATCACTAGTTTCAGGGACAGTAGTGGCATGCTTTGGGGGACGGCGATACGTAACGCCCCCATATGTCAAGTTTTTCAAAGATAGATTGGTTTTTGAGATCAGATTTTAGAAATAGTTTTAGAAAATAGACATTTAAAACAAAATAGTTTTTGGAATATATTTTTCAGATATAAGTTTACAGGCACTAGATTTTCAAAAATGCAGATTTCAAAAAGATAAGCATTATCAGGGAGATTTCAAGATAAAGTTTTCAGAAAAGAGTTTTTAAATCAAGTTATTTCTGGAACTTTGTTTTAAATCCAAATGTTTTTATTTCAGTATTTCAATTTTATCATCCACTCACTTAGATCGTACAACGATCTAACTCCTCACTCCCAGTCTTCTTGTTTTGCAGGTATTCTTGGAGGACGGATACTGATGCATTCACTAGAGGGTCTGATTCCACCAGAGTGTGTATAGAGTTTCAACATTTTCAGTGTCTAAGTGAAAGTTGCATGTCATGCACTGTATTGATTAAGTTATTAAAATATTCTAATGTATTATTATCAAAGTTGTGACATGTAGTTCACTATATGAGTAATTAAGATGCATTTCATGTCGTTGAGTTAGGGCAAAGGTCCTAGGAATGAGTTTTATGTGAGATAAGTATAACAAAAGCCATAAGTCTGAGGCTCAGGGGAATAGTACGGCTTATTCCATGTCGATAGCATCTCCCAGATCGGGATGTTACATATATTAAACTTTGTTTGAAACACATTACTTTTGAAATAAATTGAGCAATTTTACTTGAGAAAATACTTTCTTTACTTATTCTCTTGAGAACTTCAAACTCAACAAAGGTTCCATCTCTGTGGCGGTCAAACTTCTCAAACTAGGTTTATGAAA